>CM071860.1:54550489-54562200 GCA_036759665.1 Gynandropsis gynandra | reverse complement strand
ACACTGACACTCACCCGATTCAAATCAATAAACTGAGTCTAAGATGGTCATGAAACTACTGCGACCCTTGCTACTCAACCGACTCACGGAGTCGAAGATGTTCATGCAACTCCTGTGACCCTTGCGACCTAACCGACTCACTGACACTGACACTCACCCGTTTCAAATCAATAAACTGAGTCCAAGATGGTCATGAAACTACTGCGACCCTTGCTACTCAACCGACTCACAGAGTTGAAGATGTTCATGCAACTCCTGTGACCCTTGCGACCTAACCGACTCACTGACACTGACCCATTTCAAATCAATAAACCATTTTGTGACTCGAAAGCTTGCAAAACCCTAGAAATCGAACTACTTACACTTATTGACGCCATTGAAGATTGATTCGTGCTCTCTTCGCCAGTGATGCTGCTGATTCTAGCCATTTTCCTTCTCGCCAACTTCAAATCGTTCCCTCTCAAGTTCGAAATCACTTATTTCTTTCTTGCTATCAACTTTTAAACAGGTTTCACGGCGAAAAATTGTTCGGCTTTCTCGTTTTCGGCAGTTTTTCACGTCGAAAAACTACCGAACTTCCATTTTTCTACGTTCAAACATTAAAGATAAATTTGTCTTTTCTTCAATTTTTATTTTTTGGATTTAATAATTATTTTGGAAAAGGGTATTTTTGAAATGATTTAGGCCCGAGGATATTTCTGATATTCCGCCATTTAGAAACCTTTTATATTGTAGTAAACTTTTAATTTACAATCCATTATTATAATCGGTCAAAAAGTTTTGTATAAAAAAATAAAATATAGAGAAAATAAATGTCTAATTTGCAAATTCATAATGAAACTAGAAAGCCGAATTCGAGAAACCATAATAACCACTAAATTCCATAGGGTACTAGCTTTCTTCTTCAACCTCGTCCACCCAAAAATCATGTCTTTCACTCTTCTTCTTATCCCTCTCTTCGATTCCTCTTATAACCTCCGCAGATTCTTCCCCTTTCGCTGGCCATTTTCTTCTCATGTCATCAATGGCGGCTACTCTCAACGCTTCTGTTTCTCTCACATCTTCCAACTCCTCTCTTCCCGCCACAAGATTTTCCATTGCTCCTGAGAGAATCAGAATTGGAAAGGTATTTTCGTTGTTCATGCAAAAATTTATGCAAATTCAAAACTTTCTTTGAGGAATAGATTATCCATTCGGATGCACTCAAGCTTCTGGGTTTTGTTCATAATCCGGTGAATGTTCTCAGAACGTTCTGGAAAGTTCGAAACTTGGAAAAAATGGTTAATTGGTTCTCTGTTGAATCTACTTTGTGGGTATTATAGTAGAAATCGATAATTGGGTTTGATGATCGAGTCCTACACAATGTGTAATTTTCTCGGAATGTTCAGTAAAGCTTGAAAGTGGTGAGAGTTATAAAGATGAAGACTTTAGTGGAGTATTTCGGAGATGGGTCTTGATGTTGTTTCTGCAGGGTGCTCTGTACTACAGAAGCAATGTATCTGCAAGTAAAGGAGTGGTTCCCATTAGGGCTCAAGTCGCATCAGAAGCTCCTGCAAAAGCAGAAAAAGTGTCCAAGAAGGATGAAGAAGGTATTGTGGTTAACAAGTACAGACCAAAGGAACCTTTCACGGGGAAATGCCTTCTTAACACCAAAATCACTGGAGACGATGCACCGGGAGAGACCTGGCACATGGTCTTCACCACAGAAGGTATTTGGAGCTGTTCTTCATGTCAAAGTATTCAATTTGAGCTCCATGATTCAGTTCTTTCATTGCCCTTTATGATATCGAATTGGATTTTCAAGTCGCATAAGGTTTCCTACAGTTACTAAACTCTTGTTGACATGTTTGATGATAGGAGAAATACCATACAGAGAAGGGCAATCCATTGGTGTAATTGCAGATGGTGTTGACAAGAATGGAAAGCCTCACAAAGTCAGATTGTACTCAATAGCGAGCAGTGCTATAGGAGATCTCGGCGATTCCAAAACCGTAAGAGACAAGTTCATCGATGATGGTTTGTCTTGAGTTTTGAACTAATCTTGTTAATTTGAGTGAGAACTGAACTTGTCGTTGTAGGTCTCACTGTGTGTTAAAAGGCTTGTTTACACCAATGAGCAAGGCGAGATCGTTAAAGGGGTTTGCTCAAACTTCTTGTGTAAGATTACATTTACTTCCGATTCTTCTTTACTATGATTTTTGATTCATTTCTCCAACTATTCTACTTGGAAATGATCTCTTTTAGGTGACTTAAAGCCTGGAGCTGATGTTAAGATCACTGGACCGCTAGGAAAAGAAATGCTCATGCCCAAGGATCCAAATGCAACTGTTATTATGGTCTCCGATATGTTCATTCATCTTTTATTTTGAGCTCTTATTAATGCAAAAATGGAACTTATTTTTATGACTTTCCTTCAGTAATCTCTACGTTTTTTTTTCTCATATTTAAGAGCATTACTCATCTGAATTCTTTTATTTGTATGCAGCTCGCGACAGGGACAGGCATTGCTCCTTTCCGTTCGTTCCTGTGGAAGATGTTCTTCGAGAAACACGAAAACTACAAGGTAAAATTAGAAAATGTTCCTGATTTTGAACATATAGTTGTTTCTTGAACAAAATCTAACGCATTTTGTCGTGGGTATATGTGTGTGCATATATACATACGAATGTAATTCAGTTCAATGGATTGGCTTGGCTGTTCTTGGGTGTACCAACAACAAGCTCTTTACTTTACAAAGAGGCAAGCACTCAACTCTCTGATTCCAAATCCTCAAAACCTATTTATGTACTCAGTATCTTCTAAAGTTTGATTGAAACAGGAGTTTGACAAGATGAAGACGAGGGCCCCCGAGAATTTGAGGGTGGACTATGCAATAAGCAGAGAACAAACGAACGAGAAAGGCGAGAAAATGTACATTCAAACTCGGATGGCAGAATATGCAGACGAGCTATGGGAGTTGCTGAAGAAGGACAACACTTATGTCTACATGTGTGGACTCAAGGGCATGGAGAAGGGCATTGATGATATTATGGTCAATTTGGCTGCAAGAGACGGTAAAATCTCACACTTCCGTTGTTGTTTTCGACAACACAGAACTAAAAATGAATCATGTGAAGCGATATTATTGGATTAAATTCTGTTGTAGAGATGAAATCTGATAAATTTGTGATATTCTTTGGATGTTTTCCTTTGTTAGGCATTGATTGGCTTGAGTACAAGAAACAAATGAAGAAAGCAGAGCAATGGAACGTCGAAGTCTACTGATGAACACCATTCCCGAAGTTCAAATGGTGATGGTTACTTGTATATCTAGTTATGTCAATTTGGTTTTTAATGGGTTAATCCAGGCCATTTAAAATATATGGGTCCTTGCGGAAATAAAATTAAATGGATTAATTGAGTGTAAAATTCAATTAGATTAATATTAGGGCTCGACTGGTGGAAACGTAGCGTTTGCGCTTGCGTTTGACATTGTTTCTGTCGGCGATTGACGGTTTTTATTTCATTTTGTCTGAATGGTGGAACGGTTGCGTTTGCAGGCGACTGCGAATAGAAGCGAATGGTAAAAAATTGTTACGATTACGTTTTGAATAAAATTACTAAAATAGACAATAATTAAGAAAGAATTTATTTAAATTTTTTTGTTTAGTGTATATTTTATAATTATAATTTTCAAATATTTAAAACAAATTAAAAAAATTATAAAATTATTTAAATATACATTACATATACATATATATATATGTATATATATATATATTAACGATTAATATAAATTATAATAGAAAAATATACATTACACATATACATATATATGTATATATATATATATTAACGATTAATATAAATTATAATAGAAATAGAGAAGAGATAAGACAAAGAAATAAGGGTATTTTGGTAATTTTACTCAAAACACACCAAAACGTAAACGTATTGCAGCACAATTTTAGATTTTTAAAATCTGCATTTCGGTGCGTTTTCGGTCCATTGCGATTCCACCAATCGATTTTAATGTCGTCTGAAATCGCCAGAAAACGGATTCATCGTGTTTGCGTTTGGCTGCGATTACACTAGTCAGACCTTTAATGAGTTTTATCCATATAACTCATTAGGCCATATATCCATATCTCTATCATGGTTCACACATTCACCCTCACTGTTCCGGTTCGTTCGTTTCTTTTATCTGATCGTTCACTCCTCCGTTAGATCAAATGTTTAATATATTTTTACTTTAATTAAAATATATTCTATTTTAAATATTTTAATTTTTGTTTCTAATATTTAAAAAATTAAAAAAAATCCAAATGGAAAATTTTCCGGAAAATTGAAAAAATTAAAAAAAATAAACTCCTCATTCGTCGACGTCATCACCTCTTCCGCCATTGTCGTTGCCTCCTCCACCGCCGTCGTCCCCTCCTCCAATTTTTTATTTCTTTTATTTTTTTTATTTTTTATTCTTTTAAAAAAATCTAGATAAATATTATTGTCTTTCTGAAAAATTTTTGTACAAAAAATTATTTAACTTTTTTATAAAAAAATAAAAAAAAAAATATTTTTTGTAACAAAATTTCGGTTGACATTCCGTCCCTAATTTTCGGACATTTTTTTGGTCATCTGGAATTTTATTTTCAAATAAAAAATTAATAATAAAAAACGAACACAAATTAAAGAAAAAATAAGAATGTTTATAGAATTTGTTCCTAATACATTCAAACATTAGAGACGAGTTGATGGCAGTTCTTAATATGTCCGGAAATAGGGACTGAATGAAATCCGTCCGGAATTTAGGACGGATCAAAATTTTCATCCGAAAATTCCTTCCCTAAATTAAAAATTCTAATATTGATTGTTAAAAATTTTATTTTCATGAATTATCGTTTTATTCATTGATATATTAAAATGAAAATTTTTCACCATATATAGTATATGGTGAAAAAGTTTAATCTTGGAATTATGATAACTTTTTTAATTTTATTTTAATTAAAATTTTCTAAATACAACATAAATGTTACTTTTGCTCAAGTTATGTTTAGGGTAAACGGTTTTATTACCCTTGAGAATATTGGTTTAGTTCGATTTTCCACTCGATTTTGACCATCATCTCATTCTTCCATCAGTTTTGAATTTCATTCCCCTCGAGAATCCCATAAATTCAAGTTTTTATTTGTTTACTCCAGATTTTTTTTTTTAATTTGACCTTTAATGTGTTTTCCTATTAAACTTTATTTTTAATTCTTTTTTAATATTCAAATTTCGTCAAAATCTCGTTATATTGATTAAATGTTTATAATCCGTTAAATCCTAATAAAATTTTAAAATTTGACTTTAAAATTTAAAATGATGGATTTCAGGCCAAAAGTCATAAATTAGATAATTTAAAACAATCCATAGCAAAAATTATATAAAATTCTAACATTATTTCGATATATTTTTTATAATTTACATTATGCGATAATGTTAGTTCTTTTATAATTTTAATTTTGCATTGTTATAACTTGTGTAGTTTATAATTAATGGTTTCAAGCTATTATTTTCGGGTTTCAAATTCGAATTTTTAGAATTATAATAGGATTTAACGAGTTGTTAATATTTAATTAATAGAGAAATTTTGACGAAATTTGAATAATTAGGAAGAAATAAGATGAGATTGAAAATCAAATGTTTAATGCAAATTCTCGAGGCAGAAATACAGTTAAATTTAAATTCAGAGAAAGAATATGATAGAGCCAAATTTTTAAAAAATGGATTAAAACATTATTTTCGAACAGTACCAATTTATCCTTTATGAAAATTTGTGTTAATTGTTTTCTTTTCTTTAAGAAAAAGTTCATAGAAAACATGAATAAAATTCTATAACATTTACTTGCATGAATATTTAATGTCATTTAACATTTTTATTGTTAAATAACAATTCATAAAATTAATATATATATATATATAAGGTAAGGGTATTCTTGTAAATAGTCTTAATTAAATTATTAGTAAACAAATCTTCATTATATATATACTTGTTAACTATACAGTTAAGAAATAAGACGAAATTTATCTGTTCTTGATGGTCGCACTCCATTTGAGCTTTTACATGGGTCCAAACCGGGTTATTCTCATCTTCGAGTTTTTGGCTCATGTTGCTATGCTCATAATCAAGATACCGAGGAAGATAAGTTTGCAAAACGAAGTCATCCTTTCATTTTCGTTGGGTATCCTTTTAAAAAAAAGGGATGGCGTGTTTATGATCTCGTGACGTCATTTTTCGCGAGGATTTATTTCCTTTTGCTTCAACGTCGACCTGTGCTCCTGTTGTGCTCACGTTACCTTATGTATCTGATTGGTCGTTGCCAGTTTTGGATGAAAACACTACATATTTCTTCCATCTATTTCTCAGGACATGAACCTCGCTTCTACCGTGAAGCTCTGACCGATCCTAATTGGAAAAAAGCGATGGATGTAGAAATCAAGCTTTTTATACGAATGAGACTTGGAACTTTGTTTCTTAACCCAGGAAAAAATACGATCGGAAGTAAATGAGTGTTCAAAATAAAATAATATTATGATGGATCAATCAAACGGTATAAGACGTGTCTCGTCATTCTTGAAAACAATCAAGTCGAAGGGATCGACTATGAAGAAACCTTTGCTCTGGTGGCAAAGTTAGTCACAGTTCGTTTATTTCTCATTGTCATTTCCACTCTTAATTGGGAAATTCACCAAATGGATGTTTACTATGCATTCCTTCATGGTGATCTACAAGAGGAGGTTTACATGAAACCTCCCCTGACTACCAACCCGCGTATTCTACTCATGTGTGTCGTCTACAAAAGTCACTATACGGATTGAAACAAGCTATACGGTGTTAGTTTGCAAAGCTCACTCAATCCCTCACGTCATATGGTTTTAGATAATCTCCATTGGACTATTATTTATTCACATTCTCCATTGGAGGGATTCGGTTACATGTGCTAGTTTATGTCGACGACTTGATCATCATGAGTAATTCTCCTTTTTCCATCAACACATTCAAGAAATACCTAAGCTCATGTTTCGACATGAAAGACCTTGGACACCTAAAATACTTCTTGGGTACTGAAGATGCACGAAGCTCGAGCGGTATCTATTTATGCCAACAGATGTATGCTCTCGACATCATCTCTGAATCTGGCTTGCTCGGAGCTAAGCCTGTTTCTTTTTCCATGGACAAGAATCATAACTTGCTGACATCACAGAATGATTTTTATGATGATCCTATAGCTTACAGATGTTTGGTGGGTCGACTTATTTACATGGTCGTTACTCGTCCGGAATTATTTTACTCGTTCAAATTTTATCGCAGTTTATGCATGCGTCATGACGTGGTCATGGGGATGCGACACTCCGAGTTGTTCGATACGTGAAAGGGAGTCTTAGGCAAGGTATACTTCTTCGGTCGGATTCTGATCTCCATATATACGGTTGGTGTGATTCGGATTGGACAGGTTGTGCTTTGAGTCGACGATCTCTTACAGGATGGTTTATTCAACTTGGCTCATAGCCGATATCTTGGAAGATCAAGAAACAAAATGTCACCTCTCATTCTTTCGCTGAAACGGAATATCGTTCTATGGCCATGACTACATGTGAACTCATCTGGCTCAAGGAGTTACTTACCAACATGGGAATTGATCATTCTCGCCCTATGTGGTTCTACTATGACAGTCAGATGGCTCTCCACATCAGTCCGAACCCAGTATTTCATGAGCAAATCAAACACATAGAAGTCGATTGTCATTTTATTCGCGATGCGATTCTTGCAAACATCATCACCACGCAATGCGTCTCCACTCGACTACAACTTGCAGATATCTTTACCAAAGCTCTTAACGCAAAGAATTCAACACGTTTTTTTAGCAAGTTGGGCATTCGAGACTACCACACACCAACTTGAGCGGGGGCCGGGGGGGGGGGGGGGGGGGTAGGCAAAAAAAATATGGAAAAAACTTATCTCCTTCCATTCCTAACCATATTTGTTACTTTCCATTCCTAGCTAAATAGGCATTATATTCTCTTTGGTACGGAATTAAGAAATAATGCGGAAGTTATCTCTGTCGATCGTTCGTATCAATTACTCTAATAATAATACATTCGAATCATTCTCCCTATAAAAATAACTAATTTGATGTATTTTTTTTGTTTTATGCCAATTCGTAATGTTAAAAAATAATAAAATGTGTTTCTCGAATTTATAAGGAACAAACTCATATTTCCCTCTCATGTTTGCCTACTTTGTCTATTCCCTCCTCATGTTTCGCACTCATCCTATTCCCCCCTCATATTTTGGTCAACATCCTATTCCCCCCTCATGTTTAAAAATTCTGCCTATAACCCCCTCCGTTTAAAATTCTGTTAGATCTTTCAATTTCAATCCGGCTTTTACCCAATTTCAACCCGACCCGACCCAAAATTAATTTAGACCCGGTTTAGACTCAATTTTGACCCGATTTAGACTCAATTTTGACCAGAATTTGAAACCAATTTTGACCCGGTTCATGCTCAATTTTGACTAGCATTTAGGTGCAATTTTAACTTGGTTTATACTTAATTTTGATCATAAATTGAAACCAACTTTAACCAAAATTTGGATCTAATTTTAATTGTTACCCAATTAAAATTCGAATCATTATGAAATTTTAACCGAACTAAACCTTAATTAAAGAAAAATTGATTTTTGTTGAAATTACACCGAAATAGCAATAAAACCCGAATTAATATGAAATTTTAACTGAACTAATTAATCCGATTAAAACCCGAATCAATATTAAATTTGAACTGAACTAATCCGAAATTTAAACAAAAAATTATTTTCTGTTTATTAGAATTATAACCAATTTAGTCAAATCGAGTACAAATCTTACTAATTTTGGGTTATAAATCGAACAAATTGATAAGAATCGATTTTTATTTAAATTTTTCAGTTTAATTTTTTTGAATTTCATATTGATTTCAGTTTTTAATGGTTGAAAATCGAAATTGGATCAAATTGTACACAATTCGAGTTAAAATCATACTAATTTCGGGTTAAAAATCGAACAATCCGATAAGAATCATTTTTGTTTTAATTTTGGTTTAATTTTGTTGAATTTCATATTGATTCGAGTTTTTAAATTTATGAAAATCAAAATTGGGTCAAATTTTACACAATTCGAGTAAAATCATACTAATTTTGGGTTAAAAATCGAATAAACCGATAAAAATCGAATTTTGTTTAAATTTCGGTTTAATTTTGTTGAGTTTTATATTGATTCGGATTGGATTTGGATAAAAATCAAAATTGGATCCAAATTATGGTCAAAATTGAGTGTAAACTGGGTCAAATTTGGACCTAAGTTCTAGCCAAAATTGATCCTAAACCGGGTCAAAATTAGGTCTAAACCGGATCAAAATTGACCCTAAATCGGGTCAAAATTGAAATATTTGACGGAGTTTAAATAGAGGGGATATAGGTAGAATTTTTAAACATGATGAGAGAATATGATATTAGCCGAAACATGAAAGAAAGACGAATATAAAATATGAGGGAAGAATATGTAAAGTAGGTAAATATGAAGAGAAATATGGATTTTACCCAATTTATAAGGAAGCTATATTACGGTGATGCGATATTTACATAATAAACGGTTAGTTGAAAAAAGAAATGAAATAAATAAAATATATTGGTCCAGTTAATTCGAATCTTCATTTTGAATAAAACATTTATATCAATTATAATTCACATTAAAAAAGGCAACACTTTTGAAGAAAAATATAAAAAATATTGATATAATACACGTGAAAAGAATATATATTTAGGTATATATATATATATATATATAATATACAATTTTTGGGTTGCAATGAGATGGAATCTGTCATGACACAAAGCAAAAACAAGTCTTGATGTTCGTGTAAGCAAAAATCTTGTGAGACAATTATTGGGAGCTTAATTATCATTTTTGTCCCATTTTTAAAAGTTAATCTTTATTTATTTATTTTGTGTTTCCTTTTCTTTCATCTCGTATTTAAAATCATTAAAAATGATTGTTTTGGGATCTAGTGGTAGAGACGGCGAAATATCATAAATATTTTTATAGGGTTAAACCATTTCAAAAATATTATTTCCTAAAATAATTATTAAATCCGAAAAAAAAATTAAAGAAAAGACAAATTTGTCCTTAATGTTCGAACGTGGAAAAAACCACGTTCGACAGTTTTTCGACGTGAAACCGAGAAAGCCGAACAATTTTTCGTCGTGAAACCTGTTTAGAAGTTTATAGTAAGAAAGAAATAAGTGATGTCGAACTTGAGAGGGATCGATTTGAAATTGGCAAGAAGGAAATGGCTAGAATCAACAGCGGCAGTGGCGAAGAGAGCACGAGTCACTTCAATGGCGTCAATAAGTGTAAGTAGTTCGATTTCTAGGGTTTTGCAAGCTTTCGAGTCACAAAATGGTTTATTGATTTGAAATGGGTGAGTTTCAGTGTCAGTGAGTCGGTTAGGTCGCAAGGGTCACAGGAGTTGCATGAACATCTTCGACTCCGTGAGTCGGTTGAGTAGCAAGGGTCGCAGGAGTTGCATGATCATATTCGATTCAGTGAGTCGGTTGTCTCAGTGAGTGGGATGGGTCGCAATGGTCGTTTGAGGGGCGTGGGGCGGTTGAGTGTCGCGGAGTGTCTGAGGGTCGTTTGAGTCGCATGGGTCGCACGCGTCGGTTGAGGGTCGCACGGGTCGGTTGCGTCGCATGGGTCGCTTAGGTCGGTAGAAGTATAATGTATTCGTAATTGGTCATTTTGCAGGTGGCGCCAAAGCCGAGATTTGTGTATGAATTCAAGCACATGGACAGAATTCCAAAGATCACCACGAAGTGTTATCCTCACGAGACAATAAGGATGCTGAGAGGAATCTTAAATGATCAGGAGTTGCATTACTTCGAGAACGAGTCACAATTTAGGCATTTATTTCACTTACAATGTGACTCCACGTTGACGAAGGTTCAAATGTCTGTACTACTAAATCACTTTGTGATTATACGGGACAATACAGAGTTGTTGTGGTTCATAAACGACATTCCCATCTGGTACTCTATAGTGGAACACACACTAATTTCCGGATTGAAATGCAGATCATATCCCATAGGATGGGAGTCCATGATGGGTGTCACATTCAAGCTGAAGAATTTCGACCGTGGAAAGGTGACCCCCGAACAAGTCATTGAAAAGCTTGATAAGACGAAGAATTCCGACCACCGGAAGAGGTTCGCAACTTTGATGTTGTTGGCGCAAGTTATGGCTCACAAGCCTTCAGCAGAAAACTCTATCAGCCATGATCTCATTGACATGGTTGATGACTTGAAATTTTGTGAAGGCTTTCCATGGGGTCGTTACACATTCGAGATGATTGTGGATAATTGCCGCAAGCACGTTAGCGGGGAATCACCGAAACCAAAATGGTATTGTGGCGGTTTCATGATCCCACTAATGGTAAGTCGTATATATTATTCGAATAACTTGAATGGTTTCGTACTTTTTGCATTCTTATCATTTTGATTTAATGTTTCAGTTACTTCCATTTGAAACCATCATTAGTTTGGGCGGAAAAGGATGGTATGTTGAGGTTGTGGATGCGCATCGATCCTGCCCAAGAATGTGCAAGAAGATGGTTAAATCCAAATTTAACCCGAAGTATGTAGATGTTATAAGGCA
>CM071860.1:54509079-54535873 GCA_036759665.1 Gynandropsis gynandra | reverse complement strand
CAGCATCAGCATCAGCATCAGCATCACTCACGCACTCCTTCCTCTTAGTCCCTTTTTCCTGCAAAATGACCAATTACGAATACATTATACTTCTACCGACCTAAGCGACCCATGCGACTCAACCGACCCATGCGACGCAACCGACCCGTGGGACCCTCAACCGACGTGTGCGACCCATGCGACTCAAACGACCCTCAGACACTCCGCGACACTCAAACGACCATTGCGACCTAACCGACTTACTGACACTGACACTCACCCGTTTCAAATCAATAAATTGAGTCTAAGATGGTCATGAAACTACTGCGACCCTTGCTACTCAACCGACTCACGGAGTCGAAGATGTTCATGCAACTCCTGCGACCCTTGCGACCTAACCGACTCACTGACACTCACCCGTTTCAAATCAATAAACTGAGTCTAAGAGTCGACCCTTGCTACTGCGACCCTTGCTACTCAACCGACTCACGGAGTCGAAGATGTTCATGCAACTCCTGCGACCCTTGCGACCTAACCGACTCACTGACACTGACACCCATTTCAAATCAATAAACCATTTTGTGACTCGAAAGCTTGCAAACCCCCAGAAATCGAACTACTTACACTTATTGACGCCATTGAAGATTGACTCGTGCTCTCTTCGTGCTCTCTTCGGCAGTTTCCTTCTCGACAAGTTCAAATCGTTCGCCAACTTCAAATCGTTCCCTCTCAAGTTCGAAATCACTTATTTCTTTCTTACTATCAACTTTTAAACAGGTTTCACGGCGAAAAACTGTTCGGCTTTCTCGTTTTCGGCAGTTTTTCGAGTTTTTCACGTCGAAAAACTGCCGAACTTCCATTTTTCCACGTTCGAACGTTAAGGGCAAATTTGTCTTTTCTTCAGTTTTTATTTTTCGGATTTAATAATTATTTTGGGGAAGGGTATTTTTGAAGTGATTTAGCCATATGAGGGTATTTCTGATATTCCACCTATTTAATACGTGTATTCATTAATATCATAAATGAAGATATGAATCTTTCATTTTTATGTCAAACAACATTTCCAGCAAAATAAACATTCAAAGTCAGCATATTTTATTAAATAATTATACAATTATTTTGACAGTTATTAAATTTTTGATACGATAATAAACTCAAAATCGTCTTTTTTGTTTTATGGAAAGATTCTGTAATATTATTAATTTTTTGGAAAATAAATTTTCACTATTTAAGGTTGAATCCATTCAACTTTTAAACAATTGAATTTTTTGAATCATTATGGCAAATACAATCGTAAAAAAAAATCAACAAATACATTTGTAAAAAATCAACTCTACGCTTGTCACAAAGAATATATCCACTACAAAAAATTTAATAATTTTAGACTCATTAATCCGTCCCTAGATAGGAACGGATTAGAGACGCCCAAAATTCGTCTCCAAACGCACGTCGCGAAAATATTTCCGTCCGCAAATACAAACGGGAAAATTAGTCCGCAAACCGTCCGCAATTTCGGACTACAATGTCCTCCGAAAATCGATGCGAAACTCGACCCCATTAACGACGGAAAACGCTTTCGGGTTTTAAGACGGGTTACGACCCGTTCGCAATTTTTTTTAAATAAAATTTAAAATTTTAGATTTATTATATTAATTAATTAATGTTTATATATTATTTAAATTATGTATTTACAAGCTAGTTGACGGCAATTGAGAATTATCGTCGTAGTCATCATCATTGTTTCCGGCCGTATCCCAATTGATATTGGACATGTGTCCCTTCATCATCTTAAGCCATTGTTGACGTTCCTTTTTTTTATCGTTCAACTTCCTTTTGTAGAGCGTTTCACATTTCCTCGGTCTCGACTTTTTACTTGCCTTTGGAAGAACTCGCGTGTTTTGATGTCATTCCTCCAAGACCAAATAAACGATCTTTATATGACGTTACATGCTGCAGAAAGAAGTATTAAAATTAAATTTAAATTATCAATCAAATTTATTGTAAAATTATAATTAATTTACCTCGAAATACATCTCGTTATATTCTTCTTGAGTTAGAGTAGGTTGCGTCCCATATTCTCTCGGCGGAATTTGGGACACTCGTTCTGATGCCATGTTTAGAACATCATCGTGAATATGTTTTGCCCTGGCATCTACCCACGAACCGTCGAATTTCTTCTTATGTGTACGTTCCAACAACTCCACGTACGACAGTTCACATCCCCTCTCTTTTGCCTAAAACAAATTCAAAATTTATGTTTTTACTATTAAGTAAATGTCAATTGTATTAAAACTTTTAAAATTTTAAAATCTTACCAAATCTTCGTAAGCTTCCGCGAAGGAACGGGAACCAGCAGTATGTGCACTTATCCCATATATCGCTCTATCAGACCGACGGGATTGACTAGCGTGCTTTTCTCCTTAAAGATAGGATCGTAACAATAGGCACGCATCTGTTCCCAGACATTATCTGGCATCCAAACAGGTTTACCCTTTGTATCCCGATCTCTTTTCAATTCGTTTGAAAGAGATCTGAGTCGTACTCCCGCAGCCTTTTCAAATTCGTACTTTACTAGTCCGGTTATTGCAGGATTCCAATAAATTTTTTGCTTAAAATAATGAAATAATTATTTATTGAAATATTATTTTACATTTTAAATTTATAGTGAAATTAATATTTAAAAAAACGTACCACGAAAGCTTTCCACCACCGTTCCTTGATATCAGGATCGGTTCGTGTCCAATTATAACATGGACGATCATAATCAGCTTTTGTTGTCTTTGTTACATGACGATTCAGTTGTCTAATACCAAACCTATTAAAAGTAAATTAACACTTGATTAATTAAATAGTTATAAAATTAAATTTAAATTTGGTTTATATACCAAAGTGTGTCGGTTGCAGGATCCGGATCTATACGACGTCTTTCCTCATCCATCGCCAAAAGTTCTTCCACCGTTGGTTCCTGATGCATCATTGGCTCGATCGGTGGTGGCATCTGTTGATAAAAGGGATACGACATATATTGTGTCGATCTAGTGTTCGAAAATAAATTCAGATTCACAAAATCCGAAAATACCGTATCTGAGTGTCTTTGGTGTTCTGGAAGAGATAGGTCATTAGCCCGAGAATCAATATTGTTAAGAACAAAAACTCACGCTTCATGCACATATCTGATGGTAAATTATATGGTGTCGTAATAACTGACCACAACGAATAATTTCACTCTGACACCCCGAATGGATTAAAACCATCAATGCAAAGGCCTAAATAAACGTTTCGACTCTCAGTTGCAAAATCAGGATATACCTTGTTAAAATATTTCCACACCTCACCATCTAAAGGATGACACATTTCTCCGTCACGACTTGAATGTTCAGCATGCCATCTCATGTCGCTTGCGGTCTTCCTGATTGATACAATCTTTTTATCCTGTTTTGTAATTGGTAAATACCACATACGATGAAACGAAACCGATTTTCCATTTCTTGTTAAATAAAATCGATCTTTTCCACAAAATCGACAATTGATCAAATCCGAAGTTTATTTCCAAAAAATCATACAGTTGTCTTGGCAAACATCAATCTTTTGATATGGCAATAAACCCAATGATCTCATCATCTTCTTTGTTTCATAATATGACTCGACTGCATTATTATCTTCGGGCAAATAATCTCTTACTGATTTCGATATAGAATCCATGAAATTCTCAGAAAGATTATTTTCAGTCTACAAACTCATCAATCGTATAGATACAGACAACCGTGAAAGACCACATCTACGACCATCATAAAGAGGATGCCTAGCACTTTCTAACATTTCAAAAAGAATATTTTGCTTCTTCATTCGGATCTTCTTCAATATTTTCATCTTCGTTTCTTTCAACGAATGCATTTTGCACCATCTCTACATAAGGGTTCATTTCTACATCTTGAAAATTCTTAATCACTTCATGATGTACAATGCCCTACTAAAAGTTTCCACAATATTACTAGGTCGTGGTGCAAAATTCTCTCCATGAGATAACCAAATAAAATAATTTGGAGTAAACCCTCTTAAATAGAGATGATTTCAAACGGTTTTCTTATTAACGAATTTTTCATTTTTGCATTTGACGCATGGACAAACCAACTTACCGTTTTCTCTATAAACTTGTTGATTTATCAAAATCGTCATAAACTGTGTAATGCCTTCTATAAACTCCTTTGATACACCTTGAGTTTTCGAATCAATTCTTCTATACATCCACTATCTCGAAACGAAAATATTCGATCTCGACGACGATGCCATTATAATCAGAAACGATAACAAGATATGTAGAGAAATATATGAGAATTGTGTGTGAGAAACGGATAGAAGATGAGAGATTAAATAGAAAATTTTTGGACCGATTATGGACGAATTACGAACTAAGACAAATATTTCCCGACGAACCATCCCGAATACGTCCGCAATTTGTGGACGGCAGTTTCAACCGTTTGCAATTTTCGGACGGATGGCTATACCGTCTGCAAATTTACGAACGGATAATGATTCCGTCCGCAAATTGTGTATACCCATGAAAATGGTCCTGAATCCGTCCGCAATTACGGACGACTTAGGGACTACTGTGCGGTCTGCAAATTTGCGGACGGATTAATTTTTTCGTCCTTAAGACGTTTCTAATCCGTCCCTAAATTTAGGGACGGCTCTTTTAGTCCACAAAATCCGTCCAGAAATGTTATTTTTCTTGTAATGATCTCACATTATATAATTCTAAACATTTTTTTTACTTTTTCATTTAGATATTTTCAATATTTAATTTAGCATTATTGTTTTTAATACCTTTATTATATGTTTCAACAACATTACTAATACATAAAACATAAAACACGATTTCTTCTACGAAATAACTACATAATAATTAGATGTGATATCTTTTAAAAATAGATTTTTCAAGTGGTTATCTCGTTGAAAAATTTTTTTCTTGTATTTGAAACATAAACAATCCAACAAGTCTTTATCATTTCCCCAAAACAACATGCAACTGTTTATACAAACATCAATTTTCTCATGTGGCATTCCCAAGTCTTTTAACACATTCTTTGTTTCATAGTATGTCTCGGGAGCTTGGTTATTTTACGGTAAATATTCCCGCATTGTTTTACAAAATGAATCCATGCAATTTTCAGCCACATTGTAGTCTGTTTTAGTACTCATCAATCTTGAAGATAAAGATAAACGAGACTGACCTTCACGACAACCTTCATATATAGGTTGTTTCGCCGAATCCAATAGGTTGAAGAATCGACGTGCATCGATGTTCGGCATCTCTTCATGCGTTTGTTCATTAACAACTCCATGAAAAGCATCTGACACCATTTCCACATATGGATTGGTCGTTGATGCTTCATAAATAACTTCTCCATTTCGTTCTACTTGTGCATCTTGCACACTATCTCTAACACCGCAATCTTCACCGTGAAAACACCAAATTTCGTAATTTTCAACGAAACCGACCTTATACAGATGTTTCTAAACAATTTCTTGACTTCGATACTTCATGTTTTTGCATCTTTTGCATGGACATAACATTGTCCCACGTTCTTGACACAAAGGCTGCATCGATGCAAAACTCATGAATTGCTCTAATCCGTGTAAGAATTCTTGCGTAATCTCTTCAGTTACAGGATCTTTTCTTCTATACATCCACTCCCTTGACCTACATATATTTCGATTTGAACACGACGACATTTTCTCGAAAATATTTTTGTTATTGATGGTTTGATGCACTCTTTGGTAAGATCTAAATAGTTTATGTTCCAACGGACATCCGTTGCAAATTGCGACGGATAGCCGTTGCAGGTTCACGTGAAATTATTTAAATCGGTGCCCTCGAAATTCACAAAATCAACGGTTATCCGTTGTGATTTCTAACGGGCATCCGTTAAAAATTGCAACGGACGACCGTTGGAATGATTTCTAACTGAACTTCCAACGGACACTGCCAACGGATGGTTTCCGTTGCCATCCGTTACAATTTGCGACGGACTCCCAACGGACTTTCTAACGGAGGGTATCCATTACAAATCCGTTGTAAATTGTAACGGATTTGTAACGGATTTCTGCTCTTTGCAATATCCCATCATCCGTTGCAATCCGTTGGTTCTGCTTTCCAACGGACAGATTCGTTGCTCCGTCCGTTAGAAAGCCCGTGTTTTTTTGTAGTGAGATAAAAGAGACTTCTCCATCTATTTGAGAGTTCATTAATGTCTAAGAGAGAAGTGGAGCCGAAAATCATAAAACTAAATTAGAGTTTTTGTATACACTTTGCGAAGTGTTTTTGTTTACACAAATCATAGAGTGTTTGTCTAGGGATTTGTGGGGGAGTGGCTTGCGAGTCATTCTGTAAGGTTATTGTGAGAATAGCCTTAGGTTGTCATACATGTGTGTGTGAAGCTCGGGATTTAGAATTCAGGTTCAAGGCGGGTAGAGTCTCAGGGTGTGTTTGAGTATGTATCCAGGTGTACCTGGTAGACCGATTGAATCGAATAAAAAATCCTTTGGAGTTTTAAAACTCCACCAAATACGTTGGCCATCTACTCTTTAGTTCTTTCAATTGGTATGAGAGCTGGAAAATGAAAAATCATATTCGTTTTAGATCCGGTTTAAGAGTAAGATGGAAGGAACACGAGATTTATACTCGTATTTCAAGCATGTAATACTTAACGCTTCTAATTATGGGTATTGGAAGGTTAAGATGAGAGCAAATATTCGTGGTATAGATGAAGATGCATGGGGAGCCGTGAAGTATGGTTAGAATCCTCCGATGATGATTGACGACAAAGGCAATGAGAAGGAAAAACCACTTGACCAATGGACGCCGTCCAAGAAGAGATCATCCACTTACAATGCAAAAGCGTTAGCAAAAATATTCGCTTCAGTTGATATGGATGAATTTAAACAAATACAAGGTTGCGAATCTACTAAAGAAGCTTTGGACACACTTGAAACAATACACGAAGGAACTTATAGTGTGAAGAGAACAAGATTGGACATTCTTGAGCATCAATTTGAGAAGATTGAAATGGGAGAAAACAAGAGTGTAAAAGAGTTTAGTGGAAGATTAAATGCCTTGGCTAACGAAGCACATGTTCTTGGTCAGCCTTATGAAGATAAGAAACTTGTCAAGAAACTTTTTCGGTGCTTACCTAAGAAGTTTTCTGCGTAAAAAGCAGCAATGAACATGTCACTCCATACCGATACAACGAGCTTTAAGGAGATTGTAGGGATTTTGTCCGCGTATGAGATGGAGTTGCAGTTGGAACAAGGATCAGTAAGCAAAAGTGCGTCTAAAGGAATAGCACTAAAAGTTAAAGAAGATTCTTCAGAAGATGAGGGACTCATCGGAGACATATCCTTGTTAGCAAAAAAATCAATAGATTCTTAAAAATAAGGCCACAAGGATACCCCAAGACATGCAAGGTATACCCAGAGAAAGAAGAGAAATCTAAAGTTCAATGCCATGAGTGTAAGGGATACATACATATCAAGAATGAATGTCCTAGTGTTCAAAAGCGAGAAGCAACATTAAAAGCCTTGGAGGAAACTAAATGTTTAAAGTGTTAAGGTATTGGACATATGAAGAGTGAATGTCTAAATACTCAAAAGACAAACAAGTCTCTTCTCACTCAAGAAGAATCTACTGATTCGGAGGAAGAAAATGAAGAAGACAACATGATAAATTTCATCTCTTTCTACGGTGTCATTACAAGTGAATATGAACAATCAAATGATGAAAGTGATGATGAGATGACTATGAAAGAGTTATTCGAGAAATGTATTGAAATGGGACAACGAAATTTGAAAATTCTTAGAGAAAAGAATGTTGTGGAGTCACAATTAAAGGTTGTTACATAAAAACTTTTAAAAAAGGAGGAAGAGATAAATCAAGTTGCAAGTCAACTAGAGGAAACAAAGAAGAATTTAAGGATGTTGTCAAATGGAACTGAAAAGCTGGACTACTTGCTAAAAATAGGAAAAAGAGATACGAATCACTATGGACGTGGCTACACAGGAGAAAGTTCTCGCAAGGAAGGAAAATTTGTCAAAAGTAAAGAGACAGTTACACCTTCAGATACGCCAAGTATACCTGCAGCGCCCGTGAGTTCCAAATATATAGAACGAAGAAGATGTTACTACTGTGGAAGAAAGGGGCATATTCAAGTGAATTTTTTTTTTAAATGAAACATCATGAATGGAGACCTCAAAGATCTTTAATTAAGAGGACAACACAGAAAAGATCAAATCACTTTCAATCACATTGGATCCAAGGTAAGTCACGAAGCACCAATCTATCATAGTTGTTTCGAGGTAAGTCACGACAATATCAAGGTAAATTTCCTTACTGGTCTACATCTAATATTAGACAAATTTGGGTTAAAAACAATGAAAGGTATACGACAGTAAGAAAACCTACAATTAAACAAATCTGGGTTAAGAAATCGAATCTAAAATGCAATTTTTCTTTTACTTCGATACAAAATGAGAAAGATTCTATGTGGTACTTTGATAGTGGTTGTTCAAGGCATATGACAGGTAACCTTAGCTTGCTGTCAAATTTTAAAGAAAGTGCCAAAGGAGGAAGTGTAACTTTCGGTGATGGACGAAAAGGAAACATACAAGGAAAAGGAGACATTATGATAATGGGGCAACCGAAGCTAACTAATGTGCATTTTGTGCAGGGACTTCAAGCAAACTTGATCAGTATTAGTCAACTTTGTGATCAGGTATTACGTGTCTCTTTCTCACATGAAAAATGTATTGTCACATATGAGGATGTTAAGAATGTTTATGTAGGAAAAAGAGCACCTAACAACTGCTACATCTGGACAGAAGAAGTGAAGTGTTTTCATGTTTCACAAGATCCAATTCACCTATGGCATCAATGTTTAGGTCATGTAAATTATCGAACCATTGTTAAACTGTCTAATTCTGATTTGATTCGAGGTATGCCTAGGATGTCAAAGACAAAGGATGTTATTTGCAAACCATGTCAACAAGGGAAACAAGTTCGAATACACCACAAGAAGATGCCGCAGATCAAGATCATACAGATACTAGATTTGCTCCTCATGGATTTGATGGGACCAGTGCAAACTGAAAGCATTAGTGGAAAAATGTATGTTTTCGTATGTGTTGATGATTTTTCAAGATATACATGGGTTAGGTTTTTGCGAGAAAAATGTGAAACTTTTGAAGTCTTTCATTATTTATGCTTAAACTTGATAAATACCAAAGGAAGAATTAAGAGAATTAGAAGTGATCATGGTCGTAAATTTGAGAATGAGTCATTTGAAAATCTATATAATAAACTTGGTATTACACATGAATATTCTGCTCCGAAAACTCCACAACAAAATGGAGTTGTGGAAAGAAAAAATAGAACCTTGTAGGGAATGGCTAGGGCAATGCTGCACGGTAAGGGAGTTGCACCTCGGTTCTGGGCAGAAGCAATAAATACAGCATATCATATCATCAACAAAGTTTATGCTCGAATAGGTACTGAGAAAACTCCATACGAAATATGGAAAGGTAAGACACCAAATATCAACTATTTTCATGTTTTTGGGTGTAAGTACTACATACTCAATGATCGTGAGTATCTTGGTAAGTTCGACTCAAAAAGTGATGATGCTATGTTTCTTGGATATGGTACAAATTCAATATCTTTTCGAGTATATAATTTTTGTACCAAGACTGTTATTGAATCCACTAACGTTGTTTTTGATGAAGATAGTCAAAATTCCGAGTCTTTTGATAAAACTGTGATACAGTTACAAACTGATACAATAAGTGCACCTGTCGAAGTGGAAGGTTCACCTGAGCAACAAACTGACAGTCTAGGAATAAGAAATTCCGAAGAGAACTCGACAAGCGAAATGGAAGAGGAAATCACTTCAACTCGAGTGCACAAAAATCATTCACGATTCAAGAAGAATGAGAAACAAACCACGTATCAATTATAATGATTTGGTGAGATTTGTTTGATTCACATCCCAACATGAACCAAAAAATGTGAAAGAAGCGGTTAATGATGAGTTTTGGATTAAAGCCATGCAAGAGGAATTGGAACAGTTTGAGCATAATGATGTGTGGTATCTAGTACCTTGACCTACTGAGACTAACGTGATAGGAACAAAATGGATCTTCAAAAACAAAACCAATGAGGAAGGTCAAATTACTAGGAATAAGGCACGACTTGTGGCTGAGGGGTATAACCAAGTTGAAGGAGTAGATTTTGATGAAACCTTCGCACCAGTTGCTAGGATAGAATCTATACGACTGCTACTTGGATTCTCTTGTGTTCTTGGTTTCAGGTTATATCAAATGGACGTGAAAAGCGCATTCTTGAATGGAATCATTCAAGAAGAAGTATACGTTGAACAACCTCAAGGCTTTGAGGATCATAAACATCCAGATCATGTTCATCGACTTAAGAAGGCGCTATATGGATTGAAACAAGCACCAAGGTGTGGTATGACAGGTTGGCGACATTTCTCATCAACAAGGGATACAATCGAGGGGGAGTTGATCGAACTTTATTTATTCATAAATCTGATAATCACTTACTCGTTGTTCAAATTTATGTTGATGATATAGTCTTTGGTTCAACATCTCAAAAGAAAGTTGACTGGTTTGTGCAAACTATGACAAAAGAATTTGAGATGAGTTTGTTCGGAGAACTAAAGTTTTTCCTTGGTTTGCAGGTAAAGCAATTAGATGATGAAATCTTTATATCCCAAAGCAAGTATGCACGAGACTTAGTGAAGAAATTTGAAATGAACAACAGCAAAACTGCTCTCACGCCAATGTCTACAACTATAAAATTGTCAAAGGATTCCGAAGGAGAAGATGTAGAACAAAAGTTGTACCGAAGCATGATAGGAAGTTTACTCTACCTAACCGCAAGTAGACCTGACCTCGCAGCAAGTATAGGAATTTGTGCACGATACCAAGCAAATCCAAAGCGTTCTCATTTTCAAGCAGTAAAAAGAATAATCAAATACGTGAAGGGAACTAGTGAGTTTGGTATATACTACACTAAAGATACTAATTGCGAATTGGTAGGTTTTTGTGATGCAGATTGGGGTGGTAATGCCGACGATCGGAAAAGCACCTCCGGAGGATGTTTCTTTCTTGGAAATAACCTTATTTCATGGCACAGTAAGAAACAAAATTCTACATCTTTATCTACAACAGAGGCGGAATATATAGCATTGGGAAGTTGTAGCACACAACTCATTTGGATGAATCAAATGCTATCGGACTATGGTATGGATTCTAACTCTTTTGTTGCTCACTGTGATAATACAAGTGCCATAAACATTTCAAAGAATCCAGTACTACATTCTAGAACAAAGCATATAGAGATTAGGCATCATTTTCTTAGAGAGCTTGTTGAGAAAAAGCAATGGATAATTGAATATGTTCCTACGGAACGACAATTGGCCGATATATTTACCAGACCTCTTGACATGAACCGCTTTGTGAATCTAAGAAAGGCACTAGGTGTGTGCGAGCTTTAAAGGTAAAAAGGGTAATGAATGTACTTTATTGTTTGAGAAATATGATGGTAGAAGTATACTTACACTGATATTAAGGTGCACCTAGTATGTTTGCAAAAGTTTTTTTTAGTGCACAGATGAGAACAACACTTCTACACTCCGCTGTCAATAAATTTGATAAGAGTGCAATGGAATTGGCTCGGATCTAAGTGGTGAGACGGATTTCCGACTTCGACGTCTTAAGGGCATAAGGTTAGTAAAAAAATGAAAAAAAAAGAAAAATATAAAAGAAAAAGAATATTCAAGCATGCATATGCAAGAATAAATGAAAAGAAAAAAATGAATGATGATAAAAGAACAAAACCTACAAACTCCGCTATAATTTGATCATAAGAGTATACCTACATGGTAGTCTGAGTCTAAATGGTGGAGAAATCTGTCAATTTCGACGCTCTAGAAGTCCAGAGTGTTTGTTCTTAATCAGGTACGAAAATCTATTTTACATATATGTCGGGTGTACCTGGTGAATGTGCTAAGTGTATTTGTGTTGTCTATTTTGATTTCAATTTAGTATATGATTTATTTCTTTTACTTAAAAGGAAGTATTTTTTATAAAAAATTAATTTGAAGGTTTGTGCGGTGATTGCTAAGGGTGGTTTGGTAAATATCTGTTCAATTGAAGTGACGTTTGTTTTTGGAAAATATAAAATGCATCTTGCATGCACGGTACCATTTGCAAAATCAGTCTTCAAATTTCAAAATTTCAAATTCTCTCTGAAACCCTAAATCAATGGGACCGAAGAAAGGAGTTCGTTCGCCTACTGCAATTGTAAGACGAGTTACTAGATCGACAACAACAAAGGATTTAATGGCCGCACAACAAGAGAATGAGATAAAGAAAATCAGAATGCAATTCCAAAGAAAGGGAGAAAGGTACGAAATTCCAAGTTATCTGTTGATACTGTTTCTACTGAAGAACAGGAACAAAATCTTGGAGGAATCACAGAAGAAAGATTAGATAATGCAAGGCTGGAGATGATTCTGTTCGAAGCAACAAAGACACCACCTGAAAATATTGAAGAACCGAATCTGCAAGAAGATGTGATTCAAGAAGATACGGTTTCAATTGAGGAAGTTGAGATACCACTGAAGTCTCTGAAAAAGAAGTCGAACAAAGCAAAAAGAAAGAAGAACAGGGGATCGAGTAGTGGAAAGTCGAAGAAGACCACCACTGAAAAAATACCGAGAATCTCTTGAGCATGACCCACGAGGTAATCCTGACAACATAGTTAAGGATGCTTACTCCTTTAAATTCTTTACACCACTATATGAAAATCGCTTCAAGACTATATATCAACGAGAAATTTTTAGTGAGAGGGGTGTAAATGTCAGTCATTTTAAGGAAATTGGACTGTGGAGATTGCTGCAGGATAGGAAATTACTGGGTAGAATCTCGCATGTATCGCAGTATAGTAAGGAATTGATCCTTGAGTTCTACGCAAATTTATCCCCTGCAATTGAACTCACAAGTAACCCTATGTATCAAAGGATATATCTTAGGGGGAGGATCTTTGAGTTTTCACCGTTGCATATCAATAGATTCTTAGGCACTCCGAATTCTCCCTATCACTAGAGAGAAGGGGTTGTAATTAGAGTTAGACATGAATGTTGTAGCTCGTGTACTTACGGGTAAAGGTGATACACGGTGGTCTGATAAAATAGGTCCAGCTAATATGGTATGGGATTGTGCGCTGTTGAATAAGATTTGTAGATCAAACTGGATTCCCACAAAGAAGATGGATTTGCTTAAGAGAGATAGCGCCGTCATGGTTTATTGTGTCAAAGCTGGTGTATCTATCAACATGGGAAAAGTGATATTTGATCAGATCCTCACTCAAGCTTATTCCAATGGAACAAGATTCATTCGGTCGTTCCCATGTCTTATTCAAGGAATTTTAAGACAACAATGTCCAGACATTGTTAAAGAAGATGAGCCAAAGGAATGGATTCCTCCTTGGATAAACTATGAACAAAGATATGTGGATAAACGTGCTGCTCAAAATGACACCAGGTTTAACTCTGATGACAGTATGATGGTGTCGCTACAGAAACTGGAGAAGAAGATTACTGACATGATAGCTGAACAATATACGATCTTATAGCATGTTAAGATGCTGATTCGAACTTCTACCAGTATAGTTTTCTAGTCTTTTCTCTTCTTATTTTCTCTTAATATTGTGAGTCTAATTTTTATGTTTTTGATCTTATACTCACACAAACAGGGGGAGAAAGTGGACCTGATGGTACTGGAGGTGTACCTGAAGCAAGCTGAACGTCAAAGACAATGGCCAGTAGTTGATAGATTTTATGTTTTGATGTTTTTTGTTACAAGACTAATATCAATGATGTTTTCTTTTGTCGAACTAGCTTAATATCGATAAGTAACAACTTTGATAGACATAGGTCTTGATATATTTTTGAAATCTTATTGATGCATGATTATTGATGATGTGTTTGTTTAAGTACAATATCAAAAATGGGAGATTGTTAAAGTAACTTTTATCTGTAAATTGTTTGCTGAAATGCTATTTTGAATAGGTCAAAAAACAACTAAGTCAAAGGCTAAAATATAGGAGAAAGTCAAGGAGCTAAAAATAAGGAAGTTGTTGGAGAAAATCAAAGAGCACAAATTGGAACAAACAAATCATGCAAATCTATAAACAAGAGGAATGCTGGCGGACTTCAGATAAAAGAGACTTCTCCATCTATTTGAGAGTTCATCAATGTCTAAGAGAGAAGTGGAGTCGAAAATCATAAAAACTAAATTAGAGTTTTTGTATACACTTTGCGAAGTGTTTTTGTTTATACAAATCATAGAGTGTTCGTCTAGGGATTTGTGGATGAGTGACTTGTGAGTCATTCTGTAAGGTTATTGTGAGAATAGCCTTAGACTGTCATACATGCGTGTGTAAAGTTCGAGATTTAAAATTTGGGTTCAAGGCGGATAGAGTCTCAGGGTGTGTATGAGTCTGTATCCAGATGTATCTGGTAGACCCATTGAATCAAATATAAAATCCTTTGGAGTTTAAAAATTCCACCAAAATACGTTGATCATCTACTCTTTAGTTCTTTCATAAACTATTGCTATTAAATCTTCACTCATTCTAATTTTAAAAATTGTGAAAATAAAGGTTAAAACAGAATTTAATTTGGCAACATGTATATAATATAGTTATTATTATTATTATTATTATTTTTATTCCACGATTCAAGATTACAAATTCAATGTTAATTTGTAACCATATATATATATATATTCAAAGCAGCTTCGAAATGAGCATTCCCAATGTGCAAGTAGTTGATTTTAGGTTAGACTTCGATCTCATGAAAGGAGATATGCCTCGAACCTATCACTTTGAAGCCTATTTCTCCAAGTATACGCAAAGGGTAGTTCAACAAAATGATCAAACATTGAATATCCTCAGCTTTCATTCAAAATATATTGCAAAGTTTAGTTTTATTTCATACTAAAATTATATCAATTTAATAGGTTGAAGTATACTTATGATTATATATATTGGATTTAGAGTTTGAATGCTTATAAATTGGATTTGCGATTATATAATGTAGTGTGATTCGTTGTAATCTATCCTTAAAACAATTTTCTATTGAAAAATGGATATTAACCTAAACTCCTTATTGTAATAATAATAATAATAATAATAATAATAATAATAATAATAATAATAATAATAATAATAATAATAATAATAATAATAATAATAATAATAATAATAATAATAATAATAATAATACTCCAAATCAACAAGATATCCCCACTCATCATGCCAATCTCATTGTCTTCTCTCTTCTCTTTCATTGGAGAATGATTTTTTTTTTTGTAGTTGCTTGTAGGCATGAATTCCTCTCCATACTTTCTATTGAGACTTCAATTTTTTCAACACCATACCAAAATGAATATCTTAAACATATCTAGAATGTTTTAGTTCAAATAACTTGTCCAAATTTATTTTAAAATCATTATTTTAGAAAGAATATGTCAATTAGAAAAGGGATAAAATGGAACATCTGTCCATAATCTTTTGAAAAATTTAAAAAATTTATATACTATGATGAAGAAACTATATAAAATGTTATAAATAAATAAATGTTAATAATAATTAATTTTTTTCTCAAACTACAGAAAGATAGTATAATAAACTTTAATGGTTTGGGAAAATTATCCAAATTATCGTGTTTTAATTTATAATTTGCTCCATCTGTTCCAACAAATTCAGATATCGAAAAAATATTTAACTATATTCTTTATTTGTTATTTTTTCAATATCGATCTATTCTATGTTTATCTATATATATAAAAAAGTCATATAATCAAATAAATTTTTTAATGATTTATTTGTTATTATTTTTCAAATTTATATTATTATAGGACTTTTTATAATTATTTATATATTTAATAAATATGGGGCATTTCTAACTACGGATCATTCCTCACAACAAGCTTCAACGAACCATTTTCAGATCGCAACACGATGACGTATGTTGCAGCATCTGAATATGAATGCATTATACCAGGATAATGCGTGTTTATATAAATAATAATATAATTATATTATATATAAAAGCATAAAATATCATTATATAACATTATATTATATATAAAAACATAAAATGTTATTATTTTTAGGAAAAACAGCATATTCCCCCTTAATTTTCATGTTTTAGTTCTATTCCCCCTCGATTTTGACCCTCATCTTATTCCCCCCTCGATTTTCAGTTTCAGCCTATTTCCCCCTCGATTATCATTTTTTAGTCCTATTCTCCCTCGATTTTGATCTCATCCTATTCCCCCCTCAATTATCACAAATCTGCCTAAAACCCCCTCCGATTTTGACCCAATTTTGATCACATTTTTATTTCAATTTTGATCCAATTTTGACCCAATTTTGATTTTAATTTTGACCCAATTTTGATTTTAATTTTGACCCAATTTTGATTTTAATTTTGACCCAATTTTGATTTTAATTTTGACCCAATTTTGATTTTAATTTTGACCCAATTTTGATTTTAATTTTTCAAAATTAAAATCAATTTTGAGTCCAAAATTGAGTTAAAACTATGTCAAAATTGATTTTAATTTTGACCAAATTTTAATTTTAGTTTTGATTCAAATATAACTCAATTTTGACCTAGTTTTGACTCAATTTTGACTCGATTTAATCCCAATTTAATCTTAATTTTGACAAAATTGGATTCGATTTTGGGTTTAGGGTTTAGGATTTTGCCAATTAGTTATTAGTCATGAGATATTAATTTCATGCCACATGTTGTCATCTTAAATATCGGTTCCATCACCTCGGAGTTTTGTATAAGATTTTATTGGATATTTTTACTTAATTTATAATAATAAAATAATTATAGACTTACCGTTGTTATACCGTTTATCATAATTTAAATGGTCGAATTCCAATTTAATTAATCAAATTTCGATATTAAAATCAATATAAAAATATATGTGTAAAAATATTTATTAATATTATTTACTGATAGATCAAAATAAATGATATAATTGAAAATTAAATAATTAGTCGATTATAATTATTGATTCAAATATATAATTATTGATTCGATTTTAGGATGTCTTGGGGATAATATTAAATAAAAAAACTTATGTTTTGATGGTTAACGGTAGGATTTATATGTTACGAATAACTTGATTTATTAAAATTAAAATTAAAATCAAAATTGAAATTAAAATTAAAATTAAAATCAAAATCAAAATCAAAATTAAAATTAAAATCAAAATTGGATCAAAATTAAAATCAAAATTGGGTCAAAATCGGATGGGGTTTTAGACATATTTTTGATAATTGAGGGGGGAATAGGATGAGGTCAAAATCGAGGGAGAATAGGACTAAAACATGATAATCGAGGGGGAAATAGGCTAAAACTGAAAATCGAGAGAGAATAGAACGAGAGTCAAAATCGAGAGGAGAATAGGACTAAAGCATAAAAATCAAGGGAAGAATAGGCTGTTTTTCCTTATTTTTATCATAAATACATAGCTTTTCAGATCTCATCAGACAAAATTATATTAGCCGTTAGATCTCAACGGTTAAAAATCCAAATCCACTTAATGATCACCACGTCAGCAGGCGTACCATACCCCAAAAGCATACACTTACATATGATTATTGCCCAGCACAAAAGATAACAAAAACAACAGAATCTCCTCGTCTTTATATCCATCCATCTGATTCATTTTCCGTTTTTTCTAGTAAAGCTCTCACAACGAAGAAGAAGAAGTAAAGGAGAAGTAGTAAATCATAAATATCCTCACCTTCTTCTTTTTCTTCTTCTTCTTCTTTTCCTTCTTAATACGTCCAATGGCTAAGCCGTTGCCATTGATTTTCCTCATTTTCTCGTATTTCTTCGTTCTGGGTATGAATAATCTCCAACTGTTATTGATTCCGTATTGCTCTTTCTTGTTTGTTTTAGTTAATTCTCTTTGTTTCGCTCTGTTTTCTTTTTCTTGCGTGAAGGGGTCATCTCGACGAGCTTCACTCTAGTGAACAAATGCGAGTACACAGTTTGGCCGGGAATTCTCTCCAACGCTGGAGTTCCTCCTCTCCCCACCACGGGCTTCGTTCTCCAGAGAGCCGAGACGCGTGTGATCAACGCGCCGTCTTCCTGGGGTGGTCGTTTCTGGGGCCGTACGCTCTGCTCCACTGACCCCGCCACCGGGAAATTCACCTGCGCAACCGGAGATTGCGGCTCCGGCAAGCTCGAATGCTCCGGCGCCGCTGCGACCCCTCCGGCGACCCTTGCCGAGTTCACCCTCGACGGATCCGGCGGACTCGATTTCTATGACGTCAGCCTCGTCGACGGCTACAACCTCCCGGTCCTCGTAGCCCCTCGCGGTGGCTCCGGCGATAACTGCACCACCACCGGATGCGTTGTAGACCTCAACGACTCCTGCCCGTCCGAGTTACGTGTCACCGCCATTTCCTCTGGAGGTGGTAAATATCCGGCGGCGGCGATGGCATGCAAGAGCGCGTGCGAGGCATTCCGGAGACCAGAGTACTGCTGCAGCGGCGCGTATGGTTCGCCGGACACATGCAAGCCGTCATCGTACTCTCAGATCTTCAAGAGCGCGTGCCCACGCGCCTACAGCTACGCCTACGACGACAAGACCAGCACCTTCACATGCGCCAAATCCCCCGACTACGTCATCACCTTCTGCCCATCTCCCAACACCAGGTGAATTACCGATGCTACCCTCCGTTAGTTACTGTTTAGAATTCGACAATGTTCACTATCTTAAGCTAACGTTACTAGATTAGGTGAGCGGTCTCATTTTTCTTGGGGGTATTTTGGTCAGATAGTAGTGCGTCGCACGTTAAACATGAACGTTAGGTAGTCTGTCAGACATAAATGTTTGTTATCTCTGCCCAACTTTTCATGTAGCTCACTGATAAAGAATACTTTAATATATATATATATATCTTTTTTTATTTTCTCATAATAATGTAAGATATTTTATTTGCATCGGTAGCATCACTCATTTTCCATAACGGTGATATTATTTTTACTGTTTTGTAGTCAGAAATCATCTCAGGAACAAGATACAGACCCGGCAGAAACTTCGCCATCGTCGGGAACTCAGACACCGCCGACGGCCACGTTTTCGCCGGTGGATACTTCGATGATCTACGAAGGTGCGTTTGATGAAAGTGGCGCATCCTCGCCGTTCGCGTGTCATCGGTGTCTTTCCTCACGTGCCATCACACTCGCTCTCTCGCTGGCAATTTGTCGGGTATGGCGGCTGTTCTGACCAGTCAGTGTCAGCCACGTGGACAGCACTCACAGCAAGCATACGGTGTAGGGCCCAACCGGGCCTTATCTAGTCCGGCCCATGTGACTTTTTCTCTATGCGACGTCGGATAGAGTCATTGCTGGAAAGGCACATCAGAAAAGCTGGTCGATAATTTACCAAAATGCCCTCCGTTGTGGGTGAGGAAATAACATGTGGGGAAGGAGAGTGGGATGGTGGTTGAGTGAAATAGACCTGTGAGAAGGTCAGCAGATTTGTGTTTTGTTTATTTAACTAATAATATATATTATTAGGATTAGAGGAAAAACTATACTGAATTAGTTTATTTTTATTTAATTATTCATTTGTTTATTGTTTGGTATACCTGGTCGATCCATAAATTAAAATATATTACATTTTCGTGCATTGTCATTATCGTATATAATTGCTGCAGGGCGTAACGTGAAAGCGAGAAAAACAATAGAAAATAAAGAAATGGAATATTGATTAGGGGCAAGTTGAGAGGTGATGATGATGATACTGTTGATTACCACAAATATTCACCATATAATTATAATTTATAACCTAATCCTAATTTTGGTTCGCACGAAGAACCGATCTTCGTATGTATTGTTACTTCGTTGGTGGAGAGAAAAGATCATCAACTCTTCTTATGATTATCTTTGGTCTATCTATAAAATCATTGTGTTCAATTTTCTATGGCATTTACTTGTAAAAAGAATAATATTAACCAATTTGAAATATAAGTCAGGATGGCCGAGTGGTCTAAGGCGCCAGACTCAAGTTCTGGTCCTCGGTAGAGGGCGTGGGTTCAAATCCCACTTCTGACATTTTGTTTGTTTATCATTTACTACTTTCCCCCCAAAATAAAAAAAGATTTACGAGTACAAACAAAATTTCATTAGATAAACTCGGAAAGGAAACTTTGTGTGAATTAAAAAAAATGCTTTTAACAATTAGATTTCTTAAAGTTCACGTCATAGTGTTGTCTACCGGTTCGATGAAGATGATTATCAGAAAATCGATTAGATTTGATTAATGTATTAAACGGTGAGATTGAATATATAAATGAAAAAAATTAATATCTTTGAAATTTTTACATTGAATAAAACTAGATGATATTTGTGTTCCGTGCAGATTTGTAATAATTTTAAATATATTTATCTTACATTTTGTATATAATTTCGTATTCCTTTTTTTTATATGTTCTCCTATGATACAATGTAATTCAATTTACACGAAACCTCAAAATTTTTCAACATAGAAAAGAAAAAATATTGCTTTATTGATATGAAAATTAAAAAATACGTAGTTCACCATTTACATATTTATAACCAAAAAAATCTAACTAACTCAAAACTAACCTAATCTAACTAAACTAACTGATCTAACCAATTATACAAGAAGATTAATAGTTCTTGAATATCAAATTTTAATACCCCCTCAAGATGGAGGGTGTATATCATGCACTCCCATCTTGAGAAATAAGGAAGTGAACTGCGCTGAAGATAACGGTTTAGTAAATAAGTCTGCTATTTGGTTGGAGGACTGAACATGCATCGTCTTGAGGAATGAGGATTGTATCCTTTCTCGTACAACATGGCAGTCGATTTCTATGTGCTTCGTGCGTTCATGGTATACCGGGTTGCTAGCAATGTGAAGTGCTGTTGTATTGTCACAGAACAACAAAACAGGAAACGTCACTGGAAAACCCAATTCAGAAAGAAGATTATAAATCCAAACCAATTCACATGTAGCGTTCGCCATTGCTTGATATTCTGCTTCTGCACTGCTTCTTGATATTGTTACCCGTTTTTAGATTTCCATGACACTAAGGAATCACCGATAAATACACAGTAACCAGTAACAGACCTACGGGAATCTATACAAGCAGCCCAATCAGCATCTGCGAACGCGGATAATTTACGACTAGAAACAGATGGATAAAACAATCCTTGGCCATGATTGTTTTTTAAATACCTGAGTACGCGTTTAGCAGCTATGAGGTGCATTTGAGTTGGTGCAGACATGTACTGAGACAATTTATTAACAACAAAACATATATCGAGACGAGTAATAGTTAGGAATATTAATTTTCCAATCAATCTCTGATAGTAAGTAGGGTCAGATAACAATTCACTATCAGTAGCAAAAAGTTTAGTTGTGACATCCATAGGTATAAGTACCGGTTTAGATCCTAAAAGTCTAAATTCTTCTAACAGTTCAAGTGTATATTTACGTTGGTTTATAGAGATACCATATTTTGAACGTGCTATTTCAAGATCGAGAAAATACTTACAAGAACCCAAGTCTTTAATCTTAAAATGTGACTATAGAAACTGCCAGACAGATTCAACAACACTGTTAGTATTTCCAAATATTAAAATATCATCAACATAAACAAGTAAAACAACAACACAATTATTATCAACTTTAAAGAAAAGAGAATTGTCAGACATAGATTGCTTGAAACCCTAAGTAAACAAAACAGAAGAAAATTTTATGTGCCATTGTCTTGAAGATTGTTTCAAACCATATATAGATTTATTAAGTTTGCATACTGGTTTTAAAGGGAATTGCTACCCCTGATTGCATAAGTAACCAGGAGGTAAATCCATAAAAATTTCTTCGTCTAAATCTCCATTTAAGAAAGCATTTGACACATCCATTTGATTTATAATCCAATTGTTAGAAGAAGCACAACATAATAATATTCTAACAGTGACCATTTTGCTACGGGACTAAAAGTTTCAACATAATCTATTCCTTCCTTTTGTGTGAAACCCTTTGCAACCAACCTAGCCTTGTATTTATCTATTGTCCCATCTGCTTTGTATTTAATTCTAAACAACCATTTGCAACCAACATATTTTTTACCATTCGATAAAGAACAAACAGACCAAGTATTGTTGGTCAATAATGCATTTAATTCATTATCCATGGCATTTTTCCATTCAGGGATCAAAACAGCTTCTTTAAAACTTTTAGGTTCAGTTGTAAGGCTCATGTTTAATATAAAGTTTCTGTAAATGTTGGATAGTTTTGAATAAGAAATGAAGTTGGAAATCGGATATGGAGTTTTGGAGTTATTATCAAGATGTTTAGAATTTAATTGATAACAATGATAATCTGAGAGGTAATGAGGTGGTCTATGGGTTCGCCGAGGTCTGTTGGAAGAAGAAATGACAGAATCAGTGTTGGCTGGCACATCAGATTCATGGACAGTTGGTACAAGGACAAAAGTTTCAGGAATATTTAAAGAAGGAGTGTTATTATTTTTAAAAAAATCATTGATACTTAAAGGCAAGACAGATTGTGGTAAAAAAATTTCAAGACTAAATGAGTATTTTCTGTTATGAAAAGGAAAAATATGTTCATGAAAAATGATATTTCGGGAAATCAGAATTTTATTTGTTGTTAAATCAAGAACTTTATACCCTTTGTATCCTTCAGAATAACCTAAAAAACAAGCTGGATGTACTCTAGGACTGAATTTATGTCTATCATGAATATGAGTGCTAACAAAACAAAGACATCCAAATACTTTGAGATGGTTATATGACGATATGTTTCCATGTAATATTTCATAAGGAGATTTAAATTTTAAGTTTAAAGCAGGAGTCCTATTTATCAAATAAACAGCAGTAGATATACATTCAGGCCAATATTCTAGTGGAATGTTTGATTGAAACAATAAAGCTCTAGCTACGTTTAATAAATGTTGGTGTTTGCGTTCTACTACGGAATTTTGTTCAGGAGTATATATACAAGAATGGTAATGAATGATGCCTTTTTTGTTTAAATTTCTGGAGAACATAATTCTTTAGCATTATCAGATCTTATAGCTTTAATATTTGTTTTAAATTGATTTTCAACATATGCAATGAATGATGGAAAAGCGATTTTAACATCAGATTTGTTATGTAAAAAATAAACCCATGTACTTCTCGAACAATCATCAACAATGGTCAGAAAAAATCTACATCCATCTACGGATTCGACTTGGAATGGACCCCATATATCTAAATGAATCAAATAAAAAATGTTCGCAGATTTATTGCTATGAGAAATGAATGGTAATTTTTTTTGTTTGGCTTTCAGAAAAATGGTACAAGGGAATGATGTATCAATAGAAGAAGAAGAAATGATGTTTTTAGAAGAGAGAAATTGAATTTTAGAGAAAGCAGGATGCCCGAGTCTGCTGTGTCAGGTTGTAGAAGAGATGGAAGCCGTGAGGGGAGGAGTCAATGGCAGATCCAAAACGTAGAGGTTATTAGAAATCTTAGCTTTCCCAATCATCAAGTCCGGAATAGGGTATTGTATGATATAGGAAGAAGAATCAAAAGAAAGGGTTATAGAAAAATTTTTTGTTAAAAGACTAACACTCAAAAGATTAAAATGAAAAAAGTCGGAATATAAAGGACTGATTGAAGGGTAAGAAAAGGAGATAAAATGATTGTTCCGATGTGAGAGACAGAAAGATTATCCCCATTGGGAAGAATGACAAAAACGTTGTTTAGAGGATTGATATCAGTAAATAAATCAAGATTATTGCAAACATGACTACTAGCTCCCGAATCTATAATCCAAGAATGCTTAGGGATATTCAAGTTTCTGTTTAAAGATAAAGAAAAAGAAGTTGAGTTTATAGAAATACCTATACTCGGGGTGACATGATGAGATTGATTTGAATTTGCATTTGAAATAGAGGTTGTATCTTTTTGTAGTCCGGAAAGATGTTGGAGATGAGAAAAAACTTGTTGTAATTGATCTTGAGATAACAGAGTCCCACGAGTCGTGACAGTCGGATTACTTCGAAGGATAGGGTCAATAGGAGGTGTGGTAGTAGGCTGATTGAGGTTGTTTACTCGAGGGATAAAAGGCGGAGGATTTGGATATCTAGGTCGAGGAAGACTAGGCGTAATGGTTTTGTAACCAGTAGGGTAACCATGTAACCTATAGCACTTAGTCACCAAATGACCATGAAGACCACAGTGACTACAGATAGGTTTAGGTCTTGGTTGAAAATTGGTTGCATAAGAATTTCTTGGTCTGAAAGCAATACTGTGTTGTGGGTTATTGGGACAAGGATTAGAATTGGTTGAAGAGGATTGGAAAACTAAAGCATCGGGTGGAGGCAAAATGCCACGTTGTTGTTAATCCTGAACAACAAGGTTGAATGCTTTGGATACGAAAGGTAAGGGATCCATTAGGAGAATTTGACGCCGCACAAGAGTGAATGAATCATTCAAGCCCATGAGGAATTTCAGTAGATACCGATGTTCTTCACGAACTGTTAAATGACCATTCAAGTTGCAGGTGCAAGTTTTATAGTTACAGGATGGGGTTTCATCTAAAGATTTTACTTCTTGCCAAAGGGTTATAAGGCGAGTGTAATAGGTATTAAGGTCTAAAGATCCCTGTCGAAGGTTCTGCAATTCATTCTCAATGCCGTAAATCCTAGGCATATTACTTTGACAGAATCTTTCACTACGATTTTTCCATATTTCAGTAGCAGTGTTCATGTGAACAATGCTATCTCCGATGTCTTTCGATACGGAATTTATAATCCCAGAACAGATTATGTCATTGCAACGATGCCATGTTTCGTGTTCAGGATCATCTACAGGGGGTTCGAAAATTTTACAGTTGACGAAGCCTAATTTGTTGCGTCCGTTAAGCGCCATCGACATCGATCTGCGCCATGTATTGAAATTGAGCTCTCCATGAAACTTATCTGAAACTAGAACAACACAATTAGTGTCATTTATGTGCAAGAATAATGGATTTTTGTAAGGGTCAGTGTTTTGGGTGGAGTTCGGGTGGGGATTTAGAGAAGCAATTTTTGGTCTACTGTGTAAATCAGTGAATTAGTGAATTGAAAACAAGACTCAAAAGACTTAGGAGATTGATTGATACAACCGCTAAGAGCAAGATGAAGAAACTCCGGCAAAGTAAAAAAACGGGAAAGAAGCCGACTAGAGAAGGAAGGTACGTCGACGTAAAAGAAAATTCAAAACAGAGCCGGCGAATTAAAAAAAAAGAAACCGACGAAAGAAGAAGAAGAAGAAGAAGACAGGAAAAATCCGGCGAAACAGAGGGAAGCCATCGAAATAAGGGGTCGAACAGAGAGAGAAGTTGACTAAATCGACAAAATTGATGAAATTCGACGAGACTCACAGATGGGAAGTAGATAGAATCGACGAAACAGATGAAGAAAAAGGAATCGGCAAGAAGAAAAGAAATTGGTGAAGAAATCGGCAAAGAACTAGACAGACTCGCCGGACCGAAGGTATGAAGAACAGAGAAACAGAAGGAACAAGGAGTTGAATAGAGGGAATCCGTCGAAAGAAGAAGAAGAAGGGAAACCACAGGCGAAGCAGAACCTCCGGCGAAGAAGATGAGCAAAAAAAATTCGCCGATTTACACCAGGGAAGAAAAAGAGAGGCAAAGTCTAGGGTTTGCAGCGGTAAAGGGGAATTTCAGTAATATTTGCTCTGATACCATTTCAGCATAGAGAAGAAAAAATATTGCTTTATTGATATGAAAATTAAAAAATACATAGTTCACCATTTACATATTTATAACCAAAAAAATCTAACTAACTCAAAACTAACATAATCTAATCTAACTAAACTAATCGATCTAACCAATTATACAAGAAGATTAATAGTTCTTGAATATCAAATTTTAATAAAATCCTATCAGATTAATAAATGCTAGACCAAAATAACCCGGTGTCACTACTAAAAATTTCACATGCCTTGCTCAGGATATGGTGGTCATATCAGCTGGTCAATTTTTATTCGTTAGGTTTATGATATGCTTTCTTGTTGTGGATCAATTTTGATTTTATTTGCATATAATAATTTATTAAATTTTAGAATAATGGATCAATATAATTTGATGTACTTAATTAACTGATGATTATAGTGCATTTCGAATATTTGTCAAAGTTAAATTAATTTACATCAAGTGTTAGATATATATATATATATATATATATTTATTGGGATTCAATTTCCACCGCTTATAAGTAGTTATATATTTGTGCGAGATATTTATGGTTAAACTTAATAAAAAATAGAAACGTAAAAAAAACAAAAATAATTGATGAAGCTAGAGTAGCAAGCTAATATATGAGAAAGATGAATTGAGACTCTTTAACTTAAAGAATCAAGTGTATTATCCAAATACAGAATTTCGCCACAACTTCACTAAGAATCATAATATCCCAATGATCATTTATTGCAAAAATATAGATAACCAGATAGCCTTATTCACTTATGTATTTTTCGTAACAAATGTTAATTGCTCGTAGAAATGGAAGAGACAAAGAAAAGAATCTATTAATGAGCTAATCAATTTTGTTTTCAAATAAAGTCTCTTCAATCGATTTGCACAGATTTTTTTT
>CM071860.1:54468227-54508914 GCA_036759665.1 Gynandropsis gynandra | reverse complement strand
GGTATTTACAAATTTTAACATATTTTTATATATAAAACTTGTATAAAACACCGTCGATTTGATCTCAAATTACAGTGCAATATTTATAATATGACCCATACACACAGTACCGCAGAAATGGACTATACAATTTAAGACAAAATGGTATTTCAATTTTGTAACAATTCCCATTTTCTTCAAAAATTAAATCGTTTTCTAAATTTAAACCATCATATAATAATATAAAAAAATTTAATATAGTCTTTTTAGTTATATAACAATGTGCATTAATTATATATATGATTAGAAATAACGTAAAAATTGTTTGATAATTAAATCTAATAGAGTAATTTTCTATTAATCACAACACAAATTTAAATGCCTTTGTTGACACCATCACTAAAGAGTTCAAGGACATCTAAATCCATACAGAACAAATCCAGAAACCAAAAGCTCTTTCTCTCATCATACCTTCCAAGTCTTGAACCCGAAGCTAATGAACAACACGGATGCTACTGCCTTTTAGTTCTAATCATAAACAAAGTATAAACATCTGCTCGACCTTCACTTGAATAAAACTCGAAAAAGCGACATAAGGCTGTAGTAGTATTCATGCTCTAACCCTGAAACGCTTTCTGCGTGTATCATCCGCATTGTACTCGGGAACAAATGATTCATGTCTGAAAGCCTAGTTTATGTATTGACTGCCTCCATGATCCAAAACCCTACTTTTTTTTACTGAATTTTTTCAGTTTCTGAAAAAATTTCGTTGTCCCATGTTACTTCATAATCTTCCTCTAGCCGAGAGCCTTGCTACACGAACAATAAAAAGAAGCAGATGTCAATCATGGCGGAAACACAATGAAAAACATGACAAAGATGTGCTTAAGCTACATCTGATACTCTATCGATCATCAACCGAATTGTTTACAATGAAACATCAGAAATATAGGACAAAGCAATACCTTCAAAGTCTACTAAGATATTTGTATCTAAGGCTTTCAAATGATTACCATACTGAACAAAAAGAGATCCCTTTCTTTTATATAGATAATGTATATCTTTAGCTTCGAAGATTATAGCAATTTCACTATCAATCAAGCCAAAACACCATTTGGAGAACAATACTGAATACTATACCTTATTTTGCCAAAACTGGAGAAGATTGTATGCATAACCAACATGGATGGCTTCGAAGAACCCTCGGCGCCGCAAACCACCTCGACGAAACCCCTCTAACTACAATGGGGTCTAGCTCCTACCTTTCATCCCTTGAATAACCGGCAAAGCAAGGACCCAGATAACCTTATCACTTCCATTGTAAAGATTTACCCTTTTCCATTCGGAGTATACAGACACCAAACTCCTCTAGCAATTGAAATATTGGTAAAGATTTCAACCAGAAGATGTTTTAACGCCACCCTAATGTCAAGTTCTTCTAAGACAGTCCACAGTTTCAAATCCTCATAGTTTGCTATGACAAAGGCGAGTTTTGCCTACAACAGGAGCTCGGCTGGATTACCTGTAGTTAGAGCAATCACGGGCATTCTTGCTGCAACTCCAGCTTTTATCCCAGATATCGAGTCCTAGTCAGAGAGAGGAAAACGTAAGGGAAGCTAGAGCAAAGACGAGGATTACAGGGGATCTTGTAAATAGTGCGACCGCTTAAAAACCAGGATTGTTAATCCAACAAACCTCAAAATCAAAGTGTGCTTCTTTGACACGTCAAAATCCTGCAAACCCAGTTTTGAGATCATGAGCTCAACATTTTCTTTTGGAGCATTGGTAACAATAGCTCGTTTCCTTCTGAAGGGCTTTTGGTAGAATCTGTATCAAACGCACTCTTCCCTTCTATGGATCCTTCTTCCATTATGTCACTGAATTCAACTAGACCCAGGAAATTGTCGTATATTTTATCAGAAACTGCACCATTAAATACTATCATTGAGAATGAACTGAGGTTGCATAATAAATTCACTGATACAACTCCATAGATATGTTAAAACTAATTTTCAGTTCCGATTCTAATAGAGAATTTATATCCATTGTTAAATAACAATAGTATAAAAGTTTAAACAAACAAAAACCCACTTTAAAAGCACATATCCAAGGGACATTGCGGCTACAAGCTCGGGGGAAATCTAAGAGAAAAGTGCATATATAGGAAGGCCAAGTTTTTCTTCTATCATATTGAAAACAAGTTCAGTTGAAAATGGAGTAATCTGATCTTGAAGCAGGGAGAGTTCTTCCAAGTACGATGGAGGTATTAAATCCTACGGGAAAAGTAAGTGAAGTCCAAAATCCACGAACACAACCAATGAAATGAGACTCAAAACCATTCATGAAAACAAAGCAGCATGTGATCCAGATGCATTTTTGTTTCTATGCTGGATGGAAGTGGAAAATATGGAAGGTCCATGTAGTAGAAAGAGAGCGAGAATAGCATAGACGTGGCAACTTACAAGACAAGATGCAACAACCTGAGCAATTTTTATGTGCGCCTAGAAGCAGTAAAAACATGGTAAACCATTAACACTGAACACAAAATGATAAGCACAGAGTTCAATGAAATCGTAATAGAAGCTACTCAAAGAAAGAGGGAAGGCATACTGGACCAAGTTCCGACAAAATTCATCTTAGCTGTGTGGCTCGTACCTTAGGAAAGAGCAAAAAGAGGATGCTACACAGTTCAGGGATTCAAACTAAGACGAAAAGTTGAGACCATTGATAAGCGTAACATCCAACATAAGCGATAAGGGAAATTCAAATCGATCAAGATAATAATACAAGAAAGATTTCACCTTTCCTTCTAAGGGTCTTTTGGTAGAATCTGTATCAAACGCACTCTTCCCTTCTACGGATCCTTCTTCCATTATGTCGTTGAATTCACCTATAACCAGGAAATTGTCTTATATTTTATCAGAAACTGCACCATTAAATACAATCATAGAAATGAATAGAGGTTTCATAATAAATTCGCTGATACAGATCCATAGATATGTTAATTAGTTTCGATTCTAATAGAGAATTTATATCCATTGTTAAATAACAATAGTATAAAAGCTTGAACAATAAAAAAGGCACAATATCAGAAATGCCCTCTTAGGGCTAAAACACTTCAACACTACCCTCCTAAATCTGATGAAAAAAAAATGGGAGAAAAGACATATGTACCCTTAATGAAAAACACATACAAAAGAGGGAAAGACAAATATAAGAAGAGGGAAAACGAAAATTGAGAGGAGGGAAACAAAGTAGAGAACTATTTCCTTTCATTTTCGAGTGTTTCTCTTCTATTTTCGAACGATTTCCTTCAATTTTTGAGTGATTTCTTTCCATTTTCGAGTGATTTCCTTCTATTTTGAGCGGTTTGCAGCAATTTTCGAGTGATTTCGAACAATGTTTCAGTCATTTTCAGTGATTTCCAGCGTTTTTAGCGATTTTCCGGTGATTTTTGGCGATTTGTAGGTGAATTTCAGTGATTTCGACCGTTTTCCGGCGATTTCTGGCATTTTCCGGCGATTTCTGGCAGTTTCCGGCGGTTTCTGGTAGTTCCGGCGGTCGCACTGGGTCACAGGGTCGAACAGGGTCGGACTGGATCGCTGGGTCGCAGGGTCGGCTGGATCGGACTGGGTCGCAGGGTCGGATAGGGTCGTTGGGTCGCAGGGTCGGCTGGGTCGGACAGGGTCGGACAGGGTCGCAGGGTCGTAGGGTCGGCTGGGTCGGACAGGGTCGAACAGGGTCGCAGGGTCGCAGGGTCGTAGGGTCGACTGGGTCGCTGGGTCGCAGGGTCACAGGGTCGTACTGGATCACTGGGTCGCAGGGTCAAACTGGGTAGAAGGGTCGCAGGGGTATTTTGGGAATTTTAGCATTTATAAGGGTATTTTTGAAGCGGAAATTTTTTTTTTCGGGAAGGGTATTTTTGAAGTCTTTTAGCCCTATAGGGGTATTTTTGATAATCCCCCAATCAAAAACCCGCTTTAAAAGCACTTGTCCAAGAGACGCTGCAGCTATAGGCTCGGAGAAAATCTCAGAGAAAAGTGTATATATAGGAAGGGCAAGTTTTTCTTCTATCATATTGAAAGATTTACTTGGTGGTGGTCCTAAAGATTTACTTGAATTAGTGGAAGTGGATGGATGTCCATGAAATACTATATTTCTGGAAGCCTCTTCAAAAACACGGCGGCTATCAGATGCCGTGAAGTTGGATTGAGCATTGGAGTGCACTAAGCTAGAGTGAACTGTAGACTTGTGGAGAATACGAGGTAGTCAAAATAACCAATTAAAAGAAAACACATAAAAGTTTCTTTGTGATGTTTCAGGCATTTGCATGTGACATCAAAACCCAAAACAAAACAAAGATGTTATTTAACATATTTTACACGGATGTATTACAGGCCCGCTTCTCCCGCTGTTTTCCTCGAGATGTGCAAACTGCTTTCTAAGGTGTCTGATGGCACTACAATAAAGACTTCAGAAAATAAAAATATGGATAAGGCGCACAGACCTAACATCACTCAAATAAAAAGAAAAGAGGGAATTTTAGCCAAGAAACAACTCTAAGGAAAAATTGAAACCTCGGATAAACAAAGTTCGAGCCCTCAGATCCGTTCATGTACTCCTTGAGCAACTGTGAATGGTATTCTAGTAACTTGCTATAGATTAGTTCTTTAATGGCTTCCTTTAGCAGCCTTTGTCTCTCGAAGTCAAATTCCAACTTCGAGATTGGTTGACAAGAAGGTTCTCGTTCAACCTTAGCAAGGCCTTTAAAGTAAGGGTCAACCAACGACTGTAAACAAAACCACCAGGAATGCAACATCACCCAGTAAGAAGCTGACACATCACCCTGCAAATGAAGGTATGCAGTAGAAGGAAATAGAAAGGAAAGTACAGAAACACAAATCTCGTAGAAGGAAAAGCGAAAGAAAAAGCACCTCTGCAGCAGTCGGCCTATCTTTTGGATCAAATGCTAACAGCCTTTGCAACAGTCGAAGTGCAAGAGGATCTGCATTAGGAATTTTTTGCGAAAAAGGAATTGGATTTTTCTTCCTCATTTCAGTCAAGTACTTTCTAGCCTTCTCATTTCTAACTTGTATCAGCAACAATAAATAGCAGAGACATAGAATCCTACAGCAAGGCTCCCAGCAACATAAACAGAAGAAAGACCATAGAAGATATCCAGGGTTAACCACAAATGCTCGCGCCTCCTTGGACCGCTCACCCCCAAAGCACGCGATTGATTGTCGTCGACGTGGTAGAACGATGATTCCATTCTGCCGCTGCAAGGTTTTCTGGTAACTCACCTTAAGGACAACGACAAAGAGATGGAGGTGGAAGAGGAGCTTCAAAAAGGACGACGACGAAGAAATGGAACACCTGGAGGCATAGTTTCCCTCCTTTCCTTCCTTGGCCTGAGATCTTCGATTGCCTACTCTAGGTCTTGAAGAGTCACGCAGATGGCATTAATAGTGTTTGGTTTGTTAACGACGGAAAAGCTCATAGCCGAAGTTTTGGTGCAATATGTACTACATAACCAGAATCCTCTTTAGTGTGGTGGAGGAGGTAGGAGGAAACAGCTGTTGTGGCGGTGGGAGGAAGGCGTTTCTAGGTCTGCTAAAGCCCTCCAAGGGCTTCAATGGTAACTTGGGGGTGTGTTTTCTATGCATCCCAGCCGGAGTGTCTTCAAGGCCACACGATAGCAAGAAAACCCAACCTTTGTCAACATAAACTGGATTGTTCTGTGGAAACAAAATAAAAATGTGAGAATAATAGAAAACCAATAGATACTCAGAAGAGAAGAACACTTGTAAATGTCGTAAATGAGATCCTATACAATTCGGATGCTTCAACCTTATATGTTGAAGTGCCTCCCTAATGTATCAAATGAAATTGTGAGAAGAATATTAAAGTATTTGATGACCCATTTAGATCAGAATTTTCCATGGCCTTATAACCCTAAATCTGCCAAAACATAACCTTAAACGAAATACACAAACAAAATAGAAGAAATATCATATGTTGATCGATGTCTTCTATGTTTAGCCATTGAAGTTTCCCTCCTTTCATTTGCCTATATCCATTACAACACCGAATACATTCTTTATGAATAAAAGTTCATTATTTTCTGGAAGAAATTTTTATGAATTGAAAGATAATGAAAACCCGAGGCAATGCAAAAGGCATTCTCTTCAAGCATTATATTCACACAATATATTAATCCAATAAGCGAAACTAAATGCATCATCACCACATAAAGCAGATGCTAATCTTTTTTAAGCATCTTACAAGATAATAGTACAAAATCATGTCGTTACTTCAGGATCAAATACCTGACAGCATCCAACAGAGGGATTATGCCTAGTTTAGGAAGATTTTCGAGGCGAATCCTGTATTTGAGATGAGTAATAACATCAATTCTAATGAAAATATAACAAACTACATATATATATATATCGAACTCACAACAAAAATCACAATAACTATAGAGTGGCTTTGTAGACATAGCAGTCAAGGTGAGAAGATACTTACCCCTTGACCATCATCTGGTGCACCGTTAGCTTTTGTTGTCTTGTAAAGGGTTGCTATATCTGTTTGATAGCTACGTGTTGCTTTCTGTAATGAATCGATAACAGCACAATACGGATTGAAGATTCGATCATCTTGATCAGCAATGCAAAAAATAATCAATGTCATATCTCGCATTATTTTTTAATCGGCTGTGAGGAAACTATTCTGTTGGCACAATAACCTCAGGCTTGCATCAATAAGTAAAAGAAAAATCATAAGATTCGAAACCGATCAATATGTATGATTTTTTAAAATCAGAGAAACTTACAGCTTCGATCTGTTGAAGCATCCGTTCAGCTTCCTTAAATTCTTTGTCCTTAGCTGGGCTCTTCTCACGCATATTGGAGATAAATGGAACGATGAAATGCTACCTCATAAGCCTCCTCACCTGTTGAGACGCATCCAGAAAGCCTTCGCCCTCTCCGACAAAAAGCTCAGTAGTAATCTGAGTCCGGCGCTTAGCACGTGCTTTTGCAGCAAGACGCGGATCCCTTGGGTATATTGGGTCAGCTTGAGCATCTCCTTTTTGGAATACCTCGTAGGAAGGTTTTGTCAATGGAGTTCTTTGGGAATCTTACCTTCTTTTGGCTGCCATGAATAACCCTCCGTTACAACACAAATCGAACCTAAAATAAATAATGAAAATAAGAGACTACATATACGCTGAAAATAACCCGATATAGGTCTCCGCTCGCCGATGGCCACCCCGCCTAGCCGTCGGAACCGTGGACAATTTTGGGTAGATGGGTAGATTCTGGGAATCCATCGTAATCGTGGCAACTTCTCGCCTAGCCATCATCTCTGTCATCCCCTTCATCTTCTTCGTTTTCGTGGTCCCTTGAAACAAATAGACGCAGACGAATCCTCCTCTTCGCCATGAGCAGCAACAAATCCTAGCTGACGTGGATTGGCAGATGGCATTGATAGTGTATGATTTGTTAACGACGGAGAATCCATGAAGAGCCACGAATCCTCCTCTCTGTCATCCCCTTCCTCTAACTTTAGGTAACAACTCCGGTCTTGAAGAGTCACGCAGTAATGAGGGCGATGAATCTAAAAAACCCCTAATCCGTGTGAAAGCTGTGGGATGGATACCTAACCTGTGCCGCCTGATCTCCCTGAGTAGCGCTGCCGCTCGATGATGCCTGACCCACCGAGAATCAGAACGATGCTCCCGCTGCTCCTTTCTGATGTGTCGGTTCAGTCAGAAGAGGAAGACGAAAGGCTGTCATCGCGCATCATCCTCTTCCCGACTATCTCTGCCGGTAGTTGGGAGACACAAACAAAGAAATAATGTTAGCAAGTTAGGTTTTCCATTTGATGGCGCCCTAACCTGTGCAGCCCGATCGCTTCCCCCTGCCTGAGTCGGCGGAAATCGGCCTCGTTGCTCGCCGCTACTCCCTTTTGCTTTGGCGCCCCTGCTCCCGTCGGGTTTGTCCTACGATTCCTCTCTAACTGCTCTGTTCGGATCGATTCAAAGAACTAATCGAAGTCATACCTTTATATGATGAAAGAAAGTAAATGAGGATGTTAATAAGGGAAGACCTGTTTCGGACGATATGAAAGGAAGATCTGTGTTGGATCCTAACTGACGTGGCAACATGAGAAGCCCTTTTATATATATGATTTTAATAATTATAATATATTTGTGTTTATTTTAATAATTATAATAAACACAATATACATGTATATATTATATAATGATCATGAATTTTTGGAATCTAAATTATAAATATGACAACTTATAAATTAAAATAATTAAACATTATCAACTTGTTGATATAGAATAACTGTCACTCACACACACATATATATATATATACATATATATATAACCTACTAAACTATAGATATCTTAATATTATAAAATAATTAATACCAATAAAATATATGATTAAATAATTACCAAAGTTACAAGTTATATATTCGGTTTAAAGTTTTTCCCAATATATTACCCACGAAATATTCATACTTAACATAATATATAGTTTCTAAAGTTTAAGTAATTAATTAAATTAATGACCCGTTTACAGAAAAGTACTATACAAAATGAGATGGGATGATGATAACGTGGACCCAACCTTTTTTGTTGACACCATAATATTCGAATCAAATCATACTTTGCTTAAGCTAAATCGTCTATAAACTTCTCAACCACCCTTCAATTTTCATTTTTTTTCTTTATATTTAGTGCACTATTTTAATCTTCTTTAACAACCAAAATATTAAATCATAATATCTCAATTTCGTATGGATGTATTCGAATAACTCCGTTCCACATAAATTTGACAGAAAATTTATCTTCCGTTTATTTTTATTGATGTGACATAAAATTTTATCTTTAATATACCAAATCATCAAACACATCATTTTTTATTTAAAAATAAACTCGTTTAAATTAAAACCATATTTTTTCTTTCTTTAGATTATTTCTCTCCGTTAAACCTTTTTCTTCTACTTATGTTTACAAAGTTTTTATCTCACTCTATAAATAAATTCGTCGTTTCTTAACCTTCCCAATTTTCTTCTACTTCCTTTTTTTGTTTTTTTCATTCACTAAATCACATTATCACATCAAATCTGAAATCCTTTTTCTGAAGGACATGAACTATCATTTTCAATGTAGAGACTTAAAAATTATAAATATATCTTAACGCCATAATTACCTTTAATGGTTCATCCATTCATTCAATCTTATATTCTTCTCGGTTTCGTTGAGATTCATGCACCTGTTAACTTTCACTACCACCTCCGAGAACGTCATGAGTCTCGCGGACGCCAACCACTCGTCTTCGATGGCTTGCCATGCGGGCATGTTCTTCCTCATTACCCTCAACCAATACTCTTGCCAAACTCTTCCCCTTGAGTCCCAAGTTAGTAACACCGAGAATAAATTGACGGTCCGTCGAGTCCATATTGGTGTATGAACACTTTGCTTGCTTTCATCCCTCTTTTCCTTGGCTTCGAATGAGCAAATCATGGACAGTTTCGAAATGAAACCTTTTCTCCATATACCTAAAGTGATTTCTCTCCCAAATCATTCACTACAAAAAAACACGCTATTTCCAATGGATGAGGCAACGTATCCGTCCGTTGATAAGAAATGGAAACGGATTGTAACGGATTTACGAGAACTTTTAACGGGCATACATCCGTTGCAATCCGTTACAAATATTAACGGATGTTTAACGAATATCGTCTGTTGCCATGTCCGTTGCAATCCATTGTAATTTTTAACGAAATGTTAACGCCGTCCGTTGGAAGCCCGTTAGAACACCGGGAAAAATATTTCAACGGTCATCCGTTGCTAATTTTAACAGATGCCCGTTGAAATTGTTAATTTCGAGGTTTACCGGTGGAAATAAATTCACGTGAACTTGCAACGACCGTCTGTTGGGGTTTCCAACGGATGTTTGTTGAAAATTACACTATTTAGATCAAAACCAAAGATTGCATCAAACCATCAATAACAAACATATTTTCAACAAAATATCATCTTCTTCAAATAGAGATATATATAGATCGAGAGAGTGGATGTATAGAAGAAAAGATCCTATATCCGAAGAGATTACACAAGAATTCTTATACGGATTGGAGCAATTCATGAGTTTTGCATCGATGCAACCTTTGTGTCAAGAACGTGGGACAATGTTATGTCCATGCAAAAGATGCAAAAACATAAAGTATCGAAGTCAAGAAATTTTTTTGCAAACATCTTTACAAGGTGGGTTTCGTTGAGAACTACGAAATTTGGTTTTTTCACGGCGAAAATTGCAGCGTAAGAGATATTGTGAAAGATGCACAAGTAGAAAAAAATGAAGAAGTTATTTATGAAGCATCAACGACCAATCCATATGTGGAAATGATGTTAGATGCTTTTCCTGGAGTTGTTAATGAACAAACGCATGAAGAGATGCCGAATATCGGTGCACGTCGATTCTTCAACATATTGGATTTGGTGAAACAACCTATATATGAAGGTTGTAGTGAAGGTCAGTCTCGCTTATTTACGGGAAACAGAGTATAAAAATATACTACAATGTTGTTGAAAATTGCATGGATTCATTTTGCAAAACCATACGTGAATATTTACCGGAAAATGATCAAGCTCCCGAGATATACTACGAAACAAAGAATGTGTTAAAAGATTTGGGAATGCCACATGAGAAAATTTATGTTTGTAGAAACAGTTGCATGTTGTTTTGGGGAAATGATAAAGACTTGTTGGAATGCAAGTTCTGCGGTGCAAGCAGATTTCGACCAAAAAAATCATATTCACGTAAATATGTACCATACAAAAATAAAATATTCTATATGTGTGTAGCAAATAGGTTGAGAAGGTTATTTGAATCGAAAAAACTGCCGCGAAAATGAGATGGCACGCAGAACACTCGACGACCGAAGGTATAATGCAACATCCATCAGATGGTAAGGCTTGGAAAGATTTCAATGAAATATTTCTCGAGTTCGCGTATGAAACAAGAAATCTTTATCTTTGACCGTGCACGAATGGTTTTAGTCCATATGGACAATATGGAAGTCAATATTCTCTGTGGCTGGTGATTTTATCTCCGTATAATTTGCCTCCTGAGATGTGTTTGAAAAGAGAGGTAATGTTTTTGACGTTGCCGATTCCAGGACCAGAACATCCGAAGAAAATTTTCGATGTCTTTTTGCAGCCCTTAATTCATGAATTAAGACATTTATGGAGCGAAAGAATTCTTGCTTATGACGTCAGCACGAAGCAAAATTTCACATTAAAAGCGGTCTTGTTGTGGACAATTAGCGACTTTCCTACCTATGGAATGTTATCTGGATGGAGCGCGCACGGATGATTGGCATGTACATATTGTATGGAGGATACAAATTCATTTCGACTAGTACATGGTAATAAACTATGTTGGTTTGATTGTCATAGAAGATTTCTTTCTCATGAGCATGCTTTCCGGAAAGATAAAAAACATTTTCGAAAAAACATGGTACAAAAGAAGAGGCACCGTGCATGCAAATCGGAACACAAATCTTTTACAAAAGATTGAACACAATGGGCGATTTACAAGAATCGGTAGAATGCGGTGGAGATCATGTGCATCATAAACCAAAAGGCCAAGGTGAATGGTATAACTGGTATAAACGTTTTATCTTTTGGGAACTACCATACTGGAAATCATTCATATTATGTCATAATTTAGATGTTATGCATATCGAAAAGAACTTTTTGATAACATCGTCAATACTATTTTGAATGTGGCGGGTAAAACTAAAGATAATATACAATTAAGAAAATATTTGAAGACAATATGCCAACGACCTGAGTTGGAATTAAGAGATGGAAGGTCACCTGTCCCAGTATTCAGATTGTCTGGTCCGGTGAAAATGACATTATTAAAGTGGTTAAAAGAAGACATTAAGTTTCCATATAGATATGCACCGAATATTGCTTGGTGTGTGGATATTGTTGGTTCGAGGCTGATCGGGTTGAAAAGTCATGATTGTCACGTTTTTATACAACGACTCATTCTAATTGCATTTGCTGAGCTCTTACCACAGAATGTTCACGATGTGCTATGCGGAATCAGCATATTTTTCAGAGATATATGTTCAAGGAATTTAAAAAGGGATGACTTGGAATTAATGAAAAACAATATCTCTGAAGTATTATGTGCATTGAAAAAGTTTTTCCATCCTCATTCTTCGATGTTATGGAGCATTTGCCAATACATTTATCAGATGAGGCAATATTTGGTAAGCCAGTTCAATTCAGATGGATTTATCCTTTCGAAAAGTTTTTCTTTCACTTAAAGAAAAAAGAAAAAAACAAAGCAGCGATCGAATGATCTATTGTCAAACAATACTTGCTGAAAGAAATCACATATTTCAGTACATTTTATTTTGAGTCGCATATTCAGACGAAAGAACGACGTGCAACAGTTGATTATACAAACTATTTGTATCAATATAATCCGCAGTTTGGCACAATCCCTGGAATGTTTACACCGATTGGACGTACAGGAGGTAAATCCGAGGAATATTGGTTAACACAAGAGGAGTATAATCACGTCCACACTACTAAATTGTCAAGAGTTATTACCGTTCGAAAGGTACGAAACAATATTATTCAATCTTTTAAATATATATGTATATATATACAATATTAACATATTTTCATTATACATGATATTTGATGAAGAAGTACTTGGTACTATTCTCATCTAAACGGAAATGAACTCACAGATATGAAAGTTCAACATTATGGTTCGTGGTTGAGAGACTATGTAAGTACTCGTGTACACATCTTTTAAAATTAATTGCATTTATTATAAAGTATTTATTCGTTTTTATTATACATACAGGTAAAATGTTCTGATGAAAGACTTCCTACGTGGTTAAAAGATTTGGCTAATGGTCCTGCACGAAATGTTATGTGTTGGCCAATCTTGTTTACTCGTGGCTACACGTTCCACACGTACAAACACGGAAAATATAGAAGCACATACAATTATGACGTTTGCGTTAATAGTGAAATAGAGGATGATAACTTCTACGGTATTTTGCACCAAATCCTACAAGTGGAATATCTCGGTCTCGTTGGGTTGAAGGTGATGCCTTTTAAATGTTAGTGGTTTGACCCAACGTAGGACGTGGAATACAAAAACTGATGGGAAGGAATTGACATCAATCCAACACAACAATATGGTAAGTATGATCCATTCATCCCAATAGATCAAGCAGATCAAGTATGTTACGTGCAATTTTCAACAACATTGAAACGTTGAAGAGAGGAGTGGTGGGCCGTAGTAAAGATCAAGCCACGAGGGATCATAAGCTCAGATGATAAAGAAGATCCATTGCAACCCGATTATCCGCAATCGATTCGTTTAGTTGATACAGATCGCGAGGAGATTCTCGCAAGAACTAACATAGATGGAGAATTCATACACAATTATGAAGATGTTGAATCGGAAGATGCTGAAGATGAAAACGGCGATAAATTCAATGAATAATCGAAGGAAGACTCGCCAATCGATGAATCTACTAAAGAAGAAATGTAAATACAATAATGTGTATGCTGTGTAATAATGTAGATGATGTGCAATAATATAGATGATGTGTAATCGAACAATCGAAATGTTAATACAATCGAAGAATATATAAACGATGTTTAATGTTTTTAGAACTTCATATGATCTAATACCAACGGGCATCCGTTGGAAATATTAACTGATGCCCGTTGAAACACGAAATCGCCTCCGACACTTAGATAAAATTTTTAAGTTTTCCATAATTTTAACAGGCATCCATTGGAAAATTGTAACGGGCCCTCCGTTGCAACAATACAACCGGACATCCGTTGGAAATATTAACGAATGCCTTTTGGAACACGAAATCACTTTCGACACTTTTAAAAAGTTTCTAAGTTTCCGTAGTTTTAACGGACATCCGTTGGAAATTTGTAACGAACATCCGTTACAGATATACTAACGGGAATCCGTTGGAAATATTAACGGATGCCCGTTAAAATTTTGTTTAACGGGCGTCCGTTGCAATTTGCAACAGATGCCCATTGCAAAGTGTAATGATGCCTATCCTAGTCTGCAGAAATTTCTAACGGGCATCCGTTGGAAATTGTAACAGATGCCCGTTGCAAAGGGAGACGAGCCGCCATTTTGCCATCCGTTGCCTCTAGAACACGCATTTCCAACGGGCATCCGTTGGAAATTCTAATGGATGTCCGTTGGGAAGTAAGAACATCGTTTCAATTAACTGTGTGTGTTGAGATTACGTAATTTTTATTATTTTTATTTTTTAACAAATTTCCAACGGATGCTTGTTGTGATTTCTAACGGACTCCGTTGGACTCTATTTTCCCGCCAAATGGTAACAGACGTCTGTTGCCATTTCCCGTTAATTGTAACGGACGTCTGTTGCCATTTCTTGCCAATTGTAACGGACATCCGTTGTCATTTCCCGCCAATTTCCAACGGATGGCTGTTGAAAATTTTCAAATCCCGTTTTTTTCCCGCCTGGATGGCAACACCACGCCCGTTAAAACTTTTTAACGAACATTTGTTAAAATTTTTTAACGAACATCCGTTAAAACTTTTTAACGGACATTCGTTACAAAAATTTCAACGGTCGTTCGTTGCAATTTTGTAACGGGCATCCGTTATAAATTATTTCAACGGGCGCCCGTTACTAAATTTCAACGGCGTCATCCGTTGGCCGTCTCGTTACAAATTTGCAACGGATATTATCCATTTCCACTCCGTTGCGAATTACAACGGATTCCGATTTGCAACGAGCAATTCCCAAAGGCCACGGATTCGTTGCCTTCCGTTGGAAAACGCCTGTTCTTTTGTGGTGATTGCACCGTAATCATCGTATTGTTGAACGTATATTTGCAAACAGTTGCCTGGATGTGACACTCTGGTGATCACCGTTAATGGCTATATTCTACTGGATTTCTCTTCAGGGGCTAAATAGGTGTGGCTTTTCTCATAGTGGTGGTCATTTCAATTTTACGTATATCGTTTTTCACTATTGTTGTACAGGAAACTCGAGAGAACATATCGAGCTCAACGAGGAGTGAACTTGTTAGAACAAATCTCTTGGTTATAAAAGTTAAATATAATATATTAATCACTGTAAATAAAAATAAATATAGTATGAATAAATATCATATTGTGATCGAGACCTATATACAACCTAATAGGAAAGGGTTTTCCTACAGATCTATTTTGAGTGTTTAGTATAGTAGAATACAACAAATTTTCGAAAAAAGAATTAGGTTATCGTTCTTCTATGATAAATTATCTATCTATAAAAGATTTTGAAAATTTTGGGAGTCAACTTTTGGTTTTGAAGAAACAGTAATGATTGTTCAGAAAATTATGATTATTGAAAGGTTTATACTCTGAAAAATTAAAAATTTAATATCAAACTTAAAAATTAAATTTGGATTAATCAAATAACCCCAAAATCTAAGACCAAATATTTGACATTTAATATATTTTAAATGCCCATAAATTCATGCAAAAATTCATTTTCAAAATCCACCTTAGAACCATGTCATTATTGCATCCATACAAGAAGTGAGTTAACGATTTCACCTTTTCATATAGAATTGTGTCCCTTCATATTTATTTTCTAATAAAACTGATTTTCATTCTTGAATGCCATAACGAGATGAACCAGAAACTCGAATAAAGTGAGAAGAAAAAGAAGAAGGGGAGAAGAAAAAATAAGAAGAAGAAAAGTATATTAAGGGCATTTCCATTCTTCAACTACCAATAAGATGAGAGTTTAGAAACAGAGCAAAACCCATAACAAAAGAGAAAAATTCTTTAATATTAATGAACAAGTAAAAATAAAAATCCATAGAATTTTTTTTAAGACATGCGTAAGAGAAGAAGAAAACCCACTTTGTCTTTGGTAGAAAAAAGAAACCATATGCGAAGAAAAAATAAATTTAAAATATTTTTTATGTGAATTTGTTTCAATGGGGAGAATATCAGAAGTGTTCTTCTAGGGGTAAAATATTTCAAAACTACCCTCCTAAATCTGATGGAAAAAAATGGAGAAAAGACGTATGTGCCCTTATATTTTGTTAATGAAAAACACATACGAAGGAGGGAAAGACAATTTTGAGAGGAAGGAAAACAAAATTTGAGAGGAAGAAAACAAAGTTGAGAGCTATTTTCTTTCATTTTCGAGTGATTTTCTTCCATTTCGAGCGATTTCCTTCCATTTTTGAGCGATTTCTTTCCATTCTCGAGTGATTTCCTTCCATTTCCATTGTTTTGCAGCAATTTTCGAGCGATTTCCAATAATATTTTAGCCATTTTCAGTGATTTTCGGCAATTTCCAACGTTTTTAGCGATTTCAAGTGATTTTTGGCGATTTCCGGCGATTTGTAGGTGATTTCCAGCGATTTTGACCGTTTTCCGGCGATTTCTGGCAATTTTCGGCGATTTCTGGCAGTTTCCAGCGGTCGCACTGGGTCACAAGGTCGAACTGGGTAATAGGGTTGAACTGGGTCACAGGGTCGAATTGGGTTGCAGGGTCACAGGGTCGAACTAGGTCGCTGGGTCGTAGGGTCACAGGGTCGAACTGGGTCGCAAGGTCGCAGGGTCGGACTGGATCGCTGCGCAGGATCGCAGGGTCACAGGGTCGTAGGGTCGGACTGGATCGTAGGGTCGAATTGGGTCGTTGGGTCGAACTGGGTCGTAAGGGTCGCAGGGGGTATTTTAGAAATAACATAAAGGTATTTTGAAGTTAATTTTTTTCCAGGAAGGGTATTTTTGAAGTGTTTTAGCCCTACGAAGATATTTTTGAAGTTATCCCGTTTCAATGTAGCCTTCTGTAATACTTAGTCAAGAGTTAATTTTTTTAGTTAAAAAATTCTATTTTTAAAATGATTTGGCATTGTGAGTGGAAATTAATTTTTTTAAATAAGTTTTTTTTTGCGAAATAAAAAAATAAATGAAAATTAAGTTTTCATTGAATACATGAGACAAAGATGTTCAGAGAAATCAATACCAAGTTGAGACGTTATGAGATAATATATTTCTTGTTGAAGGAAATCATAATATTATGCTAAGCATAAGGAGAAAAATGAAGATTGGGAAGGTGGTTGAGGAGCTTTTAGACGATTAAGCCTTTACGTTGTTTTCATTAGAATTATCTACAAAATGATAATTTATTTGTTTAACTAGGTGATGTATCTGCGCGTTGTGCGGACTTTTAAAAATAAAATTATTTTTATTTTTTTTTGTATATTATGTTATATATTGGATTTTGTTTTTATATAAATAAAGTGATTAATAATATTGGATTTATACGTTTGTGAATATTTGTCCCTAAAAATGTGTAATATCATAGATAGTAAGATGTGTAGTCCTCAAATCCTTTTTGAGGTTGTTATTGAAGTCATTTTATCTAATACTTGAAAGCATTTACTCTAATAATAATTTCTATCCATTTGAAGCTAAGGGAACCAAATATTCCTCACACCATTCATGTCTATAATAGCTTGAAGTATGCATTATGTTGCGCGAAAGGAGAATAAAAAACAATTGCATTGAAGAAACCCTTTGAAAATAAACTATAGCCTCCATGTCCTTTTAATATATGCGTTTACGAAATTGTAAGTTGACATCAAATGAATAGCTTCAAATATATTGTTCCCAGGAAATAGAAAAGTCAAAATAAAAGGAATGTATAAATAGAAACGTGCACAGAGATACAAATGATAGACATAAACATTAACATAGAAACATGTTATGCTTGGAATCTTAGTAAAATGATTAGTGTTGAAAAGACAAGACTTAATATATTACTTCTCACTATTATATATCTACTCACCATTTGACTATACTAAAAATTTTGCTCTAAAGCATATCACGAATTACATCCAACATGCCATATAGATACATCCGTATTTTGCAAAATTTATAACCCATATAATCTCAACATAAAAGAAGTAAAAAATAAATCATAATAGCTAAAGTTGCCCTATGACAACAAATCAAATTTCTACAACAGATAATTTAACGTAAAACTTATAAAATTCAACTATTTTAATGTAAGACAAAAGCAAATGATGCACATCGTATTTGTTTAAATACACAAACATTGTATCAACATCGAGTCTATTTACCATAATTCTTTCAGATAGATTTAAAGACAAAATAAACCAACTTGTTTCCATTCTCCCCATTGGCTGTGTTTCCAACAAAATCAGGGACTTTCTCGTCTTCCTCCTTATAGTCCAAAAGCTTCTACCAAATTGTATCTGCATGCTTATAACCACCTGCAAAATCTTATTGATAATCCTTAATTTATTCTAATCGTATATATGAAAGTAGAGAGTGCAAAAATGCACCCGCTAAACAATTATTTTCTGCAATTGAACAAATCCAAGTCATGAAATTTATACTCAAAGGAGAATCTGATTTTTTAACTAAGCACATTTTAAGTAATCAACAAAGATTGGGTGCAAACCGCCCTAGTTTTAGTAGGATCAAAACTCTTTCCATTAGTATTGAGCATCACTTGCACTCATATGCTAGGAGATAAAAACCAATTAGAGTGAGCACGATCAAACCCTCTATGAATGTTGTTTGCACAAATTGATATCTGAAGTAAGAGGCAAAATGGATCATATACTCACCTAATGCCTTCACTCACCTGAAACTTGTATCACAACTTGATTAGGAAACAAAAGATCGATAAAAAAATCACATCATCGTGATAGGAGAATGGTATTCAACAGACTACGAACAAAATTTTGACAGATCCAAATGAAAATTGGAAAACAGAGATTTGAATCTCACTTACCACTCCAAGCATTAACAAAACGCAAGATACATGGAAACATATAAATATTGAAAGGGGAGGTGCAAAATTTAAAACTTAATCAATTAAGGAAAAAAATGAGCTGCAATCACATGGAAAAGATATACAAATAGGTCAGATTTCAATCATCATACCTTTCGTCTTCATCCTGATCACATTTCTAATCATCAGACGAGTAGGATGTGGTATCGTAGAACATATCCCTCTCTTAATCTTTATATTCACCTGTGGAAAGATCTGAGTGATCCCTGCATAAGTAACCAACATAACAACAAAAATATTGTACCTATAATGTAGAAAGGCATGCGAATAATGTCCAATAAACTAAACCATCAAGACTACAGAAAGACAGTGCCTTTTTATTGTGTAGCCAGTCTTGTAGAGGGCACTTTAGAGCAATTGAAATCACACCGTATTTACCAGAACTTGATAAAAGGCCATTGCTTACATAAAGTGAGATGGAAACTGCAGTTTCATAAGGATAAAAGTTAAGACTTTACCTGATTGTTTGGTGCAAAGCCACCTTCGGTAGCGACGTTTATTGCATTCTAACCATAGTTCTTAATAACAGACTCGATGAATACATGACAATACAAAGATAGTTAGGTTACATAGAAAGTAGTTTTCAACACAATTTCCATACAAAATCCTTCAATACCCTCGATACATAGGATCAAGTAGTGAATACCTAATGTACCAACATCACATTCAACAACCAAATCCTAACACCAGAACAGAAAACATGTGGCTTGCAAAGATATAATGCATAAATAAGGCATAAATGAAATCCATCAATGTTTCCATGACCTAGGAGAAATAATCCATAAACTTTGACAAACCGCGTTGTAACCGCAATCAGACTAATCATCCATAAGATGCTTCCACATGAAAATGGCTAGATAGGTTTATGTATTCCCAAATTTATGTTGTTTACCTCAAAATCTAGAAAATCGTCTTAAAGATATATAGTTTGAGCTGGCGATAGAGAACTGGCTCTAATGCATTTCAAATGTATACGAAGACCTAAATTGTACTTGGAGCGATCTCTGAAATTGGAGGAAGAAGAAATCAAATTAGGGAATAAAAAAACTGATCCAAATTCGAGAAAGAAGAAATACCTAAGCAACCCATCATTTCTTCATCGTCGACCTGCTACGCGCAAACCATAGTACTCAACATCGTTTCTTCGTTGTCAACCTGAACTTCACATTTGCTTTATTGATGAGCTCACCGATTTGGTATTTGCTGCCCTAAAAACAGAGGGAAGAACATGAGGTCCACCTTGACACGCAGTCGCATCAGCGTTCATCATATCCACCAATATAATATGTTCCACAAATAATAATATTCAAAGCATCAAAGAAACAAATCATAAAAAAAGGCAAACGAAACCTATAGTAGACACAAAGAAGCTGTTGAAGAGGAAAACTTCAGAACTATGACTTGGGAAGAAGAACTGCTTCCTCTCGAGGACGTAGACGATGCGGTGACTTAGGGATTAGGGGTTTCATCGGAGCGATAATGCTCATTCTTCACTGTAATAGATCGAACATAATTTTCCAGAAAGGATAAAAGAGCAAGATATAAGCTTAGTGAAAGAGAGAAAAGCCGAAATGTGCAGGCTCAGTGTCTATTACGGATGCAGTACACTCTGTGATATGGTGGCACACGTTTTCTACCCAACATTCTTCATGGTCATCGTCTACTCTATGGCTGGGTTCAGGAGGACTATCCCGTGTTTCCTTTGCACCTTGTTCATAATACTACTGATAGCCATCACAAGCCAAGTAAGAACACAAAACATTGTTAAGCAACATGACTTAATACCCATGTTTGTCGAGGATTATCTCTCATCGTCTAAGGTGGTTTCTGCCTCTTAATTATCAGGGTGCAGGAGAGTTCCTTGGAGCTTCAGTTTTGAGCATTAAGTGAGCTGGCTTGATCGCCTCTTTGGTGCTTATGCTGTTTCTTCGAACAGGAGGATACTATGTTCAGGTATCCAGTATATACTCAACCCGACCAAGTTAAACATGGTATACAGCTTTGCATGTTAATGATATCCTGGTGTAAGTCTCATGATTGCAAGGAAAACTTAATCTCATATGTGAACAGAAGAAATATCTGATGCTCTTCTAAATGCGGTAATGCAGTTATTCCAATGTACGCAATCTAAATCTCTGCTTGCTACAGTTATTTCCAAGATTAATGGAAAATTATGAGGTTTCCAAGTGACTAACCTCCTTTTATATTGAATGAGGCTGGACTGTTGAGCAATGGATTTCCTTTGAGAAGTGCTCCTTCCTTGACCTTCAGATCTTCCTCCTGCTGTTGTTTTTCCGGGAAAAAAGGCGTAATAAACTTAAACAGCACATACCAAATTTCATGCAGTGGTTGAAATACTTGTCCTTCATGCATATTCAAAATACTTGAAATAACATATTCGAAACAGGAGCCAGCTAAGAGGCTGGAATTTGTGAAGAAACTTCAGTACCCGTCCAGACAAAATGAAAATGAAGCATTCCATATGTCTTACTCATATGTCGACCTTCTCGTTTATGAACTCCCTTCTGAACCAATCTCACATCTATAGCAATAAAAATGAGTTAGAAATGTATCAAAACCAGACTTCGTAGATGCAGAATGCAACCTCATCAATACACAGCGAAATCTCTAAGAGATTCCGAAATATCATCCGAAGATAAACTTACTACCATTGTAGTGGTGGACACCAACTTTGGGGAGCATAGCGTAGTACCCAATCTCCGACCTCCGCAACGGTGGGCAGTCGTTGGAGATAAGTATCAGTTTCCCTGCGGCATCACGAAATTCGAAATTCCAAATTAACGAAAAAGACTAAACAAAGTAGAGTAAGGATCCAGATTCAAGATGGTCCAACTTAAATACCTTTTGAGCTGCGGAGAGTTTTAAGGACAGACTTGTACCCAAGAGTGTACTTTCCACTCTTCATCACAAGAGCCAAGCTGCGGTTGATTCCCTCATGGGACTTCCGCTGCAATTACCCAAACAACGCAAACCATCAAAAGGAAAAGGAAAAATCTTTCAGTAAGAATTCGGAGATCAAATATAACCTAGGAGAGGAAAAGGGAAAAAAATTGAAGTGGGGATTGTAACGCACCGTCTTCTTGGCCGCCACCATTAGCGCCGGAGAAGAATCAGAGAAAAAAATGGGAAGACGACGACCAGATGAGACGAAACCTAGCGCCGCGGCAGTGTTATCGAGTGGAGTCAATCCTGCATCAAAGTACTAAGGAGACATATACCTTCGCCTTGCACTTGATTCACCGTAGAGGGAGCTTCGCACACATCTCCGATCGCATCTCATCGCCCAGCAACCACTTTGATGCCGCCTAGCCAACCTCGCCTCAATCGATGGCACTCGACCTCCCCTTGCCCAAAGCTTGCACGCCAATAGAAAGGGTAAAAAATGGAAAAGTTCAGACACAACGACATAAATACCATGGGTTGAATCGTCTGCTAACAAATTCCTCGCACACCCGCTCGTACAAAGCACTAAACGCTACACATGAAAAGGTTCCATACAATGAGATCTTCAATGCTTAATGGTAAAAACATCCAGAAGAAAAAAAAGACTAAAACACCGGCATACCTTAAGGATTTCACAAGCTTCACTGGAAGAATTAAAACCGCCAACAGAATCCAATTCAGCACCAGAGCGGACGGTTCCATACTATCTGCGTTGCCGTCTTTGCTCGGTTTCACCTTCCGCCTCCTGCCGACTTCGTCGGAGCGGGAATAACGACCCTTATGCCTCTTCAATGGCTCATCGTCTTCCTTGTTACGCGTCAACAATCAATTGCTAATAGCTTTCTCCTTTCTCCATTGGAAAAGGATGCATAGGAAAAAGCTCGGTAAATGATGGCGATGCATAGCTTACCTGTATCGAGGTACATGGCACTCGAATTCTTTGCAGGTTCGACCGTGGAGTTGTAGGAAGACGAAGCAGACGCTTCGTAAACGGCTGGGGGTTAAAAGTGAAACCCTAGATCGATGACGATGGATGGAAAACGACTTAACAGGAGATGAATAGTCACTAAATCTTTGGCAAAAGCGAGAACCGGTGTGAAAGCAAGCGGAGTTGGATTCATGGGCGCGAAGAGGTGCGTGCCGGGTATGAAAGGAAGAGTGAGGGGTATGATTCGTCGAATCAGCCAGAAGAGGAAGACGAAAGATCTGTCATCGCGAGTCACCGGAAATCAGATCGTTGTCACCGCTGCTCCCTTCTATTTTGTCGTCGCTGCTCCTTTTCGTGTTGCCGGATCAGTCAAGAGGGAGAAGGAAGCTCTGTCGTCGCCAGTCCGGGTCAGAGTGAAGCGAGCCTAGAAGCTTCCGTAAGGGAGAGGCGTTTCGATCCTTCCGGTGATGCCGGAAGCCGTTTCCAATTCCCCACCAATATCTTTCATCGATGGGGAGATTCCGGGAAAGCCTTCAAACTGCAAGCAGAATCTGAGTCGAGCATCTCTAACTCTTAGGCGGGGGTAGGATTCAGAAAGAAAACGGTTCGGTCGGTGCTCGAAGTTCTGGAAAATTACCCGACGAATTGTCGAAATTGATCCATGAGCAGTGACCAGTTGGCTGAAGAAGATGAAGCGGAAGAGTTACATAGGAAGAGGTGATGGACATGAAGAGGAGGAGGCAAACGGGGTAGAGGTGGTGTATGTGGAATAAACTGGATAGGTATGAAAGGAGGCTAAGGGGGATTTTTCCTCGTGCTGACGTGGCAGCAGGAGAGAGGAGGAAAAATCCTTCCTTTTATATATATATATGATTTTAGAAAATTATAAACGATTATTTTTCACTTAATAATTCATCTATTTGTCTCGTACAATATAACAATAAACAAACTTACAAATATGTTTCTAAATTGATACACAATCTTTAACACTGTCAAGTTTATTCAATTTTTTTGTTAAATCTTTATAACATGGAAGCCACATAAAATGCAACATTGTCGAAAAAAATCAAAATAAGAAATATTTTATTTCTTTATCTCTCATCTATTCGCTTTATCTCTTCCATCGTCCATGTTTTCCTAAAAGAACATAATCTTTTGTTTTCAAGGCTAGAACATGATCTACAACACACACTTAATGATGGACGAAAAGAGTAGCTAAAGATAATTTGGTTACTACAGAATATTTAGTAAAGGCTTAGAACTCGATGTTTATAGTTGCAGCCTCTAGACCAACACACATTGACTTAGTTTTTTTGTTTGTTTTTTGCATACGTGCTGACCTATACAATTATATGGTTCTTCCCAAGTTTTTATGTGTCCCAACTATAAAAGCGATAATCCAACCCAAAATTCGAGAAGTGAGTACTCAACATCTCGTAGAAAATATATATATATATATAGTAAAGATTCATATCTATGCTACAAAATAACAAGAAAATTAGTGAGGTATAACTTCATACACCTTGAGAGCTCAAAATCTTAGGCAAGTAAAAATTGAAGGATCGTAAATTAAAAACAAAAAGATAAATTAATAAATATAATCGCACAAATATAATCTGTGATTATACCGATTCTTAGTTTTTATCGTCATGTTTCTCTCACAATAAGAGCAAATTTATAATCGCGTTATCGAAGTCGATGTAGGCACAAAGTAAGCGAGGATACAAGTAATTGAATTAATTCTTAGCAACGCCCATTGTTCGAACCTCGTCAGATCTTAGGGGAGAAATCAAGAATGCCTTCGATGATAAAGCGAAAGTGGCGATAGATAGGATTTTATCAGATCCAAACATGTCGAAAATACGGTTCTCTCAAATTGAGGAGAAAAACACGATCTAATAATCAAATGAAAAACATCAAGATATTTGCCGACATCACTAGAGCAGCCTTATATGCATACTCATTCGAGGAATGGAAATTATACACTCTAGCATCCATCATCCATTATATATATATATATATAATACAATCGAAAGGACAAATGATTGGTGCACCGACGGTACAATCTGTTGCATCCTCTCACTATTGCAAAGGAATGAGTGAATAACAAGAGAGATTAAGAGAGAGTGAAGTTATCTCATATGAAAACAAGAGAGATTGTTGCCTAGTTATCTATCTGTTGACAACCATCTATAAGTTGCAACCATGAACACCAAACTCTGAACCTTTACAAAAAATTATATGGTAACCAAATACCTTCGACTATTTTTTTTGCCCATCACTAGGTGTAGAGACGCGTGTTCAATAGATTGGTTCTGCCTTTAGAAGCAGCATCTGATATGTAGCTCATCGGGTTTTCCTAGAAAAACATTGAGGATGGATGTGAGAAAAGAATATAGGAGAGAGCTAGATGACAGAAAAAAGAATAATTTGTTTTTTCTATGTTTGATTTTTCTAGATGACATGATTATACATGTGAAATGCAGTTATTGAAATTAAACAAAAAATTTAAATAAATTTGAAGTTAATAATGATTGTGTATCAATTTGAAAATATTTTTGTAAATTCGTGTTTATTATGTTATATGAGACAAACTGAAGAAATATTATTTAAATAAAAAATTATGTATAATTATATTAAAAATAAACAAATAGGAGAATTATTATGAAATTTTATAATATATTTTATATTAGGGAAAATTTATAGATGTTATAATTGATTTTTATTTAATTTTAAATTATATATAATTTTAAAAAATGAAATTTTGAATTTGAATAGTGAATTTATCAAATTCACTCAAATATCTTGGATTGATAAAATAAAAAATAGACTTTTAAAATTTAAATTATAATTTTAATTTACAAACTCAATATTTTGATTTTCTAAACTTGTTTCGATAAATTACTACAATTCTAAAAAACTATATTAATTAAATTGATTGCTTAAATATTTTTAATATTTTTTATTTCAAAAAACTAATTTTTTAGATATACATATAAAGATAAATTTTTTAACTTTTCATCCGATTATCCATAGAAAATGAAGATTCCAATTTAAAATGGAAAATTTATTTTTTATTTTACATTTATTAGTTAAATTAAATTTATCTTAAATTCTATTCAAATATTTTGGTTTATATTTTTAAATTTTTAATTTAAAATACCTTAAAAATCAACTTTACTTTCTGAAATCTAAATTACAAATTTAAAATTTTGTATTCCAAAATAAGGTATAGATTTGGAAAGAAAATCAAAGAAATAATTTTTTTTCAAACGAATTTTAAAATAATTGTCAGAAGTGGGATTTGAACCCACGCCCTCTACCGAGGACCAGAACTTGAGTCTGGCGCCTTAGACCACTCGGCCATCCTGACTGATGAATAATTGCAACTGAACAACGGTTATAACTATGAATATATTGTTGGTCGAAATTTATGAGCCGATCCGAACTAAATTCAACCAAATCCGAAATTACAGGTCCAAAAATGGCGTCGTTTTAAAGTTATCTTCTCCACTTGTACTGCCTCGAAACCAGGAATAAAAAAAATTTCATTTCCTCCCCTAATCTCATATCTTCGAATCCCACCACCGAAAACTACAAATTCCGCATCCCACGACAGTGCTATTCACGTTCCGCCGCCAAATTTTGCGTGTGATGTATCCAATGGCGTTGTCTGACGCGGTGCTCGGCAATATCACGGCGATCTACGTGGCCGTCATAGCCGCGATCAAGGTGTACGGCCTCGTCTCCGGGAGGAGCTTCAGTGCTGGATTCCTTCTTGCCGCTTCGATCTCCGCCGTCTCCGTAGTCATCATCGCGGCGCTCGCCTGGGACGTCTCGCTTAGGGCGGCGGTGGCGGTCTCCCGGTACAACCGCCGAGAAGTTAGCGGAGGAGACGATCGTAGTCATCGGGAGGATCACGGTGGAGGGATCTGTCGGGGAGGAATCTGTTGGCACGGCGTGGCGGTCCGATCGCCGGCTTCTCAGGTCCGATTCAGGCTTCCGCAGCATGTTCCATACGATGGTGCTCTATGAGAAAATTACAATTATAAAGAAACTGTATATAATATAAACAAAAGCGGTGTGTTAGGGTTCAGCTTTTGATTTTTGGGTTAAAATATGTATAAAGACCAAGCGGAATAAGTGAATAATGTATTAAGAAATAACATTTCATGAAACTGTGCAGTCAAAAATTTAAATGATTATTTTTCTATAAAATAAAAAAAATGGTTTTTGCGTTTGTAAATTATACCCTTTAATTAGTGTTATATTCTTTAGGGGAATTTAAAAATAAAAGTGATATCAAAACGACATGGTTTCAGTATTTAAAGAAAAAAAACTAACAATAACACTTATCTATTCTTTTATCTTTTATCGAATTTGTCATTATCATTTCATTTATCTTCTTCTTTTTTGCATCATTTATTGTTTTCATCTCAGTCTCTTGTCCTCGCATTTGTATCTCATCTTCGTCTTTATCTTCATCCTTGTTTTCTTATCTTCTATCGTCTCTCGTATGTTGTCATCGTCTTTACCGTCTTTTTTTCTCATCTTCATCTTTGTTTCATCTCCACCTTTGGTTTCATCGCTCGCATTCACCCTCGCTTTTGCCCTTGTCTTGGTCTAAAATCATCCTCACTTGACGCCTATTTTTGATATTTTTTTGTTTTATATTGTTTGTCGTCGTAAGTTTGATTGTAAATTTAATACTTATAATTTTTTTTTTTATAAATACTAAATTTTATTTATTTACATGTGTTTTTTATAAAATTAAGTACTTATAAATATTTGGAATTAAATATTTATATTATAATTATATTAAATAAAAGTAAAATATATATATCTGCCTAACCCGCCTAAACTCCGCCTAGGCGCTCTGGGCGCTAGACGCTAGGTGTCCGCCTGCCTAGAGCCTAGTGCTTTCTTGAACCTTGCTTTTATGAATCGATTAATTTACATGAGAATTAAATTATCGTACTTTTGTTGAGATACCAACTTGAAATCAAAATTACGTCATCGGGGGATCTTGAATCATTTTGCAATAAATTTTGTATACACTATACATATTTCACTTTCTTGTGTCATGATTAAATTATATATATAAAAGTAGAATGTTTTCCTCTCTTCTCCTTAAACCACCTTAGCATTCACATCATCAAATATATTTTTTTAATATAAAAAATAAACATTAACTCTTTACATTAATTTTATATTTATGAAACAATTAATATTTATTTTTTAGTGGAAGAGAAAATATAAATAATTTATATTATTAAATAATTTAGTCATCTAATCATCCATATCATCAAATTTTTCTTTTATATAAAAATATTTTTTATATTAATTACATTTTACTTTTTATATTTATGTTACCTAATTATTTGATAATATTAATTATTTATATCTTCCACTATCTCATTAATTTTCTCTCCCACTAAAAAAACATAATTATTAATTGTTTACATTACTTTTATATTTATATTACATTAAATTTATAGTGGAAAGACAAAAAATGTAATATTATATTTTTTCACTTTTCTTATAATCAATATAAAATTTACCTAATTATTTGATAATATTAATTATAATTAATTATGTCTTCCACTATCCCATTATTTTTCTCTCACTATCTCATTGCGCCATGTCATCATCTTTTTTTTTTATCAATTTTATTCCTTTATCTTTTTGAAAAGAAAATATGTGACAATCAACCGATGAAATAAAAATAATTTATATAATAAATTAAAAAATTCCAATTTAATTTTATCATTAAAATAGTTATACTATTAAAATAAATTTATTAAAAAATAATTATTAATTTTAAGAAGTTTTATTTTAAATCTAAAAGCAGTTATAACATTGTTATTTTTAATTCATGAATCAATAACTATTAAAATTGTTAATTTATTTTATTTTTGGTTGCATTTTCACATTAATATTTTTTAACTCCATTAATTTTTTATGCGACATAATATAGATGTATATATATATATTCAAATAATAAATTTAAATAATAAAATAATTATATAAATCATCTCGTGTATAGACGGATAATAATCTAGTTATATATATAACATTTTTAGCAAATGGTGGCTTCTCGTAAAGCCACCTAATTTACTTTTCTTATAATAAATATAAAATTTACCTTATTATTTAATAACATTAATTATAATCAATTATGTCTTCCACTATCCCATTATTTTTCTCTCTCACTATCTTATTGCGCCATGTTATCATCTTTTTTTATCAATTTTATTCCTTTTTTTGAAAAGAAAATATGTGAAAATCAACATATGAAATAAAAAAGATTTATATAATAAATTAAAAGATCTAAAAATTCTCAATTTTAATTTAATCATTAAAATAGTTATACTATTAAAATAAATTTATTAAAAAATAATTTTTAATATTAAGAAGTTATTAATTTTTTTTGTTATTCTATTTTTATAATATTTAATTTTCTTATACAATTAAGATTTCATACATAATTTATTTATTAAGAAAAACAAGATAAATTTAATTTTACAAAGGAAAATAAGTTTATTAAGAAAAACAAAATACAGATCATGTGTTTTATGTGAGCTATATTACAATTAATATTTATTTATTTATTTTCCAAAAAAATAAATTGAAATTTACAAACAAAAAATAAAACCTTTTAAACACCATGCAAATATAATTCATATATGTTATATCATTATTTCAAAAATATATTATAAAATTTATCATTTATCAGTGGTTCAATTATTAATTTATCAATTAATGTTAAATAATAGGTAAAACTTTTAGAATACAATCTGAAACTTTTTTACACTATGAAAGCGATCATATTTTTTTTAAACATTATATATTCATGTTATTATTTTTTAATCTAAAGATTTAGTACTATTATATTAATAAATATTAATTTTTTTTAATTGTTCACATTACTATTTTTTTATCTTCGTTTCATTTGTCATCACACATAACATATATATTGAAATGAAACCTTGAAAATTTAAATATTTGTTAATAGAAACATAATATATTTATATAAACCAATATGTGCATTGCGCGGATTCGAAACCCATTTCAATGTTTATTGACGTGTTTCTGTGATGTTAATATGATAATTTAAATGGTTATGGTCAATTTTTTGAAAGCGATTAGATAGAAAAAATTGGAAAAATAATAATTGAAAAGTTGTTCATCGATGTCTACCATGTTCATACGAAGAATATTGGCAAATAATAGAAGGGTTTGAAGTAAATTGTCATACTCAAGATTATCGCGTTGAATTGCATTCCATAATATATATTATGATCTCAATATTAATATATTTTCTAATAGTAAATAATATTATATCTTATGATTGATATAAGTTCTAAATTAATTACTTTAAATCTAAAAGCAGTTATAACATTGTTATTTTTAATTCATGAATCAATAACTATGAAATTTTATTTTATTTTATTTTTCGGTGCATTTTCACATTAATATTTTTTAACCCCATTAATTTTTCATGCGACATGATATATATATATATATATTCAAATTATAAATTTAGAAAATAAATAATTATATAAATCATTCCGTGCATAGCGCGGATTATAATCTAGTTATAGGTATAAATTTTTTTGCAAATGGTGGCTTCTCGTAAAGCCACCTAAGCAATCACTGTTTTTATTTTTTTTGTTTTTTAGTTTTATTTTAATTAGTGAAATTAATTAGTTTTATTTTTCTTCAATCTCACTCTTCCACAACTCAATATTTTATTGTTCTATTATTTTGAAAAGACTCTCCATCATCAAATTTTTCTTTTATATAAAAATATTTTTTTATATTAATTACATTTTATTTTTTATATTTATGTTATCTAATTATTTGATAATATTAATTATTTATATATTCCACTATCTAATTACTTTGGGGAAACTTCAAAAATACCATCATAGGGTTAAAATGCTTCAAAAATACCTTTCCCTCAACAAAAAAGGTTTCAACTTCAAATCTACCCTTAAAATATTGATAATCCCATATTACCCTTATTGGCAGTTTTTCTCTCTCCTCCAGAGCACCTCGATTTCTCTTTACTGTGGCGCGAAAATAACTGTTCTCCCACACTACAACAGATTCGGCGAGAGTAGCTTGAAATCGACATCAAATTCGCTGCTAATAGGTTGAAATCGTTTGTTATCAACAAAGAAATTTGCAATTAAACACGTTCCACAGAAAAAGTATTGCACTGGGTCACAGAGTCTTAAGGGTCGAAGGGTCGCAAAGGTGAAGGGGTCGCAAAGGGGTCAAAGGGTCGCAGGGATACAAGGGTCGAGGGGTAAAAGGGTCGCGGGGTTTAGGATAGGGTGGCAAGGGTAAAAGGGTCGAAAGGGTAAAAGGGTCGTAGGGGTCCAAGGGTCGAAGAGGTAAAAGGGTCACAGGGGTCAAAGGGTCGCAGAGATACAAGTGTCACAGAGGGACCTCTTCGATCCTACTCTTGGACCCCTACGAACCTTGTACCTCTTCGACCCTTGGACCCCTGCGACCCTTGTCCCTCTGCGACCCTCGGACCCTTGCAACCCTTGTCCTTCTGCGACTCTTGTTACAATAATACTAAATTAACAAAAACAACGATACTAATAATATAGTAAAAATAATTTATTATTTACAAATACAATTATTTACAAATAATATGAATAAAATTTTGAAAATAATAATTAATCAAGTTATTTACAAATAATTAACTATGTACATCTGCGACCCTTGTATCCCTGTGACCCTTGTCCCCCACAACCCTTGGACCCGTGCAACCCTTGTCCCTCGCGACCCTTGGACTCGTGCGATCTTAGGTCCCCTTCAACCCTTGTCCCTCTACGATCCTTGTTACAATAATAGTAAATCCACAAAAACAGCGATACTAACAATAACACTAACAATCGAATAATAGTAAATCCACAAGATCAAATGAAGTTCAAGTTAAAAGGAGGTTTCAAAGAAATCAAAATACAACACAAATCAAAATATGTTGTTTACAAATCGAAGCACATATTCTGCTATATTGGAGAACAGTTCTACTATGAGGGAACAACTCACGTTTAGTCCATTTTATTGACAAAACTGTCTCCACCCCCTTTGAGGCAAGCGCCACAACGACTCACGGGCCTTAAAACTGCTGGTCAATAATAGAACCTTCTGCAATCGAACATTCCGCAATCGAGGTACATCATTATCTTACATCGTCTATGGCAAAGACCGTTCTCTCTCGCAAACTCTATCGAAAGTGTCTATGACATCACCAAGTTACATCAGTATAAATAAAAAAAGCCGAATAAATAACCAAATTATATATGATGAATCAGTTTGAGGTCACTTACCAATGAATCTACGGTCAGATTTGAACGTGTGACTGGTACAATGAAAACCCTCTCATCAAGAGTGGCCCTTGTGACGTTAAAGACCATGTCACCTTCGTGACGAAAAAGTACAACATCCCCAATATGAATATTTTGGTCATTGTAGAAATTTGTCCATCCATCGGTGAATTTGGAGCCATCTAACTTGACTTCCCATGTTCTGTTAGATACATTCGATTTAAGCGTTCCCGTATTGATGTCCCTCGTATTCCCGTAAATAAGCTCATCGAAGAAGATCTTTGGAATGTCTTGTAACAAAAAATGAAAAACAAAGTCAAATCTGTACATTCTCTGCATGTAATATACAAATAGAGAGTGTTTTAAAGAAGATTATAGGGTAGTACAGATGCTGCACAAGAATCCCTCAGAAGAAATGAGGGAAATGTGGCATTTTCGAAAGAATTGGATGGAAGATGATGAGAGGAAAAAATGGATTAAAAAACGACTGGAATTCGAAAAGACATGACATCGAATCGACGTTAGATGGAATTCGAATAGACATGACCACACGGTCACATGGGTCGCAAGGGTAAAAGGGTCGAACGGGTAAAAGGGTCGCAGGGTCAAGGGTCAAACAGGTAAAAGGTTTGCAAGGGACAAATGGTGCGACCCTTGTACCTCTGCGACCATTGGACCCCTGCAACCCTTTACGCTTTATTATTAAAACATTATTTATCAATAATATGAATAATTTTTAAAAAATAACAATGTACAAAGTTGAATTATCCATTCCCAAAAAATAAAAATTATTTACAAATAATATGAATAAAATTTTAAAAAAGAACAATGTACCAAATTACATCTTCCATAATAAAAAAGTAAACATTTTTTAGACCCTTGGACTGTGCGAGCCTTGTCCCCCTCCGACCCTTAGACCTCTGCGACCCTTGTCCCTCAAAGACCCTTGGACCCCTCCGACCCTTGAACCTGTGCGACCTTGGACCTCTGCGACCACTTGGACCTCTGGGACCCTTGTCTCCCTTCGACCCTTGTACCTCTGCGACCCTTTGTCCCCTGCGACCCTTGGACCCTCTGCGAATGTTGTTACAATAATAGTAAATCCACAAAAACAGTGATACTAACAATAATACGTTATATTGAATAATATTTAAAAACCAACCAAATACGAACATGAATTTCAAGTTCAAAGGAATATTGTTGTTCAAATGAGGTTCAAAGCAATCAAAATACAACGGAAATCAAACTATTTTGTTTGTAGGCCTTGATAGAGGGGAAAACCGTAGACAAGGTACATCACGAACAGCGTGCAGTTCGACTTTGAGGGAACAACCCATGTTCAGTCAATTATCGTGACAAAACTTTGTCCAACCCATGCTGATGCTAGCGCCACTGCATTTCACGGGCCTTAGATATGCCTCCCATGTTAGTCTGTAATTTATTATCAGATGTATCTTATATCGTCTACCGCAAAGACCTCTCGACCTTGCAAACTCTATTGGAAGTGTCCACGATAACCGAATAAATTTACAACGACGCCAAACTAATGCATATTCGGCCAGATTTGATGAATCAAATAAATATGTTTCAGTTCACTTACCACTACATCTACGGCCAGATTTGAACGCGTGACTGTGAAAATCCTCTGTCCAGAAGAAGATGACCCTGCTTCTACGAATGATGATGATGATGATATAGATTATGTATATTGTAGATTACACATATCATCTCCGAAACTAGTTACGTGAAAAACCATGTCACATTCGTGACGGAAAACTAAGAAATCCCGAATACGAAAAATCATGGTCCTTGGAGAAATCTTTCCATCCATCAGTGAATCTTGAGCCATCCAACTTGACTTCCCATGTTTTTTAGACACATCCGATTTAAGCGTTGCCGCGTTGTCGTCCCTCATTTTCCCGTAAATATACTCATCGAAGAATTTCGTCGGAATGTCCTGTAACAAAAATCGAAAAAAAGTCAAATCTGTACATTCTCTACATTAACATACCGAATGAGAGAGATGAAGGAGATTACGAGGTAGTTCTCCAGAAAGCTCGGAAGAATGATTTGGAAGAAAGTAGGGAAATGTTGCTTTTTTCGGCAAAAATGGATGGAAGATGATGAGAGTTAGAGAGAGTGTGTCGTTATTCAAAAAAGGTTGGGTGGAAGATGATGAAAGTTATAGAGAGAGTGTGTCGTTATTCGAAAAAAAGGAAATGACTGGAATACGAAAAGACATGACTCTGACATCGAATCGCAGTCAGATGGAATTCGGTATGTTTTTTTAAATTTTGGTGAAAAGTTCGGCGAGAATTTTGGTGAAAATGATAAAATGTCAAAAACCAATCAAAATTGAGGGTGGCATGGGTCGCATATATGCGAAATCGACGAATTTACAAGTTTATAATGATAAAATGACAAAAACCAATCAAAACAATACATTTACAACGTCAAACTAATTAATGGAAAATAAGGGTCGCATGGGTCGCTTGGTCGCATATATTGATGAATAGATGCGAAATCGACGAATATACGAGTCTATGATGATAAAATGACAAAACTAATAAAAACAATACATTTACAACGTCAAACTAATTAATGCCAAATGAGGGTCCCATGGGTCGCTTGGTGGCAATTGATGAATAGATGCAAAATCGGTGAATTTACGAATTTATAATGATAAAATGACAAAAACCAATCAAAACAATACATCTACAACGTCAAACTAACTAATGTCAAATGAGGGTCGCATGGGTCGCTTGGTCACATATATTGATCAATAGATGCGAACTCGACGAATTTACGGGTTTATAATGATAAAATGGAAAAAAAACAATCAAAACAATACATCTAAAACGTCAATCCATGGTTAAAACAGATTATGACCCATGTGTCCCTAGTTGAGTTGTGTATAACCAATGCCTGTGTGATACGCTCACGTGCTAAGTGGCTCGGGATGCGTATTGGGGAAAACCGAAATCCTCGTTGTTAAGCGGGATTCTTCGGGTTGGATGGAATGAACGACACAACAAGAGGTGCGGAAACCTCTTGATACAGTCTAAACACACTTCAATTGTTCTCGGAAAGAATTGAAGGCACTACGTTTCCCAGAAACGTTTAAGAATAGAAGAAATAATTCTCTCGAACTTAAATTTACTCCAAAATCCAAGTTCTTTACAAATGAAGGTTGATAATGCTTTTATAGGCAAGTCTCAAGCCTTAAAAGAAGACAAAATACACAAATGATTGCCTATTGCCCCTATTGGCCAAAAAGTGTCTGAAAAATAGAAAAATGGGCTAAAAAATTGCTGGAGTGCCCAAATGATGTCATCTGACCGTTGGGCATGTAGAAGTGACATCATGTGACCGTTTGGGCGCGGGGGTGACATCATGTGACCATTGGGCATGCAGGAGTGACATAATGTGACCGTTTGAAGTCGTTGGAGTGTCCCAGTGACCGGTTTGAGCACGAGAGTGACATCACCCGGTCGTCTGGGTCATTTGAGTGTCCTAAGCATCTGGTCCGGCGTCCGGTCCAACTTGCTAGCCCGTGAAAGCTTCGTACATGGGCGGCTGTTGTCGGTGTTGGCCATTCTTGTATGGCTTGGATCTTACTCTCGTCCACTCGTAGTCCCTGTGAACTTACCACAAATCCCAGGAACACGATCTCCTTTGTGGCAAAGGAGCACTTCTTCATGTTGGCATAGAGCTGTTTGTTCTGAAACGTCTCCAGTACCAGCTCAAGGTGTTCGTGGTGATGGCTGAGGTCCCGACTATAGACGAGTATGTCGTCGAAATAGACCACCACGAATTTCCCGATGTAGGCTCGCAGCACGTGGTTCATAAGCCTCATGAATGTGCTTGAGGCATTGGAAAGACCGAAGGGCATGACGAGCCACTCGTATAGTCCCTGCTTTGTTTTGAAGGCTGTATTCCATTCGTCGCCTTCTCTCATGCGAACTTGGTGGTATCCGCTCTTGAGATCGATCTTCGAAAAGATTGTTGCCCCACTCAGCTCATCAAGCATGTCGTCGAGCTGTGGGATGGGATGCCGATACTTGATTGTGATGTTGTTGATCGCCCGACAATCAACACACATCCTCCACGTCCCGTCCTTCTTCGGCACCTGGAGTACGGGTATGGCGCATGGACTTAGGCTTTCTCTGATGTAGCCTTTGTCCATTAGTTCCTAAACTTGTCTCTGGAGCTCCTTGTTCTCTTCTGGGTTCATGCGGTAGGCTGGTCGGTTCGGCAATGGTGACCCTGGAATGAGATCAATCTGGTGCTCGATACCCCGTAAGGGTGGAAGTCCAGCTGGAAGTTTCTCGTGAAACAAGTCTTGATACTTGCTTAGGATTCTGGCGACTTCCGGGGAATGTTCAACTGTTTCCTGGCTTATCAATACATCCTTCTAAACCATTAGTAGTATGGGGCTTTAATTTCTCAAAGCCTTAGGAATAACGCTAGCCTTGACATAACTGCATTCCATAAACCTGAGTGGGACTAAGAGGTGCTAGCGTTACCTTTCTTTTGTTCATGACGAAGGAATAGAAATTCGACTTCCGGTCATGTGTTACCTCGCGGTCATATTTCCATGGCCTTCCTTGTAGGATATGTCCTACTTGCATGGGCACGATATCGCAGCGTACTTCGTCGTGGTACTCGCCGATGCTGAAGGGTACGGTGACTTGCTCGCTCACCTTGAACTCCCCTTTATCGTTAAGCCATTGTAGCTTGTACGAATGTGGGTGCTTCTTCGTTTCCAAGCCAAGCTTCCGTACCATGTAGGCGCTGGCAACGTTAGTACAGGACCCACTATCAATAATGAGTCCACATATATTTTCTTTTACGAGACACTTTGTGTGGAAGATCGTCTCTCTCTGGGTCGTTTCAGGTGGTCCGACAGCTCTCCGCTCTCTGGGTACTCCATCTCGTTGTCCCGTTCATCTTCATTCATGGACTCGTAACCTCCGCGATTAGTGATGGTCATGACCCGTGGATTGGGGTAGTCTCTCGCCATGTTCGCTATTCCTTTGCTCCTGAAACACACAAGTTCACGAGTACGAGTTTGGTTTGAAGGAATTTGTCTATTACCTTCCCATTTGGCACCCTTTGATGTTTCAGGTGCTTTACCCTTGGAACGATCGTCTGCCCTTGGTCTTTTTAGTAACCTTGAGTGTTGTTCGCTTGTCCTTGTGGGGTGCATCCTTTCGCGACTCACTACTTGCTTTCGTTGAATCTGTTGCTCTATTCGAATCGACAAATGTAAGATGTCCTGCAAGTCGTGCTATTGTTGCCTCTCTACCTTCCTTGCGATCCGCTCGTTCAGCTCATCTAGGAATTTTGCAATTATTATTTCTTCATCTTTGTCGAGTTCCAGCCTGTTGGGAAGATGCTCAAATTCGTCGAAGTATTCTTCGACCGTTTTGCTTCCCTAGGTCAGCTTCCTATATCTCCATTGAAGCTTCCTGTGGAAGTGTGGAGGGACATATCTCTTCCCCATGAGGGCCTTCATCTCTCCCCATGACGAGATGATCCCACCAAGTGAGCACGCCTTCTGTGAGTTCGGCTGCGGGGTACTACACCTCTTTATGATCTGTAAAGGTGTAGCACTCGAATATGTTATCCATCCGCCTCTCCCAGTCGAGATAAGCTTCCAGATCCACGCGACCAGAAAAGGTAGGTGGTTTTAGTTTCAAACCGTTACCGTCCTGGTTCTGCCACGGTCTTCGGATAGGCTCCTCATCTGTAGATTCATCCTCGCGGATGATGGGACGTTGCCTTTGGGGTGGCTCCTCATCCGAAGACTCATCCTCACGGATGATGGATCGTCGCCTTGGTCTCCCCGAAAACTCTTCGTCTTCTTATTCAGGGTCATTCCGTAATGGCCCTCGACGGTCACGTCGTCTATGTTGAGGAGCCGGGTGTTCTTCTTGCTCCACACAGTTCTCATGAACCACTGGTGCTTCCGGTATTTGTTGCCTTCGTTCTCCTTCAAGGCAATTCATCCTCTTTGGAGCATTTGCATGATCGCGTTGAGTTGGATGTTTTGTGCCGAGTGTTCTCCAAGTTCGACCATCCTTTAACAAAGAGGAACAATTAGCTTAAAACGAATTGAAAGGGGCGGAAGCGTACCTTTGGTCCTTGAACCGGGCTCTGATACCAAAACTGATATGCGCACGGGCTAAGTGGCTCGTGACGCGTATTGGGGAAAACCGAAATCCTCGTTGTTAAGCGGGATTCGTCAGGTTGGATGGAATGAACGACACCACAAGAGGTGCGGAAGCCTCTTGATACAGTCTAAACACACTTCAATTGTTCCCGGAATGAATTGAAGGCACTATGTTTCCCGGAAACGTTTAAGAATAGAAGAAATAATTCTCTCGAACCTAAATTTACTCTAAAATCCAAGTTCTTTACAAATGAAGGTTGAGACTGCTTTTATAGGCAAGTCTCAGGCCTTGAAAGAAGACAAAATACACAAAATGATTGCCCTATTGCCCCTATTGGCCGAAAAGTGTATGAAAAATAGAAAAATGGGTTAAAAACTTGCTGGAGTGCCCGAATGACATCATCTGACCATTGGGCATGCGAGACTGATGTCATGTGTCCGTTTGGGCGCGGGGGTGACGTCATGTGACCGTTGGACATGCGGGAGTGACGTCATGTGACAGTTTGAACGCGCTGGAGCGTCCAGTGACGTCATGTGACCGTTGTGAGCACGGGAGTGACGTCACCCAGTGGTCTGGGTCATTTGAGCATCCTAAGCGTCTGGTCCAGCATCCGGTCCAATGCTCAAGACGGTCGTGGGCGAGTGGTCTTCATGAACGAGAGCCTCTCAGGCTTCCTTCATAATCTCGACGGCCTTGGTCCGTAAGTTCCGATCTCGTCCCCTCGTGATTAGGCCGTGGGAGGATTCCACTTGCTCGGAGCCTCGGGTCACCTCCTCGCTCTCGTGTTTGGCTCTCGGTTCGTTCTGGTGTCCGATGTCCTCATCATTGTATTTCAAAAGTGATAGTAGTGTTTTAAGAACTCGTCGGATGAGTTTGAGAAAATTTCAAAAATACATTTAACATTTTGTTCAAATGTCGATATTATTTATATTATTATCTATATTGATTCTAAATTAGACATATACAACTCAAATATATTGATAATGGCTTATTGATAATGGCATGGGTCGCTTGGTCGTATATATGGATCAATAGATGCGAACTCGACGAATTTACTAGTTTATAATGATAAAATGACAAAACCAATCCAAACAATACATTTAAAATGTCAAACTAATTAATTCCAATTGAGGTTCGCATGGGTCACAAGGGTCGATCAAAGATTCTAAATCAAAACAATACATTTACAACGTCAATCAAAGACTATGCACACATTCTATTTCCACGTACTCTGTCTTCCAGTCTTCTGCATTCTTCTTTTTTGGTATTGCAGTCCAGAGTTATCTCCTGTCATGTACTTTGTCTTCCACTCATATTTCAAGAGTGACCCAACACCATCACCTTAGTCACCCCCGCAACTCGTAAGTGACTGCATAGAGATTGAGTCCGCCGATTACCAAGACCTTGAGTAACACATCGACAACATGATGACCTGGGTCGACAATGGTGACTACGGCATGCAAGTAAAAAAGGTAAACAGATTTTAATAGAAATTGGGGTTAGATATGCATACTAAGAGAAGAGACGTAGACGTTAACTTATAGACATGGGTCGAAAGGGTCACATGGGTCAGAAGGGTCAAATGGGTCGGAAGACAAGAGTCTGACAGCAAAACGACAAGTCACATAGGTCGGAAGAAAGGAGTTTGACTGCAAAACGACAAGTCACATGGGTAGGACGGGTCACATGGGTCGGAAGGGTCACATGGGTCGGAAGACAGGAGTCTGACAGCAAAACGACAAGTCACATAGGTCGGAAGAAAGGAGTTTGACTGCAAAACGACAAGTCACATGGGTAGGACGGGTCACATGGGTCGGAAGGAGGGTCACATTCGGAAGACAGGAGTCTGACAGCAAAACGACAAGTCACATGAGTCGTATAGGTCGCATGATTCATACATGGGTCATATGTGGTCGCATGAGGTCACGTGCGTCGGATGGGTTCCCATTTAAATTTGATTCTAATTTAATCCGATTGAGGATCGGATAACGGTTCATATTGGGTCGCATGAGTCGGATGGGTCATAAGCTTACGAACAATAGATGCAAAATATGATATTTTCAACATTTAAATATTGATTACATAAGGTCACAAAGTTTACAAAGGTCTGATGCGTATCAGAGTTAAATAAAATAACCTAAACTACCCGCAAATGCACGGCACGTGTGTAGTATTTTAGGTGTCGATCCCACAGAGACTACGCAACACTACCTAAACCCGAACTAGGAATCAAACTTGCTAAACGAAAGAATATGGATGAAGAATGAAATACTGAATGTAAATAAAAGACTTGGGTTCTAACGATAAGACAAACGTCCTAGGAATCC
>CM071860.1:54449731-54462317 GCA_036759665.1 Gynandropsis gynandra | reverse complement strand
ATCGCGACCCGCTCGGGCATTGAGTGTGCCCGCTCGGGTGCGGCTAGGGTGGAACGCGCGGACTGTGGTCTGCGATGCATGCCCGATCGGGCATGGTATGTGAGCCCGCTCGGGCACAAGGCATAGGTCGGGTATTCTTGCCCGAGTCGTGCAGGAAATGCGCACAAGATTGGCCGTAGGTTTTGCCCGGTCATGCAAGAGTTGTGCCCGACCGGGTGGAGGCTTTCTATGCTCAATCTCGTCCCGTTTGTCCCGTGATGATCCTCGAAGTTGCTCCTTAGCTTCGTGCATGTCCTTTTAGCTCCAAAATGATCCAAATATGCGTAAAGACCTGTAAGAACATGAAAACACAAAAACAAGTAAAACACGGAAACGGAATCATACGTAAAGCAACACATATATATCGAAAATGTCTCTTAAATCGTGCAAGAAATACGTATGAAAACGAGATGATCAAGGTCACAAAAGTTACAAAAAAAGTTACATAAGGTTACATAAGGTCACAAAGGTTACAAAGGTCACAAAAGTTACAAAAAAAAGCTACATAAGGTTACATAAGGTCTCAAAGGTCACAACGGTTACAAAAAAGGCAAGAAAAAGGTTGAAGAAAAAGAAAAAAAAGGTGACATAATGTCTCAAAGGTCACAAAGGTCAAATTTACCGACTTTAGAGACACATCTGAGTCCTCCCCCGTAAAGAGATTCGTGTGTGACTCAACGCCTTCTCCAAGTTGACCTCCAACCGTGACCTTAGGTAATGCGGATACAATACGATGTCTGAGTCTTCCGATTACCAAGACCTTACGTAGTGCAGACCTTACGTAGTCCTCCATCCACGTTGTAAATACTTGTGTGTATATCTGCATAGAGACCGAGTCCGGCGATTACCAAGACCTTGAGTAACAAATAGACAACACGATGCCATGCGTCCACCATGTGACCTTTGTGATGAAGGTTAAAACGGTCACAAAGGTAACAAGGATTTTTCAAAGAATTTAGGGTTAGAGACTTAGACGACGAGAGGAGAGAGATGAGATTCTTCCGATTCATTCTCATCTCAAATGGGTGTTATGGTGAGACTTAGAAAATTTGATGAACCTTTTAATATAAAGGTAACAGAGACGTGTCGCAATGGTTTTGAGTGTGGCATTGGTAAAATAAAAAACATAGCAAGCACTGGAAAAGCCAGTAGTCTGACATTGAAAAGACTAGTCGAAAGGGCCAAAATGGACAAATGGGTCGCAAGGATCGCAATGGTCGCAATGGCCGGAAGGGTCACAATGTCCACATGGATCGCAAGGGTCGCATGAGGCTCTATGACCCAGTGCGACCGTGCGACCCTTGTACCTCTGCGACCCTTGTACCCCTGCGACCCTCGTACCCATGCGGCCCTTTGTACCCCTACGACCCTTTGACCCCTGCGATTAACAATGTACCAAATATTTACATCTTCCATTCCTAAAAAAACAATGTACCAAAATATCAAGTTAGTCTCGGGGTGGAGGGATACGTTTTCCATTACTAAATATATCAGCCGCCATCTTCTCACGTATGGAAGTAACATTGTCGTTGCAAATTAAGTAAAAAGTATTTCTCCTTCTCATTAACGAGGCTTCTACGAATTTGTAGGCGAAAACACCACAGTCATTCGCGCTTTTGTTATGTGACAGACCTTCATAATACTCATACTTCCATTCATCTTCTCCAGAAACCAAAGAAGGAAATCCTCTTAGAATGAGCATCTTGGGGACAACGTTTCTTACCTTCTCAATAACCGAATCGATATGTGTTTTCTTCATCCTGCTCTGGCAGTCGTATATCGTGATGCATCGGGTCGTGAAATCCGTTTCGATGGCTATCCAATGACATCCTAACCATCGAATTTCGTTCGATGGAATGTTTAGAATCGAGGCAAAACCTTCGGAATCACTCATTGGTGTCTTCGTACTTTTGAATTGATACTTGGCATTCAAAAGATCACTGAGAATTTCTGGCAAAGTTTCCATATCCTCGTACATCCACGATGAGAGCGTCTACATGAAAGCAATAGGATAAACGTAATAATTCTGATACACAGCGGCATGATTGCTGAGCAAAAAGACAGCACCATCAACGCCTCATCCAATTGCTGCAAAGAAAAAAATTAACACACATGAATACATATGACATAAAACTCTGTGACTAAGGGTTTAAAAAAACTTACATCATCTTCAAGCCATACGTTGGGCATTAATATAGTCTCCCAAAACTTTGGCCCCCTGGGGAATATCTAGCTTAGATTCCACCACCGCTCATGACGAGGTGTCTTCAAGAACACATATAGATTAGTTAACTTTACACCGGTAGCGTCAACAAACGAAGGAAATCGAGTTTTCTCGCCCTTTACTAATCCTTTGGGCTTCCACACGAACTCCCGTTTCCCTGCAGGTTTTTGAACCACCTTCTTTACGGGTTCTTGAACTACATTTTCTGCGGGTTCTCCATCAACATCTTTCCCTCGCCCTCTCTCTCGCACAGTTCTTGCTCTTTTCGTAGGCGGAGGTTCAACATATGGCGCAACCTCCTTCGATAAGGGTCCAGCACCTGCTTAAAATTTACTTCATTAAACATATGGCGACCAATGTGACCTATGCAACCATGCGACCTATACGACTAATACGACCTTTTGTGACCTATGCGACCCATGCGACCAATGAGACCTCTGTGACTCAAATGACCGTACTTACTTGGTGGTACTTCGACAATAGTAGTGACCTCTGGGATAGGACCCACTACTGGAGTATCCTTGGCAGGAACCTCGTCGGCGGCGTCATCGACAGGACCCACAAAACTATCTTTAGTGTGGACCTCTTCGACACGACCCACTGGAGCATCTGCATAAAATTACTTCATTCATTAGACTGATCGTTCATTACATTGATTATGTAACCTATGCGACCCATGAGACCCATGCGACTTTAGCGACCCAGTGACCCATGGGACATATGAAACCCATGCGACCCATGCGACTCTAGCGATCCAGCGACTTATGCAACCCTACGACTTATATGTCCCTGCGACCGATCTGACTCTTGCGACCCATGCCGACTCTCGATGAAAATTGGTGGAACTTCATCAGGAACAATGTTTGCCAAATCCTCTTCTGAGCCATCTCCAGAATCAACCGGCTCTTCGCTTGGCTCTTTTCTTGACACTGGATTTGGACGTTGAAGGAATTCAAAATCATAATCACTAACAGTACCGGAAGATTGGTTTCCGGTGCTCACATCTTTCTCGGCAGCCTTTGATTTTGGATTAGAAAAATGAATCCTGACATCCCTTAGAAGGTCTCTTACGGCATTGATTATTCTTTTCTCCAAGTTCTTCATTTTCTCTATTAATTTCTACTTTAGTGTCAGAGGGACTGCAGCATCAGCATCAGCAACACCTACCCATCCTTCTTCTTCGTCATCTTCAATCTCTATTATTTTTTCACTCACGCTCTCCTTCCTCTTAGTCCCTTTTTCTTTCCCCTTTTTTTGATCACCAAGAGCTAGTTTTCGTATCAGCAGTTCTTCCTTACAGATATCCTTCTAACAAATACCCTTCGGATTTCTACGAAGATGTTCCATCCATATCTGAACATCGGGATCGTCACATCTCTCGTAATCCTCCAGATCAAAAAGTAAAACTTCCTCGTCGTGTTCAGCGAAGGATACTTCGAATATCCTGAAAAACAAAAAATGACTCGTGTTTCCCTTGTGACCCTTGTGTAATTATTACCTTAGAATCTCCAATCTGCCTTATCACATCTACATATTTCGGGTTAAAACTGGATTTAAACATCTTCTTGCACATTCTTAGGCATTATGGATGCGCATCCACAACCTCAACATACCATCCCTTTCCGCCTATGGATGCGCATCCACAACCATCCCATTAGTGGGATCATGAAACCGCCACAATACCATTTTGGTTTCGGTGATTCCCCGCTAATGTGCTTGCGACAAGTATTTACAATCTTCTCGAATGTGTAACACCCCCATGGAAAGCCTTCAAAAAATTCCAAGTCATCAACCATGTCAATGAGATCATGGCTGATAGAGTCTTCTACTGAAGGCTTGTGAGCCATAACTTGTGCCAACAACATCAAAGTTGCCAACCTCTTCGGGTCGCCGAACTTCTTCGCCTTCACAAGCTTTTCACTGACTTGTAGGGGGTCACTTTTCCACGGTCGAAATTCTTCAGCCTGAATGTGCCACCCCTTTTGGACTCCCATCCTTTGGGATATGGTCCGCATTTCAATCCGGAAATTAGTGTGTGCTCCACTATAGAGTACCGGATGGGAATTTCGTTTAAGACGAACCACAACTCCTTCTTGTCCCGTATAATCACGAAATGATTTAGTAGGATAGACATTTGAACATTCATCAATGTGGAGTCACATTGGAAATGGAATAAATGCCTAAATTGTGACTCCTTCTCGAAGTAATGCAATTCGTATTCATCTAAGATTCCTCTCAGCGTCATAATTAACTCGAGAGGATAACACTTGGTGGTGATCTTTGGCATTATGTCCATGTGCTTGAATTCATACACAAACTTCGGCTTTGGCGCCACCTACAAAATGTCCAATTAAGAATACATTATACTTCTACCGACTTAAGCGACCCATACGATTCAACCGACCCGTACGACCCATGCGACTCAAACGACCCTCAGACACTCTACGACACTCAACCGACTCACTGAGACTCAAGCGACCCATGCGACTCAATTGACCCATGCGACTCAAGCGACCCACGGGGCATAATATCAAGCGACCCATGCGACTCAAACAACCCTTGCAACTTAAACGACCTTTGCGACTCAATGACATAAACGACCCTTGCAACTCAATGACATAAGCGATCCATGCGAATCAAACGATCCTTGGACCGTCTGCGACACTCAAACGACCATTGCGACCCAACCCACTCATTGAGACAACCGAATCACTGAGTCGAAGATGGTCATGCAACTTCTGCGACCCTTGCGACTCAACCGACTCACTGACACTCACCCATTTCAAATCAATAAACCATTTTATGACTCGACAGCTTGCAAAACCCTAGAAATCGATCTACTTACACTTATTGATGCCATTGAAGATCGACTCGTGCTCTCTTCTTCACTGCTGCTGTTGATTCTAGCCATTTCCTTCTTGCCAACTTTAAATCGATCCCTCACAAGTTCAAAATCACTTATTCTTTCTTGCTCAAAACTTTGAAACAAGGTTTTCAAGTCAAAAATTGTTCGGCTTTCTTGCTTTTGACACGGTATGACAGTTTTTTTTCACGTCGAAAAACTGCAGAACATGGGGTTTTTCACGTTCGAAAATTAAGGGCAAATTTGTCTTTTCTTCAGTATTTTTTTTCGATTTAATAATTATTTTAGGGAATGGTATTTTTGAAGCGGTTTAGCCCTATGAGGGTATATATTACATTAAATTTATAGTGCAAAGACATAAAATATAATGTTATATTTTTTTACTTTTCTTATAATCAATATAAAATTTACCTAATTATTTAATAATATTAATTATAATCAATTATGTCTTCCACTATCCCATTATTTTTCTCTTTCACTATCTCATTGCACCATGTCATCATCTTTTTTTTTATCAATTTTATTCCTTCTTTAAAAGAAAATATGTGAAAATCAACATGCGTTAATACCGATGAAATACAAAAGATTTATATAATAAATTAAAAGATCTAAAAATTCTCAATTTAAATTTAATCATTAAAATAGTTATACTATTAAAATAAATTTATTTAAAAATAATTATTAATATTAAGAAGTTATTAATTTTTTTTATTCTATTGTTATAATATATAATTTTCTTATACGATTAAAATTTCATACATAATTTATTTATGAAGAAAAACAAAATAAATTTAATTTTACAAAGGAAAATAAGTTTATTAAGAAAAACAAAATATGGATCATGTATTTTGTGTTAGCTATATTACAATTAATATTGTAGATTTTTTAGAGGAACTTTATTTATTTTCCATAAAAAAATTTGAAATTTACAAAAAAAAAGTATAACCTTTTAAACACCATGCAAATATAATTCACATATGTTATATCATTATTTCAAAAATACATTATAAAATTTATCATTAATCAGTGGTTCAATTATTAATTTATCCATTAATGTTAAGTACTAGGTACGTAAAGCTTTTAGAATACAATATGAAAAATTTTTTACACTTTGAAAGTGATCATATTTTGGAAAAACAGCCTATTCCCCCCTTGATTTTCATGCTTTAGTCCTATTCCTCCCTCGATTTTGACCCTCGTCCTATTTCTCCCTCGATTTTCACTTTCAGCCTATTTCCCCCTCGATTATCATGTTTAGTCCTATTCCCCCATCGATTTTGTTCTCATCCTATTCCCCCCTCAATTATCACAAATCTGCCTAAAACCCCCTCCGATTTTGACCCAATTTTGACCACATTTTGATTTCAATTTTGACCCAATTTTGACCCAATTTTGATTTTAATTTTGACCCAATTTTGATTTTAATTTTAATTTTAATTTTAATTTTGATTTTAATTTTAATTTTGATTTTAATTTTAATTTTAATAAATCAAAATTAAAATCAAAATTGGGTCAAAATTAAAATCAAAATTGGGTCAAAATTGAAATCAAAATTTGGTCAAAATTGGGTCAAAATCGGAGGGGCCAGATTTTTGATAATTGAAGGGGGAATAGGATGAGGTTAAAATCGAGGGGGGAATAGGACTAAAACATGATAACCGAGGGGGAAATAGGCTGAAACTGAAAATCGAGAGGGGAATAGGACGAGGGTCAAAATCGAGGGAGGAATAGGACTAAAGCATGAAAATCAAGGGGGGAATAGGCTGTTTTTCCTCATATTTTTTAAAACATTATATATTCATGTTGTTATTTTTTAAATCTAAAGATTTAGTACTATTATATTAATAAATATTTAAAATTTCATTTGCTTTTTAATTGTTCACATTACTAATTTTTTTATATTCGTTCCATTTGTCATCACACATAACATATATATTGAAATGAAACCTTTAAAATTTAAATATTTGTTAATAGAAAAATAATATATTTATTAAATCAATATGTGCATTGCGCGGATTCCAAACCCACTTCAATGTTTATTGACGTGTTTGTGGGATGTTAATATGATAATTTAAATGGTTATGGTCAATTTTTTAAAAGCGATTCGATAGAAAAAAATTGGAAAAATAATAATTGAAAAGTTGTTCATCGATGTCTACCATGTTCATACGAAGAATATTGGCAAATAATAGGAAGGTTTGAAGTAAATGGTCATGCTCAAGATTATCACGTTGAATTGCATTCATTAATATATATTATGATCTAAATATTAATATATTTTATAATAGTAAATAATATTATATCTTATGATTGATATAAGTTCTAAATTAATTAATTTAAATCTAAAAGCAGTTATAACATTGTTATTTTTTATTCATGAATCAATAACTATTAAAATTGTTATTTTATTTGATTTTTCGTTACATTTCCACATCAATATTTTTTAACTCCATTAATTTTTTATGCGACATGATATATATATATTCAAATAATAAATTTAAACAATAAAATAATTATATAAATCATCACGTGCATAGCGCGGGTTATAATCTAGTTATATATATAAAAGTTTTTGCAAATGGTGGCTTCTCGTAAAGCCACCTAAGCAATCACTGTTTTTTTGTTTTATTTTAATTAATTAAATTAATTAGTTTTATTTTTCTTCAATCTCACTCTTCCACAACTCAATATTTTATTGTTCTATTATTTTGAATAAGATTCTCCATCTTCTCCTTCCTAACCTATTCATCTTCTCTTCCATATACAGTTTTGTCTTGCATCACCATGTGTCTCCCGGCTTTATCTAAGGGTTTCTCAACATTAAAAAACCCTAATGTGTTGACTTGTTGTCTATCACCAACGGATTGAAACCCAACATCATCCATTCAATTCTCTTCAAAATTCTCTTTCTAGAAGCTCGATTTGAACTTTATGTTGTTGCAAGGTATTTTTTCTTCCTCTAATTTAGTTTCGGTTTCTTGTTCTTCTATTCGATTGAAACCCAACACCATCCCTTCGATTCTCTTCAAAAATCCGTTTCTAGAAGCTCGATTTTAACTTTCTGTTGTTGTGAGGTATTTTTTTTCTTCTTGTAATTTAGTTTATTTTTCTTGTTCTTCGATTCGATTCCATTTATCTCCTCAAACCACATGTCTACCTTCCCAAAATTGTAAAGACTGCTTCATAAGTCTATGTTGCACGACGTTTTTTTATGGAGTTTCTCATAAGAGAAAAACCCTAATTGTGTCGACTTCCAGTGCTTCGCTCAACGTTTCTTGAATGTAAGCAATAGGTGTGGGAACGACAACCTCTTTGGTTATAGGTTAGAAAATCTAGATAATCCATGATCTATGTTTGCCTTGTTTTATTCGGTTTTGTGTCTGTTCGAATTTGAAATGAATCTGTATGGAGATTCTATTCTTTTTATTTGGATTCTGTAAGAACAAAAGATCTTTGCTGGATCATTCTTTCACAAAGATTTTTCTTTGGATTCTGTAAGAACAAAGATCTTTAATGGATCATCCATTCACAGAGATCTTCATATATTTTTGCTCACTTATCTTCATGTTGATTTTAGGCGGCTGCCTTATGAATAAAAAACAATTGGTCATCTACAAAATGGATGCTTGTCATTGAGGGAACGTCTTAGATCAAATTGATTTCATTTATGCTCTCTCTATCTCAATAACTTTGCTAATATTTCACCTTAAATTCCACTCAATGTTTCATGAATGTTCTTGAATTTTGTTATGTGATAATTATAAAACAATATGATGATCATCTCATTTTCATACGTTTTTCTTGCACGATTTTAGAGATGTTTATGATATATATGCGATGTTTTACGTATGATTCCGTATCCGTTTTACTTGTTTTCGTGTTTTCATGTTCTTACAGATTTTTATGCGTATTCGGTTCATTTCGGAGCTAAAGGACATGCACGAAACAAAGTACCAACATCGAGGATCATCACGGGACAAAAATTCAGCATGGAATAGCCATTACCCGCGTGGGTAACTCCCTAGTCCGAGAGGGCATTTGTTACGACGATTTTGTCTAGCAAATTGAGCACGAGTCGGGCGAGAAATACCCCGCCCGGGGCATGAGCCCGAGCGGGCAGCACATGTGCCTGAGCGGGCAGGCCTTGAGCCCGAGCGGGCATCCTCCTTTTCATCGCGTTCTTGCGCGATCTTCCGCGCCGTACCCGAGCGGGTCACTTACCCTGCCCGCGCGGGTCGCGATCGTCACCTGCAATTTCAAATAAGTTAATTTGACTTAAAACAAATGGAAGTTTATTGGGGACTTATACAATAAGGATATCGACTTTAAAGAGGAGAAGATGAGCCATAGGTCGAGATTATTCATTCAGTATTCAGTTATTGATCGAGGGAGAGAGGAAGAAGGTTCTTGCGAAGGAGACTTACGAGGAGCATTGGAGATCAACTTCACACTTCGGTTTCGTTTGGTTTTCATGTTCCTTAGACCTTCTATTTCGTTTATGATTGTTTACGGACGCATGAGCGAGTAGTTTGTTTGTTTTAAGAGAAGGGATTAGCCCATGGCTATCTCGGAACCACTTCTGATTTATCTTTGAATGCATCTTCCTGTTTTTGTTTATCTATTCTTTATATGAGTACTTAAATGACTTGTGTTTACAAAGGCCGCGTAGATGCATGTGTTAGGGGTTAGGAGAAGGACAGAAAGGAGAATTCTAGTCCTAGAAGATCAGGTTTAGAACAACCGAGGTTAGGCCACGAAAGTAGGGTAGCAGCGGTTGAGGGTAAAACGGATGAATCACAGATCTTATGGGTTTAGTTTAGGGTGTCAGCCACGAAAGTAAGGGGCAACTTGACTAGATCACGTGTCTATGCCTCGAGAGAGGGTAGATATCATGTTAGGATCGTCTGCCTTAGATAGCTTTAACTGGGATTGGATGACGGATAGATTGATCGTCGGTTTCGGTAGTCTTGTGGTGAAACCGGTTTCCTGGAACGTTTGTCTCATTCTTAAGAACTAGTTTGTTTATTTGCTTTTAGTATTTCATTCTTCAAACCATATTTCGTTTGTTAGCAAGTTTGATTCACATTTAGAGTTTAGGTTGTGTTGCGTAGTCTCTCTGGGATCGACACCTGAAGTACTACACACGTGCCGTGCACTTGCGGGTAGTTTAGGTTATTTATTTAACTTTGAGAACGCATCAAATGACATGTAAAAATTCGATATTTATGCATATTATGACCTTATGCATCAATGAATTGGAATACATATTGCTTTTTATTGTTTGATTTTTATGTTATTGATTTTAGCCATTAGGTGGTCTATATTTCCCGAGAATGTCTTTCTATAGGTTTAACTCCTGTGTAGATAATGTGGGGCCACTGGCTTAACTTGGAGACTCTTCATAAGTTCTATTGCAATTCATGTTTTCCCTTCGAAGTTTTCTTAGTATCTCTGTATTGATTGCATCAAATGGAACTCTCTTGGTTTGATAAGATATTGACGTTCACTTAATTCTCCATGTTTTAACAATTGGATTTTTTCGAGATTCTAATTGATGTTTCATGTTATTTGAAGTGAATTTCATATATTAGGAACAAATGGGTGTTCATCTCCAGAATCAGCTATCTAGAAATAGTCATGTTTTTTTAGTTAAGGTTAGGGAAGTGATTGGAATAATCGTTTGTTTATTCATCACAACCATCCTCTTTGATGTCTCACTTTGTCTCACTTCACTATGATTTTTGTGGGACTTTAGTATCAGCTTCATGAGTGTTTATTTTTATCATTACAATCAACTAATGTAAAAGTAGAATGGGCTTCATGATCATAGCAACTAGAGGGTGTCCACTAGAAATATTGACGTTGGAGAACGACCCAAGAACAACCCTTGATCATTTTATATTTTCTATAATTTCCTATTTTTTGCAATTTTTTAATTCCCTGATTTCCCAACATATATGACATGGATGATTTGTAAAGGGATATGATGAAATGAAGCTTAATATTTGAAAGAGTGGTAGACCCAATCAATGGACCAAGAGACCAGTTATCTCAACAACAGAAGTTTATAATTCATAGTTTTGGTTCTTATCACAATCCCTTAATGAGATGCAATAACAAAATAATTATGAATCATTTGTACATAAAGAAACTATTTTTATGACTAATAACATCAGAAGGCTTTTCATTCTAATAGTACCAACAACTAAGAATAGTATCAAAATAAGATATTCGATGCAGAGAACACTATAGAAGATGGTGACGATGATTGAGCCAGAAGCAGAGAAAATGCAAAAGATAGAAGAATGCTTCCTAAAAGGAAAAAAATTGGATAGTTTTAGAATTTTTAGTTCAAAATGTAAGTTTTTTTATTTATATCGGGGAGAACTCTGATCATTAAGACTTCGAGTGTGCTTATCAAATTTGGTCAGTTGATAGGTTGTTGAAATTCAAATGTCCATTTAAACCTAATAACTCTTGAAATATGGGAAAATACATGTCCACTTTTATTAAGATTTCGAGTATTATATCGTAATGAAAACAAATTAGAAAGAGATTGTCAGAGCAATCACGTACTGCCAAAGAGTGGTTGATGCAGGCTTTGAGATCTCTTTACAAAGCAAACCAAGGCTAACATGTGGACCATCTCTTTGAATATACGATTTTAAATTAATTAGCTATGATGTGTTGCTTTTACATAGCCTAATTGCATTGTGTGCGAAGATACAAACATTATTCTAGAATATTTATAGATAATTGTATATTATATAATATAATTTTTTTTATTTTAAATTATTGATTACATATATACTTGTATGAATATATATATATATATATAAAATTTGTTTGAATCTATTAGTTCAACTTTGTGGATTACATATAATATTTAAATATTATATTTTTAATAATTATTTATTGTTGTTCGATTCAGCTCAAACGATATTCATATTATACTATCCAAATTATAAACCTTCAAACTAATGTAACTATCGTATTGTGACAAAATAAGAGGATTACCGCACATCGCACGAGATCTCTTATTAGTCTTTTGAAAAAGATATGTGGTTGTATTTATATTGATTTTAATTCAATATTCGTTGCTTTGCTACTAATTAAGACAAAGGGTTTTTGATAATGTGCTGAAGGGTGTATAAATGCCAAACGAATAGGTTATGTAAAATTGCAAATCCCCTTTCATTAACCAATATCAGAATATATACAACGTAATTTTCCCAATCGGAATTTGGAAATCGATACAAAATCAACCAAATGAATATATCATAAATATGTACAAAATATAAAAGTAGGGGCATTTATGTAATTTTATTCTTTATTAGGGTTTACTACTCTTTCTACTTCCTGTATCTATATATACGCATTGTACTTGTTTGATTATTGAATAAGATAAATCATACCTTTCATATGGTATCAGAGCCCTAAACAGAATTACGTCTAAATTT
>CM071860.1:54430747-54446909 GCA_036759665.1 Gynandropsis gynandra | reverse complement strand
ATTGCCCGAGCGTGCACCATGCCCGAGCGGATCACTCTTCAGCCCGAGTCATGCAAAATTACGGGGGTGATTTAACAACAATTACTCGATCGGGCACTTCTTCTCCACCCGATCGGGCACTCCCTCATGACGTTGAACCGACAACAGTCCCTCAAGCTCTTAAGGATCCGCGGTGGAGAAAGGCCATGAGCGAGGAATTTGATGCACTTGTCCGCAATGGAACTTGGGATCTTGTGCCTGCGGACCAAGCCTCGAATGTTGTTGATTGCAAGTGGATCTTTCGCATCAAACGTCAGTCTGATGGTTCTATGGAGCGTTACAAAGCTCGCCTTGTGACCAAGGGTTTTACTCAACGACCCGGGGTGGACTTCACTGAAACCTTCAGTCCCGTTGTCAAACCAGCCACCATCCGATTGATTTTGAGTCTCTCGATCTCAAATGGGTGGATTCTTCGTCAACTCGATGTCAACAATGCCTTTCTCCAAGGTATTCTCACGGATGAGGTATATATGACCCAACCTCAAGGCTTTGTTGATCCAGAACGTCCGCACCACATTTGCAAACTTCACAAAGCTCTATACGGTCTAAAACAAGCTCCCTGGGCGTGGTATTCAGAATTACGCGAGTTCCTACTTGGCCAAGGCTTTGTTAACTCTCTTGCGGATGCATCCTTGTTCATCCTCCGCAACACTGAGGTAACCATATATGTTCTTGTTTATGTGGATGATCTTGTGGTCACAGGAAGCAACCCCACGGCTGTCCAATGCTTCATCACAGCCCTCGGCAGACGCTTCTCCATCAAAGACATGGGTGATCTCTCTTATTTCCTCGGAATTGAAGCAACACGGACTGCCTCGGGCTTGCGCCTCACTCAACGCAAATATGTCAATGATATTCTTGACAAAGCAAAATTTTCAGATGCCAAATCAGTTACGACGCCGATGGCTCCGAACTTGCGTCTCTCCTTAACGGCGGATGACAAATTAGACGATCCCACGACCTATCGCACTCTTGTGGGTAGCCTCCAATACCTCACGCTCACACGACCGGACATAAGTTTTGCTGTCAACCGTCTATCTCAATACATGCATGCACCGACAACGGACCATCTTCAAGCTCTCAAACGGGTCCTTCGGTATTTGGTGGCACAAGGGAGCGTGGCATCTTCTTCTCCACGGGTAATACCTCATCACTTCATGCCTTCAGTGACGCAGATTGGGCAGGGGATCGTGATGAATATCTATCCACTGGGGCATACATTGTCTACCTTGGGAGCCATCCCCTTTCATGGTCTTCGAGGAAGCAGAAGTTCACAGCTCGCTCATCCACAGAAGCGGAATATCGCTCTATAGCGGATACCGCCACTGAACTTCGCTGGATCACGTCTCTCTTGACAGAACTTGGCATGCCTATGTCTGAGTCACCGGTGATATACTGCGACAATATTGGTGCCACATATCTGAGTGCAAATCCTGTCTTCCATTCTCGCATGAAGCATCTTGCCTTGGATTATCACTTTGTTCGGCAACAAGTCCAAGGCGGCCTCCTACGCGTATCTCATGTTAGCTCAGCTGATCAGCTTGCGGATTTGCTCACAAAACCCCTATCTCGCCAACCGTTCATCTCACTTTGTCACAAGATTGGACTCACCGATGGCGCTCCATCTTGAGGGGGCATATAAGAAGTAGGGGCATTTATGTAATTTTATTCTTTATTAGGGTTTACTACTCTTTCTACTTCCTGTATCTATATATACGCATTGTACTTGTTTGATTATTGAATAAGATGAATCATACCTTTCATACAAAATTTTCCCAATAGAAAGGAAGATCATAAATATCCAATTTAAAATTTAAATAAAAGAAAAGTTAGATCTTCCAAAGATTCGTGAAAATTTTTACAAATTGATATTTGGACCGGACATATGATGTGAAAATTACCCCACGATAAGTTTGTCTCGTACAAAGTGACAATCGATCTCAAAATGTTTCGTGTCTTTGTGAAAAACTGGATTCGTAGCAATAAACATGACTACTTGATTTTAAATATCACAAAATATATGCATTGAGTTGTTGTGTGTGACACCAATGAACTAATTATGAGAGAGAATCCACCATTTTAACTCACATTTCAAAACAACCATACACCTATATTCCGCTTCAATCGAGTATTACGAAATCATAGATTTTTTCGACTTTCACGCAATAAGAGATGTACTAAAAAACACAATGTCTGCTCAAGATCGACAAGTCTGATGTTCCCGAAATCGAGTCGCAATATCCATAAAACCACAAGTTTCTATTAGAACCTACCAAACGTTGATATTTATGTGGATCGAGAAAAAGCGAGCTAGTAGAGGTGGAGAGTTTGGGTTCTATTCGATAATGCGGCTGGATGATCGCCTGAAAAATCACATTTAGAATGTGAAAGCATTCATAAAGATATTGTTTTAAAACAACAACATTAGAGGAATCATAACCACTCACAAGGAGATCATCTACATACACCAAAACATAGAACTCATGATGATGAGAGAAAGAAAAAAATATAATCCAAACGAGATTGAAGAAATCCATAACAAAGTAGCGCAATGGTCAACTTGGTAAACCAAAATTTGAGAGTTTGACGTAGGCTATAAAATGACTTGTTAAGTTTGCAAACTAGAGAATCATCAGGCGTAAAAAAACCTAAAGGTGGCTTAATGTAAACCTCCTAAAAAAGATCACATGTAAAAATGCATTGGAAACGTCCATCTGATAGACAATCCATCATTAAAATCAACACCTTCTTGTTGTTTATTTCCCAAGACTACCAATATAGATTTGAAACGCTCAATCGAACCATTAGAAATATATTTGATGTCATAAACCCAACGGCAACCAATCGATTTTTTGTCTAAGGGTAAAGTTGTAAGTCTCTGAGTGTTGTTTTTTATAATGGCATCTAGTTCATCATTCATAGCCACAACTCATCACGAGGAACGAGATGCCTCTCAATATGTTCTGGCAAGGTACCTGTAGATACAACAACCAAGAACGCTTGATGATGAGGTAAGAAATGTGAACACGAGACATAATTAGCAATCAGATACAAAGATATACCTTGGATTGTATCATTGGCTCGAAAGGAGAGGCAAAAGGGTTTTTCGAGATATCAAACAAAATAAGTTACAAATTCATGCGACATATTAGACGAAGTATGTGGGCAAGAATGTCGAGGGCCAACCGAAGAATAATGGAGATCTTTATTAATATGTATGTGGTGAATAAAAAACAACAAAAGGGTCATTAGATGGAAGAGACGTGACACCCGGCACAAATGGAGACCTAACAAGAAACAAAAATTGATCTTTATAAAACACCACAGCAGGAGACACAAATCCTGTTTAGTATAAAAAAACACACCATATTTTTTATAAGAAATGAAAACCAACCAAATTGCAACATCAACTCCATGGAGTAAATTTATCTAGAGAAGGCTGATTCGTGCGAGCATAACACAAACATCAAAGTACACTGAGTCTATCATAGCGTCCATACAATATCTTGTAAGGCGAATTGTCTTTCAACAACTTCGAAGGAGTCTGATTGGTAAAGAACGAGCAAAACATAATAAGAATTTAAGATTGCTAAACACCATATACGAGAGTTTATATTTTACATCGTATCAAATATAAAACAATGGAACATACCAATCTCAATTTGACTAAATGTAACTCTTGTATAAATATATAACTTCAGTTTTACTTTTATAACATACTTATAAGATATAATATATAATATAATTTATAAATTTACGTCATGGGATTTCCTAAGAATTTTCAGAAAGGAATGAAAGAGTTACTTATGCTAGTAGCAGCTACAACCGAGAAAGAGATCCACAGGATTGGTAGTTGTTTTAATTGAAAACTTGCAACTTTCAGTGAGTACAAAATTTTCTAATTGCAACATTCAATCCAGAGTTTTGTTTATTGTACATATGAATGCTGAAGACCATACTAGACTGTATGTTCATACAAAGGGACAAGAAGAAATTATCTAAGCATCAAGGTAGTTGTGTAAATACGAAGACCCAATGTTTGGCTTAACTAAAAAAACACTAGAAAAGAGACCTTGTGCCATAAAATTAAAATAGGCTCTTTTGTACCTTTTAATATATAATTATTCTAAATATTAATTATTTTTTTGAAAATAATAGGTCCTACACTCATTGAGGCCCTGTTCGAACGCTCTTTGTGAACGCAGTAAAAATTAGATCGGAGTTTATATCTGTTTGTTTCATGTAGTTGAGAAAATTAAGGGAGTTTGAATTCAAATTGAAGAAGACTAGAGTGAGTCAAAGAGAAGACCAAGGAGAAGAATGAGGAATCAAGAGAATCGAGCGGATTCAAAGCTGAAGAGAATTCAGCATGACGGCGCGGCGGAAGAACAGGAAGCAATTGCTGAGCCGAGAGCAAGGCAGATAAATTGACATGGAAATCAAGAAAAAAGGTCAACGAATCTGTGGAGTATAATTGAAGTACGCAAAACAGAGAACAAGAGAGTTCAGAGTTTTAGGTGTACTTAATTGGATAGTATCATTGAAGTACACAAAACAGAGAACGAGAGAGTTCAGAGTTTTAGGTGTACTTAATTGGATACTGGATTGAGAGTGTAAACAGTTGAGGTTGTATTTACACGTCTAACTCAGGGGGAGTTATCCGTGGAGGTCTTTAGTACATTGTAGAAACCAGCAAGTGTACCTAAAGATTGACAAGTAAATAAACAAATACTGTTTGATATTTTCTGGTCTCTTTGGTTATCGATTTAATAGTTATCTTCTACAAGTTTTCAACTGGTATCAGAGGAGGTAACCATTATTTAGAGTAAAATCTAAAATCTGGTTGGAGATCCAAGAAGACGACTAAAATGGTAGGTCCGAGAGACATGTATTCGTTCGGTAAACCTGTCATGTTAGACTCATCCAACTACGGGTACTGGAAAGTAAAGATGCGAGCAAGCATTCGAGGAATTGACGAAGATGCTTGGAGTGCAGTAAAAAACGGATGGACACCACCAACTGCTATCGAAGAAAATGGAAAAGAAAAGGAAAAGCCATCAGATCAGTGGACACCTAGTGAAAAGAGAAGTTCGACGTTTAACGCTAAAGCTTCGACAGTTATCTTTTCATCAGTAGATATAAATGAATTTAAACAGATTCAAGGGTGCGAATCGGCTAAGGAGGCATGGGATACAATAGAAACTATCCACGAAGGCACAACCAGTGTGAAGAGAACACGACTAGATATATTGGAACACCAATTTGAAAAGCTGGAGATGGGAGAAGATGAAAGTGTTAAAGAATTCAGTGGTCGGATGAATGCAATTGCAAACGAGGTAAGTGTACTTGGACAAAACTTGGATGATAAGAAGCTTGTCAAGAAGTTTTTAAGATGTCTTCCGAAGAAGTTTCACGCTCAGAAAGTGGCATGAATATGTCTTTAAACACGGATACAACTAGTTTCAAAGAAATAGTTGGAATCCTAGCAGCTTATGAACTGGAAATGCAGCTGGAACAAGGAGATATCATCAAAGAGGGAAGCAAGGGAGTTGTACTACAAGCTGTTTCAGAAAATACTAGGTTAGATAATCTTGAAGAAAACATCTTACTACTAACCAGAAAATTTGGAAAATTCATGAAGAAAAAATCAGGAATGAGAAAAGCATCAACCGAAGATGCTGGATTTAGAAAGGAGAACAAGTCTAGTTCTCAATGTCATGAATGCAACGGTTATGGACATTTCAAATCAGATTGCCCCAGCATCACAAAAAGGGAAAATGTGTTGAAGAATCTCAGAGAAACACAATGCTTTAAATGCAAGGGATTTGGTCACACAAAGAACGAATGTGCTTACAATAATTTAGTGAAAGGTAAATCACTAATCATGCTTAGTGGCTCCAGTTCTGAATCTGGAGAAGAATCAGAAGAAGAACAGTCCAGTTTTGTTGCTTTCATAGGCATCATTGATGAGGATGACAAAGAAAGTGAAAAAGATCAGCTAGAAGACGAAGATGAAGTTGATGTTGAAATGATATACAATGACTGGATCAAGATGGGAAAGTTGAATGTTCAACTGATGAAGGAAATTAAGATTTTGGAAACTCAAATTCANNAAAAGACAGCTAGAAGAAACAAACAAACAGCTGAAGATGTTGTCGAATGGAACCGACAAATTAGACCATCTGCTTTCGATCGGAAAAATGAAAGGTGACAATCATGGAATAGGCTATGTTGGGAATACGAGCAATACAGAAAATAAATTTGTTTCTGGAGGAGATCTATAAGAAAGACAGCCGACTTACAGCACTCCAAAGCATGGCCAGAATCAGCAAAGTATTGACAGAAAAAGAAATTGGAATTATCATGTTGTTGACTACAGACGTAGAGAACAACATCAGAGAGGTTCTCATCACTACAATCAGAGAAGAAATATGTTAACGTCGAACTCAGGACATCACGGTTGGAAAACACATTATGGTAATTACAGAAGGAAAAAGTCTGTTACTTGTTACTTCTGTGGAATTAAAGGCCATAAACAGCGTACATGCTACAAGAAAAACAAATATGATGCAAATAAGTCTTCAAAAATAAAACAGATCTGGGTAAGAAAAAGTGATGTGAATTGCTATGTTGCATACATTTCTTCTCACAAAGAAAAGTGATTTAAATTGCTACGTTGCATACATTTCTGCTCACAAATAAAAGACAAATACCTGGTACTTTGATAGTGGATGCTCAAGACACATGACAGGTAACAAAGAACTACTTTCAAATTTTGTTGAAATAAAAAATGCAGGGAGTGTAGTGTTTGGAGACGGAAACAAATGAAAAATTCTCGGCAGAGGAGATCTTATTTCACTGGGACAACCAGCTTTAACAAATGTCCAATTTGTTGCGGGTCTAATGGCTAATTTGATTAGCATCAGTCAACTTTCTGACAGCCATCACCAGGTTAAGTTTACTAACAAAGAGTGTTTAGTTCTGAATTCTGACAATAAGTGTGTGCTTACAGGATCGCGGTCTTCAAACAATTGTTACGTATGGACTGAAGATAAGGTTTGCTTTAAAGCTACCGACGATGTGCTATCACTGTGGCATCAGCGTCTAGGACACGTAAACTACAGATCCTTGGTGAAACTGTCAGATTCTGCTGCAATAAGAGGTATACCTAAGCTAAAGTTAGATAAATCAGAAACTTGTAAACCATGTCAGCTAGGTAAACAAATCAAAGTCCACCACAAGCGAATGCCTGAAATAAAGACAGAAAAAATCCTGGAACTGTTACACATGGACTTGATGAGTCCAATGAGAACAGAGAGTTTCGGAGGAAAAAGATATATCTTTGTCATCGTAGATGATTTTTCTAGATATACTTGGGTGAAGTTTCTGCGAGAAAAATCAGAATCGTTTGAGCTATTTCATTTCCTATTTCTTCAATTGAAAAATACTAAAGGTTGCATTGATTAAGTGTAGGGATTTGCGCCAGGTATCAAGCTAAACCAAAGAAATCTCACTTGCTTGCTGTTAAGCGGATTATCAAATACGTCAAAGGTACTGTAGAGTATGGGATACTATATTCCAAAGAGACTAACTGTGAACTTGTAGGTTTTAGCGATGCTGATTGGGGAGGAAATGCGGACGATCGGAAAAGTACTTCTAGAGGATGTTTCTTTCTCGGAAACAATTTGGTCTCATGGCACAGCAAAAAGCAAAACTCGACGTCACTTTCTACTACTGAGGCTGAATACATTGCTCTGGGAAGCTGTTGCACTCAATTGTTATGGATGAACCAAATGCTTATGGACTACGGTATGCAATCCAGAACTTTTACCGCATGGTGTGCTAATACTAGTGCAATAGATATCTCTAAAAATCCTGTCCAACATTCTAGAACGAAACATATAGAAATACGGCATCATTTTCTGAGAGAAAAAGTTGAGCAGAAACAAATGAAAGTTTAATATGTGCCTACGGAACGTCTGCTCCCGGATATTTTTACAAAACCTCTGGATTTAAATCGGTTTATTTCTCTAAGAAAATCACTTGGTGTTTGTGAGCTTTGATCGTTTCTTGCATATTACATTGGTGAAATTGTGTTTTGAAGTGTTTGACGATCTTACGAAGAAGAAGAAAATTACTGTCATGTCTGCCTGTTTTAAGTACACTTAAATGGTCTTTGTTCAGTGTTTGAACAATGTTTCTATTTCTGAATATTTCAGTTTCTTAAGTGCACTTAAAACTACACTTACTCCTCTAACAACTTTATATGCATTTTTATGCAAAAATAGAATTTGTTCTGTCATGAGTATATGCTCGGGTCTAAGTTGGGAGATATTCAGTTTCAGTTATAACGTCCTGTGACACAAAGCCAAAAATCATGCTTAAATACTCCTCTATGTACACATAAGAGTATACCTAAATAAAGGTAGTCAAGGAGCTTGTTATATGAACAAAAGGATATCTAAACAACGTCCTAGAAGCTGTAAATGAGTGCTTGAGAAATAAAAAAAAAGGAAAAATGAAAAGAAATAAAATATAACAGTTTGCTTTAAGTGGAGAACAAATTCCAGTAAGTGTACTTAAACATTCAGCCGTTTACAGTCCTTGACTAATTCTTAACGATCTGATTCTACTTTGAATCCATTCATCATGTTTTATGTCAAGTTGTTTACTTTGATCTGACAAGCAGTAGCTACACTTGAGTGATTTTCTCTTTCTAATTCACCGGCGTTTTTTTTAATGAGATGGGATGTTTGTGGGCTGATGTGAGTGGTGCAATAAATTCAAAATCTTTCAAAATCCCTGAAATTTCTCTGTAACTGCACCTCACGTTTTTTAAACCGTTTCATCTTTCATATTGTGCACATTTCAGAAACCCTAACCCATCTTTCTCGAGAAAAGGAGTGCAATTTCTCTTGTTTGCAGATTATTCCCTTCACACAGAAAAATGCAGACTCGAAGCTCAAAATTCGGTCTCTCACCAGATGACATTCTCATAGTTGATGGTCAGGAGGTCAGAATGAGGGATTTAATCTTTACTCAAAACCCCTCGCGTGTTAATGGCCATCATTACAAAGTCATGGCTATGAAATTCTTCGCTCCCAACAAACGAGAGAACATGAGGGCAGGCGCATCTCCTCTTGTTCATCTTCGTACTCACTCTGACAGCGACATCAGAGTGCCTGTCGTTTTAGCTCCACAGACGAACCCACAGACTCACTCCACCGAGCCCAGAGATGCATCCACTTCGCAACGGGACTGTTGTTTCAGCTCCACAGACTCACTCCACCGAGCACAGAGATGCATCCACTTCGCAACAGGATACCAGCCCTACCTCGGTTCCCTCCCCAAGTCCTGATCCGTCTAACATCCCACAATCACCGGAATCCGAGCGACATATTCCGGTATCTGATACACAATCCCCTGCGTCCTCACGAAGAGGTACTCCTATTTCTGTTTCGAAAGCTTACTCACACACTCTATACAAGGAATCTTACCTGAGTAGGCTTAGGACCCTTAAGGAAAGGGAGATTTTCTCGGAAAAAGGGCTTAGCGTACACCAATTCCAACATCTATCTATGTGGAACTTATTAGTCAACAGGAAGTTGATAAACACAATTACCACTGTGACTCCTATCTGTAAGGAATTGGTTTATGAGTTTTACGTGAATTTGGCCCCTGAAATTGAAGATTTAGGCTCTGCTATGTTTGGCACCACGTACGTTCGTGGTCGGGTTTTAAAGTTTAGCGCTGAAATTATAAACGAGTTTCTGGGTATTCCACATACTCCGATTACTCGAGCCAAGGAGCTTCAATTAGACCTAGACATGGACGCTGTCACTAAGGAGTTGACAGAGGGTCGGCAAACATCTTGGTCAGGACAAATTCCGAACTCAAAGTTGTAATGGGAGTACGCACTGCTGAATAAAATATCACGCACGAATTGGATTCCGAATAAGAAATCGGATGCAATACGACAGGACACAGCAGTCTTTCTTTACTGCCTAAAGAATGACATTCCCATAAATTTTGGGAAAGTATTTTTGGACGTCATTGGGTTAGGGTTATCAAACTCCACCAAGTTCATTCTTCCATTTCCCTGTCTGATTCAGAACATACTGGTTCAGCAAGCATCTGATATCATTGGGAAAGCTGAGGTCCGTGAAAACACTCCGCCCTGGATTATACTGGAAAAGCGCTATATGGCGAAGATGCCATCGGCGTCGACAGCAGGGACTTCCAAGAGTAGTGTGGCTCAGGAACTCAAAGAACTGCGACAGACTGTGAATGCCACCCTAAATGCAGTGCTCCGCAAGATTGATGACCTTATCTTGCGCTCTCATCGTAATCAAGTGCACTTATATTAGTACGTCATTCGTTACTGTTTTTATTGTGACTAATCTGTTTTGAAATCTTATCACATAAACAGGGGGAGACATTCAGAGTGATAAAGACGAAGAAGAGCTGGATGTAGAGATTGAAGAGATTCAGGAGGAATCTCCTTCAAAGAAAAGCAAGGGAAAAAGGAAGAGAAACTGATTTGTTCTCACATGCTCTTCCTTTTTATTTTAAGTGCACCTAAAAGACAATTGCTTAAGTGTACTTCATGACTATTTTTTCCTATGCTTGAACATTTGATGGTCTGGACTTAGGTTGTTACATTTCGTACTGTGATTGTTATGCGCTTGAATGTTTTACTGCACTATTTTGAATTCTATGTGTTTGACTAATATATGTTTTTGTGATAAGAATTCAAAGGGGGAGATTGTGAACGCTGTAAAAATTGGATCAGAGTTTATATCTGTTTGTTTCAGGTAGTTGAGAAAATTAAGGGAGTTTGAATTCAAATTGAAGAAGACTAGAGTGAGTCAAAGAGAAGACCAAGGAGAAGAATGAGGAATCAAGAGAATCGAGCGGATTCAAAGCTGAAGAGAATTCAGCATGACCACGCGGCGGAAGAACTGGAAGCAATTGCTGAGCCGAGAGCAAGGCAGATAAATTGATCTGGAAATCAAGAAACAAGGTCAACGAATCTGTGGAGTATAATTGAAGTACGCAAAACAAAGAACGAGAGAGTTCAGAGTTTTAGGTGTACTTAATTGGATACTGGATTGAGAGTGTAAACAGTTGAGGTTGTATTTACACGTCTAACTCAGGGAGAGTTATCCGTGGAGGTCTTTAGTACATTGTAGAAACCAGCAAGTGTACCTAAAGATTGACAAGTAAATAAACAAATATTGTTTGATATTTTTCGGTCTCTTTGGTTATCGATTTAATAGTCATCTTCTACAAATTTTCACTCTTGTCGCACATGAGTTGAGCCGCCTTGATTCGAAGATAGTTGTTGTGGTTTTTGTGATGAAAATATTGAGAACATACATTTATTGTGTATCAGTCAGAAAACACGAACATAATCGACGATGGATTGAGTTGAAAAAGTTGGACTCATTATTCAGTGATTTGGGAGCACTAAAGATAGAGGACACTCCGATGGAACATAGAGAGTGGGTCTATAAATGGTGGAATGAACAAATCTTCTAAATATAATCCATGAAGCACATACATGAGGTTGCAAGATATCCATAACCATATACAAGATTCAACGTATGGGTTATACCAAAAACTGGAAGACAACATAATGTTTGGTACATGATGAATATTGCATGCTAGAATAGAAGAACTGCTAAAAGATTATGAGTGAACCACACCGATCGAAATTTGCAATCCACCCAACATCGACGAATATGTATCAATGGGTAAAGCGTTCTACCATTGGTTAGGAACGAAGAAATATATCTCTCCATTGATAATTAAGTATCCTACATGTTTGCTCGTAAATGCAGTATAAAGTATACCAAGTGAAAAATTGAAAAAGTACACCCAATTCATGAATGTTAGTGGAACCAGATACTATTTAGATGATGGTTCTCTCTAGAATGCAGTCCGATAAGGTAAGGGAGATATATGGATGATTATGGATCGACTAACTAATGAAATTAACTCATTTTCTACATATTAAGATGCTTGATATCAAAACCTACATCCTCAAATAGTGTCACTATTTTCGGACGGATTTTGATCTGTTCATAAATTCCTAACAGATTTTAAATTCGTCCCTAAATTTCAGACGAATTTTAGGTCTATCCGCAATTTGCAAACATACTTCTTTCAGTCCCTAATTTATGGATAAATTAAGGACTCATCATTAATCTGTCCCTAATTTCTGGATGGATTAGGGTAGGACTGGCAAAATATTCGAAGTATTCGTATTCGATCCAAAAATTCGAATATCTGCTCACACAAATACTAATACAAATATTAGAAATAAGATATTCGACAAATAAAAATTCAAATAGTAGACTCAATTATCCGAACTATTCGTATCCGTAAGTAGTAAATAGAAAATTTAGTTAATATATAGATACATATATAACAAAATTGATTTTAATGATCAAATTGGAAACAAAAAAACATTATTAATCTTATTTAAATACCGATTATATAAATGTAATATAGAAATTACAAGATATAAAAAAATTAACTCATTAAATATAACTTTTATGTGATTTTTATTTCAGTGTATTAATTTGATATTATAAAATTTTGTTTTACTGTTTTAGGTGAATTGGCGATATTCGTAGAACCATCGAACAAACTAAATTTAAATGACTAATGTAGACATGAATGTGAATATTTGGTGTTTTGTTTTATTTATATTATGTATCTTTGTGCCATTTGAATTTTAGTTTTAGATTATATTTGATGATTATTGGTTTTTATTAAAATTCTTTATATATATATATATTACATTAAAAAAATTTTAGGTTTAGGTTGGATATTCGTACATCTGAAATATATTCATATTTATAAATACAAATACAAACAATAAATCTGGATATTCGCTGAATACAAATACAAATACAAATAGTCAGATATTCGTTATTTGTCTAGCCCTAGATTAGGGACAAAGTATATAATTTTTATTTTTATATTTTATTTTTATTGTTTTTCGGGAAAAAAATACAGACGGCCAGAAAATCTGTCCAAAAATTAGGGGCGGATATATTTGTCCGTTCGAGAATTTTTTTTCTGAATAAAACCAAAAAATGAATGTTTTTAATTTATAATCTGTTTTTTTATTTTTTGCGAAAAAAATTCTAGAGAATCACAAAAATCTGTCCATAATTTTCATATGAATTTTTTAAGCATTTGGAATTTCTTTCGAAAAGCATAAAAAATAAAACATAAATATTATAAAAATAAAAAATTATAGAAATTGTTCTAACCTGTCCGGGATTGGAGACATAATTTTTTAATCCGTCAAGAATTAGGGATAAAATTTTTAATCTATCCGGAATAAGGGATAAATTTTTTTAATCCGTCCGAAGTTAGAGGCGAGTTTTTTAAAAACGTCCAAAAATAGAGAAAGCGGGAAAAATTAAGATTATAAATTAAATTGTAAAGAAAGAAGAAGAATATAGAAGAGAAAGAAGAAGAGGAGGTGGAAAAAGAAAGATAGAATAGAGACTAGAGGAAGAGGAGTAGGAGACAATGGAGGAGGGGGAAGGGTTTTGTTTTTATTTTTTTATAATTTTTATTTTTTATTAGTTTCTATTTTATTTTTTGTTTATTTATTTATTTCGAAAAAATTTTAGACTGAAAAATCCGTTAGGAAACTTTTAACTTTTTTCGAAAAAATTCCGGATAGAAAAAACCATCCAATTTTTTTTATTTGTTTGAAAAAAATTACGGATGGACAAGGTAGTATGTAATTGCGGACTGAATTTACAATCCGAAATTACGAACGGATTGCTGATGAAATGCATTTTCTGGTAGTGTATGGTTATACAACGTGCTTAAACATCGTATTATACCCTGAAGAGTGTACGAATTATTATGTCGTATGGACTGAAGTCGAGAATCAGACCATCTTTGAGTTCAAGTGGGAGAAGAGACAATTGAGGAGACGAAGATTGTTAAAGTGAAAGTAAAAATTGTTCGGGATCGTCAGTATAACTATGTCGATGTGAACAGGAAGGACATAAGAATTCAATTTGGGTGGGCATAATGTTTTTGCAAGTTCAAATTGGATCGGAAAAATGCAGCGAACAAGGTTTCACCATTAAGGGTAGTCGAGCAGATCACTCTAGTAGTCTATCGCTAAAGCAATTGCTTACATTTTCTATGTGCATGTTTTTCTATAGGACTTAGAGTCTATAATCAAGCTTAGAGCCTGGATAAATGTATGTTTAGTAAAGTTTATTTTAGAGTTAAAACTTAGAGTTTAGATATATAGTTGGAAGTCACAATTTTTTTGGACACTTTTTAATTCAAATTTCATGTTCAAAATATGTAATTATCAAAATACCCCTAAAATATTTTAAATTACAAATCAATCACAAAAATCTAAATCTTTTTTGTCAAACCCGAGTCCACATCATTACCATAGTCGACAAGTTGCTCGCACCAAGCACGATAGAAGTAGCTCTTTCAAGGCTAAAACTAAAAACATTTCATGTGGCAATGACTCAATTGATCCAATTCAACCTCGAAATGATGTCACATTCAACAAAACAACCGTTAATTTGTCTTTCACTTCTAATGACAGTAATCCTATCTTTTGTATCTTCGTATCGAAAACAAATGACAAGTTTGACTTACTAGAAGAATGAGGATGACCTTGATCTTGAAGCTAAACTTTAGGTCTGATCTATTTTCCCTTGGATGAGCCTTCGTTCTTCTTCAAGCCATCTTTTACATGGGTATGCATGCACCAATATCCACCGAAGGAAACAAGAGAGTTGGAATTGGAAATGAAACTGTAGATCGACAACGTTTTTCAATCACTAGATTCAAGAGACCCAAATACATAAAACAATACCAGCTTTATTTACGAATCAATCTTTTAAGTACACTTGTTTTTTTACAATGCACTCAAGATTTCCGCTGATAACTCCTCCTGAGTTAGATGTAAATAAACGCTAATTGTTTCTCATTCTCCTTTTCACTATATCGTTCTAAGTACACTTGCAACTTCGTGATATGCTCTCACTTGTCTGTCGTACTTCTTAGATACCTCCACTCCGAAAAGTCAACTACTTTTTATAGCATGTTAACCTATCAACTCTTCTCGTGTGACCAGGTAGACCCTCCGGTTATCCAACCCCACAGCTTGACTCCTTTTGATTCTCTTTGATTCCCTTTACTTCTCCTCTTTCTTCTCTTTGAAACTTTCTGCTCCTTAAGTTTCTCACCAACCTGATTTTCAAAAGATATCACATGTTCCTAAAATATTGCATTAACAGTGCTATTCCTCTTTAGAAGCAAATTTAGTCTTCTTCTTGTTAGATCAGATTTATTTAAATAAAAAATCGCTAAAAGAAACTGATTTATCCAAGAGACAAACAACTTGTTTTGAAAACCAAGTTTGGATCAGCTAATTCAACCTCTAACCCGACAAGAATCGCAACATGGAAGCCTTTAATCTCTAAAAGTGATGAATAAATATACTTTTTAATAAAATATACATTTTGATAATTTTGTCTACAAATTTTTTAACTCAAACTTTATGTTTTTGATGCGTATCAGAGTTAAATATAAATAACCTAAACTACCCGCAAGTGCACGGCACGTGTGTAGTATTTTAGGTGTCGATCCCACAGAGACTACGCAACACTACCTAAACCCGAACTAGGAATCAAACTTGCTAAACGAAAGAATATGCATGAAGAATGAAATACTGAATGTAAATAAACTACTCGGGTTCTAACAATAAAACAAACGTCCTAGAAAACCGGTTTCACCACAAGACTACCGAAACCAACGATCAATCTATCTATCATGCAATCTCTGTTAAAGCTATCTAAGGCAGATGATCCTAATATGATATCTACCCTCTCTCGAGGCATAGACACGTGATCTAGACAAGCTGCCCCCTATTTTCGTGGCTGACACCTTGAACTAAACCCATAGGCTCTATGATTCGCCCGTTCACCCTCAACCGTTGCTACCCTACTTTCGTGGCCTAACCTCGGTTGTTCTAAACCTGATCTTCTAGGACTAGAATTCTCCTTTCGGTCCTTCTCCTAACCCCTAACACATGCATCTACGTGGCCATCGCAAA
>CM071860.1:54410276-54430322 GCA_036759665.1 Gynandropsis gynandra | reverse complement strand
GTTTGTCCCGTGATGATCCTCGAAGTTGCTCCTTAGCTCCGTGCATGTCCTTTTAGCTCCAAAATGATCCAAATACGCGTAAAAACCTGTAAGAACATGAAAAGCACGAAAGCAAGTAAAACGGATACGGAATCACACGTAAAGCAACACATATATATCGAAAACGTCTCTTAAATCATGCATGAAATACGTATGAACCAATAAGATTATTCTTAAAGTCTGATTGAGATTGTCTACAAATTTTTTAACTCAAACTTTATGTTTTATGAACCAATAAGATTATTCTTAAAGTCTGAATCAAACTCTAACTTTAAAATTATTAAATGAAAAATTTTAAATATGATTCCAAATTCGGACTCAAACTCAGATTTTGGTCCTAGAAAAAGAACATGTATTATGTATTGATGTTTCAGAAGTGATACTCGTCAACACTAGAGAAGATGCATGAAAATTGCCGATCACATAGAACAATAACCTCACATACAAGAAATCTTCAGTGATCACTGTAGATTGGCAAGTGACGCGACATAGATTGAAGGTAACATTGTTGTAATTGTCACAAAGCAGGCGTGATATGGGAGCAAATTTAGAAAATATTGTAGGGATTGCTGTTAAAGGAATAATAAGTTGTGACACTTGTAATCGTTACACATTTTTCTTACAGCTTCACAGAATTCAAGAAAAATGAATTCATTTGTGTTGGAAGAGAATTGTAATTCATGTATGAAGAAATATTTATTTATTTATTTTAGATAGAGAAAACGCTGTCTTTATTGGCAGAGTAGGCACGATTAGGGAAGGTTAGCTGGAGATTCGAAATTGTTTCGATGAGAAAACAAATATTTATGTTTAAAATGAATTATTTGAAATAAAATGCTCATTCGAGTGTAAGATGAAAAAGGCAATGTGTTTGTGAGGAAATCACCTGATATTCAATCGAATAAAGCATTTTCTCTAGCGGTCGAAGAGCTAAATAGTCGTTCGAGTTGTTGACCACTCAGACCGTATGTTTTTCAATTTGCATGATTAGGGAGGCGTTGATTGAGTGCTTTCTCCAAATCATCCAAGTGATATTGCATGCAACATAAACCAAGTATTTTGAAGGATTTCGATACTTTTATTGAGTGTGCGGTTGAGTCGTGGTTTTTAGAGATATGAGGGCTCATTATTGTTTCGTGTGGGATCATCAATGTTTTAAAATGGCTCAAAGTTAGAGAATCTATGTTGTTTTTGGGAGGTAACAATGGTTGTAGTGGCATCATAATATTGATAGCCTATGAATGCATTGTTCTTGCAACTATAGGAATCATATGGGATAGGGAGCTCATATCAACTATTATAGGGGTCGAAGGTTTAGCATGTAGATGTGTGGAGTTGTAGTTTGGACAACATAAGCTATTTGTTTACAACCAATTGTGAGATCTAGTTCATTTTATGATTTAGGTTTCATGGGTTGGTGTTTTTCTTAAACAATACAGTAAAAAAATTCAATCTAGCAACCTTTAGGGATGTTTGGAACGCATTGGAATGTAACACCAATGACACAGGGTGTCTACGAGAAATCCACATCGAGATACGGCTTGATCATCAACGATTGACGTAGTTAAAATATCAAAAGAATTTTCTTCGTTGTTTTTTATTTTGAATTTTGTAATGCGATTATTTTAAATTGTGGATGCTTACACACACCCACACACATATATATATATATCATAACTTTGGACCCTATTATGCAATTAATCAACTTTTAATTAATTGTCTAATTACCATTGTAATTATCTTCTAAATTCACTTAGAGACATATAGTTTCAACAATCTATCACTCGTTCAGTCAATTATCAGACAATTCATATATGTATCCTTCTATGTATATCACCATGCATATAATATATGCTACCATCAAAGAGATGTCCATTTTCAGTGGGTTGATTATTTTCATCAATTATATTTTTTATACTAATAGAAAACATAATCGACTACCATATTGATAATCTAAAAATCATCAGAGAAATCGAAACACTCGTTACAATGTGATCTCATGGGTTCAACACTAAGTTGGTAGACGATTTATTCTTATTAATTGTCTAATCGAGATTGTGTCTAGAAATACTCTTAAATGACCAAATAGCATGAATTACATCCTTTATTGTGATGAATCACCGTGAAAGGGAATTCATCATTTCCTTTCATCTTTCTAGCTTCAGATAATTCTAGAGGATGCTTTGACTGTCAAACGTGACTATATTTTATACTTGTTGTGATCGAATATCAAATGAACTTGAGAAAACCCTTTTCTCTTATCATTTTATCATTTTTACCAAATGATGAGGACGAGATCTTGGATTCACCTAAAGTCACATGAGTACCAACAACAAGGGTCAGCGCAAATGAGCTTCGGGACTTGTTTGCTTATATTGTCCTGAAAGGATGGTCAGGACTCCATGAGAAGGTCAAAGAACACTTAAACATGACTATAAGGTCCTTACAAGGAGATGAGACCAAGAGGAGAAGGAATCTAAAAGACCTGAACGATCGGCCATAATCGTTTGACCCAAGCAATTTCTCTAGACCAACATACTTTATTTTATAGATTTTACGGTTAAGACTTAGGCAACACTTGACCTAGTGATTTTACCGAGTTTTGTTAAGTTAATTTATTTTATTAAGTTTACATTATTGTTTTATCCTTATATATATGAGACTTAGTGTATGATTTAGATCATGTTTAATCAATTGAGAGTATATTTTTTATTATTTATTAAGATTTAGCTACCAAACTCTTGGAGAGATTCTGAATATTCACCGACTTATTAACACTAGATCACAAGTGTTGTAGTGTATTTTGTTGGGTTTTAGGGTTTTATAGTAAGTTTATAATTGGGGTTTGGAAGCCTTTCATTAGAACAAACAAATTCAAGGTTCTGCTATCTAATAGCTAGGGGATTTCAGTCCATTTCTATCCACCAAATAAGATAACGTCGGTTCAGGATCATATAAAATGGTATTATTCATTACGAATGAAAGCAAAGAGATCAATCTCTTACCGAGAGTTGATGGATCTCACGTTGATCAAATATCAATTGGACAAACAAATGACCATTCTCAATGTCCTTTAAAAAAATGCTCTAGAGCACATGTTGTTCGGAATCAAAGAATGTAACATAATTTGTCAGATACTCTGGTAACCTCATGTCATAGGAACATATGATATTAAGATCCTTTTTTGAGAATTCCTATTACATTTTAATGGTAACTTAACCATTAGGAAATATCGTTTTAGGTGTGTTATAATCGCATCTCTATTTGCATCATCCATATATGTAACATAGTATAAGAGATATACTAATTTATATCCAACATAAACCGTCACATGTATGTTGATCTATCCAAATAACTAACGTCCTATTAGTCATCCTATGGATAAGAACACATTCTGATTTATATATGATAAAGTTTGTGTCTCTTTATCATGATTTATATCATGATGATGAATTTCCAATATAAATCATGAACAACCAAATATCTCATATGCATTGCTCACATATATATATACACTATATATATAAATAAATCATCATATGAAATAAAATAATGCCAACATATTAAAGTAAACGTACATTAGTTCTAAATTTTAGAACTAGTTACCTTATCAAATATGTTACATATCTCAATCACATCCCCATCTTGTGCTTGCCAAGCTCCTTTGGCATGAGTGCCTTTGTGAGTGGATTGGTTGCATTTTCATTTTCATAAACTTTTAAAATGTGAACGTCCACACGCTCTATGATCTCTCAAATTAGATGGTACTTCCACAAAATATGCATCTATCTTTAATGAGATTTCGTTTATCACTTAAGAATTATAACATAATAATAGAACAATCTCCTTTATCGAAGAAACCACATGAAGTTCACTAATGAAATTCTTTATCCGAACCGCTTCTTTCGTTGCCTCGCATGCAGATATATATTTTGTAACCGAGTCGACTACTGTAGCATGTTGAGAACTTTTTCAACTGATCGCTCCACCATTCAGGCAAAATACATAGCGCAACGTAGAATTACTCTCATCCTTATTCAGTGTAGAACTCGCATCATGAACCCTTCTAACTCCTAGCCAGAGCCTCTACAGATGAGAAATTGTTATTTAGTCCTTCTAAAGTACTTCACCATGCTTGTCAACTTTGAAAACACATACGCTTACATTTTAATAATTTTTTTCATTATTAGTTCTCGTTTTGATATCGTTCATTTAGATATTTGGACTTCTCCAATACAAAGAAGTAGTGGAATAAAATATAGAGTTCTATTTCTTGATCAATACTCACATTGTGTCCGGAATTATACTCTTCGATGCAAGATTGACAAGTTTGCTAAATTTTTCCATTTTCACTCTTACATTCAAAATCAAATCAAGAAACACATCAAGGGTTTAATATGGCCAACATAGGACAATTTGATAATTCATGACTGCTACTATTCTTTGATTCAAATAGAATTCAGTTCTCTTTTCCAAATACTTCTCAGCAACATGGGAAAAGTCTAGCACATCACTCGCAACGTAAACAATCTCATTGGAGCATCCTCTTTCAAGTGTTCATGCCTCATATTTTTATGTGGAGGCCCTTCACACTATCGTCAACCTTTTCAACATTCTCCCTCCCCTTGATACTGTTGTCAACCTTTCAACCTTATCCTATCCACTAAACTAAAACATGCCACCTTTGATATTCGGATGCCTAAGTTTTCTTAATGTGTATGCAATCTTTCAACCATCTCTGATTCGTCCAACCATATTAGTCGGCCTCCTGCAACCACAACACCCACATCCTTCACTTATGATCGAATTATCCGTTTTACGACCCTCAACTCGCCATGGCCATCCTTAGCGACCAAACCTCGACATATCATGAGCTTAAACACCGTGACTATCTCACCTATCCCCACATCTTATATCAAAGCTCTACAAGATCCTCATTGGAACAATGATGTGCAATCTGAGTTTGATACTTTAAAGTGGTACTTGGAACACTACAAAAAAACGACGCATTATCAACGGATGCTCGAAAATGATCAATGGTTGCTCTTCCATTGCAATCTGTTGAAATTTTCAATGAACGAGCAATAAAAACAATTTGTTGAGTTGATCTTTTGAAATACCGTTGGAAACCCACAAATATTATCCAATGGATAAATATTGTTGAGTGCAATGGATTTATGTTTCCATTGTCAACGGATGCTCGTTGCAATTTCGAATTTTGAGGTTGTCGTTGGAATATTTCAACGTGACATTTCTTCGGGCATCCGTTGAGGGTTCCAACGGATGCTCATTGAAAAAATCACTATTTACTGTTCGAAATCAAGGCTTCTACCATCAAGCCATCAACACCAAATATATTTTCAAACAATATTGTTTTCTTCAAATAGAGAGAGATATATATATATATATATAGATCGAGAGAGTGGATATATAGAAAACAAGATCCAGTAATCGAGGAAGTTACTCAAGAATTCTTACACGGATTGTAGCAGTTCATGAGTTTTGCGTCGATGCAACCTTTGAGTCAAGAACGCGGGACAATTTTATGTCCCTACAAAAGATTCAGAAACAAGAAGTATCAAAGTCAAGAAATTATTTTCAAACATCTTTACAAGGTGGGTTTTGTATAGAATTACGAAATTTGGTTATCTCACGGTGAAAATTGTGGCGTTAGAGATATATTATGCAAGAAGCACAAGAAATAGAAAAAAATGAAAACGCTGTTTATGAAGCATCGACGACCAATCCATATGTGGAAATGGTGTCAGATGCTTTTTAAAGAGTTGTTGAGCAACCGCATGAAGAGATGTCAAACAATGAGGACGCCGATTTTTTAACCTATTGGATTCAGTGAAACAACCTATATATGAAGGTTGTCGTAAAAGTAAATATTGTTTATCTGTGTCCTCAAGATTAATGAGTATAAAAGCAGACTACAATGTTGGTGAAAATTTCACGGTTTCATTTTGCAAAACCATGCGTGAAAATTTACCAGAAAATGATCAAGCTCTCGATATATATTACAAAACAAAGAATGTTTTAAAAGATTTTGTACTGTCACATGAGAAAATTGATGTTTCTAGAAACAGCTGCATGTTTTTTAGGGAAATGATAAAGACTTGTTGGAATGCAAATTTTGCGGTGCAAGTAGATTTCGTCCAAAGAAACCGTCTTCACGTAAATATATACCGTACAAAAAAAATGTTCTGTATGCCTGTAGCAAATAGGTTGAGAAGGTTATTTGAATCGAAAAACCGTTGTTGCAATGAGATGGCATGTAGAACACTCGACAGGCGAAAGGATAATGCAACATCCATCGAATGGTAAGGCTTGGAAAGATTTTCCTAAGTTCGGGTATGAAACGAGAAATGTTTATCTTTGTCTGTGCACCGATGGTTTTAGTCTATATGGATAATCTAGAAGTCAATATTCTCTATGGCCGGTGATTTTATCTCCTTATAATTTGCCTCCTGATATGTGTGTGAAAAGAGAAGTAATGTTTCTTACGTTGTTGATTCCAGGACCAAAACATCCGAAGAAAAGTTTCGATATCTTTTTGCAGCCCTTAATTCATGAATTAAGACATTTGTGGAACAATGGAATTCTTGCTTATGACGTGAGTACAAAGAAAATTTCACATTAGAAGTGGTCTTGTTGTGGACAATTAGCGAATTTTCTGTCTAAGGAATGTTATTTCGATGGAGTATGCATGGTAGATTGGTATGTCCATATTGTATGGAGGATGCAAATTTATTTATACTAGTGCATGGGAAGAAACCATGTTGGTTTCATTATCATAGAAGATTTCTTTCCCGTGGATAACTTTTAGAAAAGATTAAAAAAAATATTTTCAAAAGAACGTGGTACAATAAGAACAGGTACCGTGCATACAAACTGGAATATAAACCTTTACAAACGATTAAACACGATGATAGATTTACAAGAGTCTATAGAATACGATGGAGATCGTGGACATTGAAAACCAAAAGGCCAAGATGAATGGCATAACTGGTATAAACGTAGTATCTTTTGGGAACTACGATATTGGAAATCACTGATATTACGTCATAATTTAGATGTTATGCATATCGAAAATAGTTTTTTTGATAAATTATCAACATTGTTTTGAATGTGTCCGAGAAAACTAAGGATAGTATACAATCAAGAAAAGATTTGAAGACAATATATTGAACACCTAAGTTGGAGTTACGAGATGGAAGGGTACCTATCTCAATATTCAGATTGTCTAGATCAGCGAAAACTGCATTATTAAGGTGGTTATAACGTCTATTTTATTTTAGTATTCTAGTTTATTTTCATAGTTAGTTTAATCATTTATTTAGATTTTACCAAGCATTAAGCATCATTTAGTCCTCTTTTAGCGTTTTCTCGTGTATTTGCAGGAAATAAAGATATCGAACGCTAACACGAGCAAATGCCCTACACTACCTAAACCTGCACGATCGGGCATACAACAAGAAGGGAGAGCACGGTCAATCATCCACACATAGCACGACCGATCACCATGCACTGCACGACCGGGCTCTCTAAGGAAACAACACGCACAGCTGATCACACACTTCAGCACGACCGGGCGCACAAGGAGAAAATGAGTGCCCGACCGAGCACCATTCCAAGCTTGACCGGGCTCACCGAACAGAAAAAGCTCCCGAACATGCAGCACGGCCCGGGCGTAGGTGAAGCCCGACCGATCACACCATGAATGAAGTGTCCAACCGAGTTTGCTCTTGTGCCCGGTAGAGCATGAAGGACACACGCACACCTACAACAAAAAAGGAAACTTCCGGTCGGTTAAACACTCATGGAAATGCACAAACAATAATGGAAATACAGAGCCAAAGAATAAAGAAGAGAAAATGAAAGAAAGGAAATAGGAAAAAGGCAAGGAGAAGAAGCTTCAATTGAACAGAAACAGAGAACAAAGAGAAAAAAAACAGAGATAACAAACATAGAGAGAGGGAGGAGAGAGAGCAGAACACATATGAGGATAGAGACGGGGCGACGAAGCCGGATCACAGAGGAGCTGTTGAAGACATCGGTTCTAGAATAGGGAGTAATCTCGTTCTTTATCTATGTTGAATATAGATTTCCTTTGCATTTCATTTTCTAAGTCCATGTCCTAGTAGATCTATAACCATCGGTTAAGAGCCTTGTCGATATGTAATGAAATCTTGTTCTTAATGCTTGGTGGTTCTTAATGCTTTTATTCTTATACGCCACTTGAATGAATGATTATGGTATTTGATCATTTTCAGAATGATTGATTGTTCTTAATGCTTTTATTCTTTCACGCTACTTGAATGAATGATTGTAGAAGTCTAATGAATCTACGCCAGGAGATTAGACTTTGGAACTTAGCCATGATTTAAAATTTAATCAATTTAGAATCTACACCAGGTCGGTTGATTGAATCTGGAACTCGTCACTCCGACTTGCAGAGACCATCTAGTAGAGATGTGAATGGTTAGGTACAACCCAACCCATTAAAATAGAATGGGTTTTATAAGATAATTGAGTTGGGTTCAACCCGATCCATTTAATAATGGTTTATACAGGTCAGGTTAAATGGATTAAACGAGTTATATCATATTTTATCATTTAACATTTATAATAGATATATTTATAATATTAGATATTATAATTAATGTTTTAATATTCAAAACAATAATTTATGAAAGTAAAATTCGTGATATATATTAAAAGCAACTAATATAATCATCAAACTTTTATCTTATTATATCAATAAATAAAACGATAATCATGAAAATAACATTTTTAACAAACACTACTATAAATTTTTAATTTAGGGAAGGAATTTTCGGACGGAATTTTAGTTCGTCCTTAAATTTCAGACAAATTTAAATCCGTCCATAATTTGCAAAAGGACTTCATTCAGTTCCTATTTTCGGACATATTAAGGACTATCATCAATACTTCACTAATTTTCGGATGGATTAGGGAAAAATTTTATAAAAAAATTATTTTTCTTTTACTTTTATTCGTTCTTATTATTACTTTTTTCTTTGATAAAAAATTCTAGACGATCGAAAAAATTTGTCCGGAAATTAGGGACGGAGTGTCGTCCAAAATTTTTTTACAAAAAGTTTTAGAGGGACAACAATATCCATCTGGAAATTTTTTACAAAAAAATAAGAAATAAAGAAATAAAAAATTGGAGTAGGCACGTCGGCGGGGAGGAGGAGGTGACGACTACGACAACGGAGGAGTTTTTTAAATTTTTTTATTTTTTTCTAATTTCAGAAAAATTTTCCGTCCGGAATTTTTTATTTTTTTAAATATTGAAAATAAAAATAAAAATAATTGAACATTTAATTGATCGGAGAAAGAGTGAACAATCGAACAGAAGGAGAGAGCGAATAGGAACAGTGAGAATGAGTAGGGGTGGGCGTTTCGGGTTACCCGGACCGACCCGGACCGACCCAACCCGAAAAAACCCCAAAGAACCCGAGGAACCCGAAGAACCCGAGCGAACCCGAATACAATTCGGGTTTTTATGGGTTCAATATTTCAGAACCCGAACAACCCGAACCCAACCCGAAACCCGAGGAACCCGTCCCGAAAACCAAATGGGTTTTTATGGGTTCAATTTTTTAGAACCCGAGGAACCCGAACCCGACCCGAACCCGAGGAACCCGTCCCGAAACCCGAAACGCCCACCCCTAAGAATGAGTGTGTGAAATATGGATATATAAGTTTATGGGTTTATATGGATAAAACTCATTAATATTAATCTAATTGAGGTTTAGACCCAATTAACCCATTTAATTTTATTTTTATTTAATAAATGTGTATTTTAAATGAGTTGGGTTAACCATTAAACCCAATCCAAATTTACATCACTGCCATCTACCACCACGGTCCTTATTGTGTATTTCAATGTAGATCGGACTGGTTGTGTTGACATGCACCAATTTACTGTCGAATATTATGTACTTCTCAGAGACAATGTGATATCATGGTCATCTACGCTCAACCATCATCAAATGAAAAACGAAAATATAACGCCGGAATTATATAATTTTGAAACATGCAAGGTTTCTGTGAGCCTTTTTAAGCTTGTTAGACAAAATAATAAGGCTTACAACACCACACCAACAGAATTTGAAGATTGGACGGCCACATCGCCCTCTGTTGCTTTTCAAAACTGGTTCTGGTCTAGTCAGAAACATACAACCCCGGAAGAAAAAACGACAGTTGCTAGCATCTGTAAGATCTCAAAGCTCCTCTGCTTCTCAGATTAAAGCAGCTCTTCATTGTAAAAACTCACTGAATGCATTACACAAAACAGTCATCAAACTCTCAGGTTTAGCTTCATTGTTATCAGTATCTGTAATGAATTTTCACATCTCTTGTTGTATAAAGTTAGGGATGAAGATTCGTCGTGAGCAGACGAAGAAGAGTGGCACTCCCTTGGCTTCTCTGTTGTCCAACGACAGGTTTCTTCCCACCTCTGTTCACCTGACAAAAAATGATTCAAACCCATTTGAACGATGAGAATGGTCGCCCTCTAGAATGTTCTGATTGTCCCGTTGGCAATGTATAGGAGGAGAAGGATGTATACCTTTGGCTCCACAACATCATCCTCGATGTCTAGTGTGTTTATTTCTCTCGTTAATAACACGGATGATGCCGGTAGAAGTCTCCTGTTGTGAAAACAAGTATGTTTGAGTGGGAAGCTCGATAAGGAGGAAGGAAAAAAAAAACCTGCAAAGGGGACTTATTATGATAAACCTTTTTGGCTTCTCAGCTTTCATGGGCTTCTTGAGCGAGGCTGCTTTTGATTTGTTGTCAGCCACTTCAGCGTCATGATCCCGAGCAGATTCGGCTAACTGATGAAGAGTTTTATCCTATAGCGACAAGACCACAATGGAAACAGTGGAAATCAACAGTGTTGTAGGAGCTTGAGCATCAAGAACACAACAACAGCGATATGCGAGAAGAGTTTAAGTGACTTAGTGAAGTAGTTTCCATGCTCTTCACATAGATGAGTTCCAGTTTGAAAACTTTGATTGACCTCTACTTGGCTCATTCTGTCCTTATAAAGCATTTCTCAGGAAAGAATTATTGTTACTTACTTTTACTTTTGTGTCGTATGCTCCTTAGGGAAGGTTAAGAATAGAACACAAATGCACCGCAGGAAGAACAAAACTGATAAAATCAGAGAGAGCAAGCAAACCTTCGGTTTCTCAGTCTCTTTTTTGGGGTCCAAGGCATTCTTTTCTTCTGCCTGCAACCCGTATGATACAGGAAACAATCTCCTATTTCTGCAACATGGACAAAGAGAATGTGGACATCAAACTTTGATGCTATCAGTTCCACAAACACATTGGGAAAGGCTTAGAAACCAAAGTGAATCCAGAAACCATTCTGACAGACCTTTTTGGTTTCTCTGAATTACTAAATGCTTGGGATTTTGTAGGTTTTGTTTGACTATCGAGCAGTTTGTTGTTGCATTCCTGATTAGCTTCAACCTGCTTTTGAGAAGGAGTTGGAGCTTCTTTGTCCTGAGGCTACAAAGAAAATTAGCATCGCGTGCACTTGATACACAATTAGCCAGGAAGAAGCAACAAACCTGTGATTTGTCGGACTTGTCTATGTCAGATGATGTGAGGAACTGACTCCTATGTGAAACATAGCAAAAGAAAATTTAAATAGAGATTGTGGATATCCAATGTGAAACCAGAAAACATTCAAACTGACCTTTCTTGTTCCTCTAAATTCGGAGATCTGCCGGATGTTGCGGATTTTGATGGAATATCAGGCAACGGGTTGCTGCCTTCCTGAATAAATTCAACTGGCTTTGGTGAAGCTTTTAAAGTTTGTTTATCCTGAAGAGCACATGAGTATCAGTTTTCTCAAGCATTTGGTTCAAGATTTGCGGGAAAGAATTAACAACATTTTTAAATTGTGAAGTCATGTAAACTACAGAGGTCCGGAACATGAACAGAAGAATGTGAAGAAGACGAGATGAATTTCAAAATTATTAAATTTTAGGAAAGCTATCTTAAGGACATTAATCTCTGAACCAGGCATCAAAGAATTTGTAACTTAAGATCATACACAATACCACAAATTGAAATCATCCACAACTCCACAATTGCTTTCATAAACCTGAATTTTCCTTGCATTGTAGTGCATTTATAAGAGTCAGTTTTTCAACTCAATCAAATAGCAGCTCAAACCCTAGTTGGCTATCATTATCCTAATGTAATAAGGACGTTGGTAACAACTTACCTTATCTCCTCCGAGAGATTCGGGGGTTATCTCTAAGGCTGAATGGCCACTATTTCCATCACCATCATTAGAGCAAGAAGAGAAAACCACAGAAACTGAACCTGAAAAGCATTATTCAGAAACTCAACGCACTAAACAACCTTTCCACATCCGAGGCATTGCCAAACTGATGAGTATAAATTTTCGGTTGTTTGTTTGGTATGGGCATAAGGATCACCTTTTACATCCAATCCATGATGGTTGTCTTTGATTTCTAAACCATAGGATTCATTTGAATACTTGTCCTCATTTTCAGTTATTGCAGAGTTGTGACAGCACTGCTGAGATACAGGAAGCCAGGATGACTTCATGGCATTCTCGAGTCATACGTCACCAAAAATACAATTATGTCACAAGGCCAATTTGTTTCCGGGAGAAAGAGTGATACAGTTACCTGATATCTTTGATCCTCAACGACTCCAATCTCAACATATGGAGACATCGAAGCAATTCTGACAATGGTATCAGAACTCGGGATTACCTGCACAATCATAAAAGCCAATATGTTTTCCTGAACAAAGTTCTTAAGTCGTATACAGAAGTACTGATTAGCCTTACTCTTGGTAGTTCATCATTATCTGAAGACACAGGGCTCTGAACAAGTGCATCATCTTTGACCTAGACATACAAATGGAAGGCGAAAATGTAGCACATAGACAAACCAATACTTCAATTTATGTATAAACTGTAAATAGAAACAGGAGATATGTGACAGTATGGTACCACATCCTTGCTTTCTGCAGGTAATTCTTTGCATACTTCTGCATTGGCATCACTTTTTGCCTCGATATCATTGGGAGAATCACCATCCGTGAACCTCTGAACATTGACGAGGAGTATTGAATGTTTTTTACAGAATTAGACAACAATCCAAAATAGTACTACAAGCTTACCGCTGCCTCATTAATCGAAGTTGCATCAACCTCGAACCGTGCGTTGGAACTTACAACTGCTCCAATCTCAGGTACGCATGCCACTTCCAGGCTTTGCTTGGAACACAAGCAAGTAGACCTGATACACATCAATTCCTTCTCTAATCCATGAGATTTTAGCTTTTCATTCCTAAGGTTGTTTTTGAGACTGCGGATTTCACTTTCTGCAACCTATATAACAAATCAATTCTTAGCAAACTGAGAGAATAATTGGCATATTCATTCGGTAATGACATTAGCTTCAACGCATAGCTTTATCCCAAAAGCGGTGAATGAAAACAGTAGCAAATGATAGGTAATTGCAAGAACGTTACTTTGAGTTTTTCATTGTACCGCTTCAAGAAACTCCATATAACTTTAGCAAAATTTTTCATGATGATGTGGTCTCTTTCGTTTTTATCCCACTCAACTTGTCCCAGCCCTGGAGATGATCTATCCTTTTTATCAGCGTTTTGTGTCTGCAAACACACTGGCGCAAAAATATGTTAGATATGTCACAATATCAGAACATATGAAAGAGACCAAAATGCATGTAGTCAATATATTTAGAATAATTGCCATAACAAGCAGCTTACCTTCCTCAGAAATTTGATTTTTGTCTCCGCCTATAACTTCTTCAATCTATAGACAAAAAAGCAACATATTAGGTAAATCATGTATGCCCTGTAGAATTTCAATGTCGCAAATGACCGATAATGTTTAAAGGAAGTCAATGAAATACTTGAGAAATCTTGGGAGCACTAAGTTTAAGTTTCTTGTTTTTTCCAGCTCTTGGAAATGTCTGGAGCTTCCTCTTGTTGCAAATTTCGTCAGCATTGTCAAACCTGAATAAAGTACCAAAAGAGAAGAATTATAATATGTGAGAAACGTGAACTTCAAACTTTTTATTTCATAGTAGTGAAAATTACTTGATTTTCATGTAAGGTGAAGCTTGTTTTAGAAGGAATGATGTGTCAAGATAATCCTCTTCTCCGGCCTTAACGGTTAAGATCTGAAAATCAAATAGCCGGGTCCAAAAGGATAAATGTTCCAATATATCAGGGTCTATAAAATCGTAGCTAGTAAAGAACGAAAGCAAAAACTCCAGATGGCATATATTCTTACCAAAGCCATCCTCTTTTTTCCTTCCAGATAATCTCGCAAGTACCTTGTTAACTATACAAAATAGAAAGCATGCTAGAAACATAAACATTTGCAAAAGGGAAAATTAAGTGAATGAAAGGTTACACATAAACCATTGAAGAAATTTCATGTAAACTGAACTCTGAAGGATGTATTAAAGGTAAACATTACCAAAGAATTCTGGTAATGTTTCTGCATTCCCTTTTTTCTATTCTTCTGATACTCCAGTAATGACTTGGAAAAAAAAACAGAGCAGCTGTAATTACTTAAAGTACAGAGGCAGACAAACAAGGTAATCCCAGGGAGTTCAAAGCACCTACTCGCAAGCATTGGCCAAAAACCATCGATGTATTGTTGATGAAATTACTTTCAACCAACCGTTCTCCCTGAAAACAATTTTAAGTGGATAAAGTGACATGAAAATTGTTAAAAGATTCATTATTCGATACGAACCAAGACCTTCTGAGATGTTAGCTAACACTGAAAAAGTTAAATCATGATTGTTTTATCAGGTTTCTTTCAAGTATTGTACAGACTACATACTCACATGACAAATACTTGTAATCACATATATTAGAGACCTTGCACATCAAATCTTTTAAGCAACGAAAAGTCTATACAATAATCTGAATGAAGTGAAATAAAACCTGATGCCCGGTTCTTTTCTCTCTTTCTGCTCCTGCCAGGTCCACTATTGTCAGCATAGCATCACTAGATTGCACTCTACTTCCATCGGCAGAGCCAACACAGGCAACTCGTATGTTGATGATGCACTGTGAGCGACTGAAAGTATATCCAAAATTAATGACGATGTGAAGGTATATAGCTAAAACTATTTACAAAGGCTTATAAGTGGAAGACTTCAAAACACTTTTTACTTATTATCACCAAACGGACCTGAGGGGCATCTGATCCAAAAGTAAAAATAATGATCAAAACTTTCACCTCCATTTACCTAGATTGGCTATTTGAGTTAGTCATAGCTGTTGCACGTTTCAAAATGGCCTTCCCGATCAAAGATTCTGCGTCTTCAACATTCTTGATCAGTACCTGAGGTTCGCAAGTATTGGAAAAAAAAAAGGTAAGTACCACTAAGCACAGTGGAAGTTCATCATCATCAAAAAAAGACTTGAAAAAAGTAATACCTCTTGCAACCCCTTGATTGTTGATTGCTGCACGGACACCTCAGAACCTCCAGCTCCTAGTAAATCAGAAGCTCTCTCTCCTTTCCCTCGTTCAGAACATATTTCAAATACTGATAAGTAATATAACCTGAAGAACACATTACCAAAAGATGAGAAGGGGACAAGAACAACAGCAGCGAACTACAATAAAGATTACAACATTGTTTTTCGTCTACAGATATATTCACAATGTATCACAATAACACATGACTATTTCAATCCGAAGCATTGCAAATGTCATCAATGATCTTCAAACAAGATTATCGAAAGTTTACCTTGATGACCCTGGAGGATTCTCATCCATCTTCCTGAAAATTCTACGCAAGGCAAGCGGCACAATCCCAGGATCCCTCGGGCTCCCGAAAACTGTGTGAGTCTTCCCCGAGCCGCTAGGCCCCAAAGCCGCCAACATTCCGCTTTTTCCTCTCAGGAAATCCTCCAACAAAGGATGTACCATCTTTTCATACACATCACTCTAAACCAAATCATGAAAACATAAACTTCCTCAAAAACGTATGCCCTCGAAAATATTATGGCGAATAAGAGTCCAATTGATGTGAAAAGGTGATCGAACCTGAGAACAATCGGGCGGGAAGACGTAGGAAAACCCCTCGTATACCTCAGTCTTGCTCCGTTTCAGCTCTTGCAATGCAGAAGGCGGAGTGAGAGTGACAGAAGATGAATCGTTGACAGTAACGCAAAATTCTTCGCTCTTCTTCATCTTGTTCGCAATCTCCGAGTTCCTGTTCTTCTTCGAGGGATTCTGAGGCCAGACATTTCTAGGTTTGCTCTTTGCGGCGATCTTAGCACAGGTTTTCAAGGGTTTGATTCGAAGAAAAACTTTAAGATTCTCTAGGACTGGTGGTGATTTTGATTCGGGTTGGGGAATCTGCATCGAGAGAATCTCGTCGATTGGAAAAGCAGGGACTTCGTGGGGTTTCGTGGAGGTCGAAAAGATGGCGGGAGGCTTAACCGCGGTGGTCAACGGCGTAGCTCTAGCTTTCCGGTAAGGATTGCGCCGTACTGTGACGGTGGAGGAACACGGCGGAGGACTTGGACTTCGCCGATTCTCCTCCATAGCTCTTCTCACTCAGCCCTCAAACCCAACGAAAGAAAAATGGCGGAATAAAGTCTTTGCTTTCTAATTCAAAATTGAAAAATGAACAAATTCTTAACATGTTATTTTTTCTTGTCACCGATTTTTAAAGTGAAAAAGCAAATACCCAAAATAGCCTTGGTTTGGTTTACACATTAAAACTCAAATTCAACGATGAATAACCTTTGGTACAAATAATTTCGATATAAAGTTCATACATGCACATGTTGGTATACAAGGTAAAGCGCATAATATAAATGTATCGACGTTTAACGCAAATTACATTTTTTTCCATATTGATCAAATGGAAAATAATTATTTAGTCGGTTCAAAAAAATAAATATTTTGATCGAATTTTTTGTATTTGTATGTAACTATTTATTTTGGTGTATAAACTTTATGTTATTTACTTTAAAAACTTAATATGTATATATAATTCATTTCATATTAATGTGTTTTTATAAATATAATTGGAATTGTTAAGTTGATTTTATTTTTAAGATCAGTAATAGTAGAAAAAACTCTTGTGCATTGTGCGGGTAATGATTTCGTTTAGTGTAATGTTTTCGAAATAATAGATTGAAAGAATAATAAATAATGTGGGTAAAATTTGTTTTTTTTAATAAACAGTGTGGGTAAAATAGTTCTCGCCAATACAAAACATTTTTTTGTTTTTTTTTTATTTTTTTGCTAAGTGTGAGTAAATTTTGTTATCATCAACCAAAATATTTTTTCAAAATTCTAACTATTGACTTTATTTTTATTAGATCAAGCAAACTGTGTTACTTTTTAGAAAAAAGGAGTCGATTCATAGGACAAGGCTTTTAACGAAAACTTACTTTACAGTAGTGAAACATTGATACCGATTGAATTTATAATTCAAAACACATATGTCTTTCTAGTTAATCAACATTATTCAAAACAAAACTCATTGATTCTTTTAACTAACTACTTTACAAAGTTAGAGCATGCAACATGTCTTCAAAAATTTTCAACAATAATGTAGCCTTTTAAACAACAATCTCGATAAACACCTGCTACGTCACTGATAACACGTAGTGTGTATCAATTTTAGACTAGACATTTGCATCATTTTCGCATAAATTATATAGCACGAGTTACAAATCCGACACGAACGTTCTTTATATACTCCTTTTTTGTTGATTTTCAGGTTTTAAGGCGACAAAACTGAGTTTTAGAATGCAAATTCTTGGATTCAACTGCACATATTGAAAGTTACAAATCATTCGGAGCAAATTCAGGCCATGGAACCAAATGAAACACCGATCATAGGCCTCGACAGAAGTTTCAGCCCGACCCGGGCTGTTTACCCGCTCGTGCTGTGTGAGAAACACGAACCCGGGCGTGCTCTGATCTTAGCCCGCTCGGGCTGAAGTTACGCAGAAGTTCCAGAAAAATTCACACGACTCGGGCCGGAGGAGAACCCGATCGGGTAGTCAATCACATCGACCCCGCTCGGGCGGATACCTTACCCCGCTTGGGTTGATTGATACCCGATCGGGTAGAACACCTAGCCCACACGGGCCATCTTTTTCTCAACAACTTATTTTAAGTGTTTGAACGGGCAAAAGAGAGAAAGGAGATGAATTCCAGCAACAGAGGGTGACGGCTAAGGCCAAGAAAGGGCTGAAATTCATCAGGAAAAACTCAGGAGAAGCTGAAGAAGGAGAGAAACATCAATTTAAACTTCCGTAACAAGATAGAGAAGATCGAGGAATCGTATTTCTTATTCTTTATCATGTCTAGGGTTAATTTCTCTTGTTTCACAGTAGAAACCATGAGTGAGTAGATTTCCAGCTATGGGTTAGGGATATCGGATTTGTAATGGATGTTTGAATGATGCGTTAATGCTTAGTTTTGTTGAAACTTTATTGATATTCGGTTTTACAATCAACATCGTAAACGTTTTATACTAATGCTTCCCGCTCAGTAATCTAGGAACTTGTGTTTAGCTAGAAGGTTAAATTATGAATCCGGAACAGTTGATTGTAGATTAAGTTTCATTAATGAGAATCTGACCGGTCGGTTAATCGACTTAGGAATTAGGATTGTGCGCTTAACGCTACCGTAATCACGAGTTAATCGCTGCTGGAAGGTAGGATTGTACGTAATTATGGTTAGGAGGTTTAGGTTCGGTAGAATCATTCCTTATTTCAGAGCATGAATTCCCCGTTGTCAAGATAGTTTAATAGGTTTATGATCATTTGTTTGTTACATCCTTGCAAATCCCGATAACCCGAAACCCATAGTGTTCTTAATTATCAAGCCTTCCACGTTTCCTCGATCGCTGTCATCATTCCATTTAGTGTCTTAGAAGTTCATATCACACCATCATCAATTCAACCCATCTTAGTTTAGTCGTATTCTTAGCTTAGGTTGCATTAGTCCCCAGAGTTCGACCCTTTTATTACACCGATTCGTACTCTTGCGGTAAGTGGATATTAAGCATTTGTATAGCTTGATATTTCCCACATCAAGTTTTTGGCGCCATTGCCGGGGACTAATTACGGCCTAGATTAGGAATTAGCTAGATTAAGATTCAGTCCTTTCCGGAGTCTTAGTCATTTTTCTGTATTTTTTCTTTTCCATTTATCGAGTCATTTCTATCTACATCAGATCTGCACTTTGGTTGTTCGTTTATTGTTGTGCAGGTACCATTGTATGAGAAGCTCCACGCAAAAGCTACTCATATACGATCCTGAGGTTAAAAGAACGATACGAAACTTGCGCAAAAAGAGGAGAATTAGACTTGCAGATTCTGAATCCAAAGTAGATGAAGAGAGCATCCCAGAGACACACGGTTCCGAAGAGGAAGGAACTGACAGCGAAAGCCCCAGCGCAAGCAGCGGAGAAGGCAACACCGATAAGCACGAAATGGCTGCTGCTGAAGAAACTTACAGAGCTTACACAGCTCCAAAGCACACCCAATTTCTTTCATGCATGGCTCGTCCAATAGAAAACCAAGTTGAGCTACAACCCGCTTTCATCGAGATGTTCAACAATTCCGCTTTCAGAGGAATGGAGAATGAGGATCCAAATTCACACCTCATGGACTTCAAGATGCTCTGCAGCACCACTAAAGTAGACACGGGAGTCACACGGGAATTCTATACTTATCTGCATTCCCATTCTTGCTCAAGGATGCAGCACAACGTTGGTTGTTCAACTTGCATACCGCGTCTATTACTTCGTGGGATGACTTAGAGCAGCGATTCATGCAGCAATTCTTCCCAGACCACAGGACGCTGCTTTCCAAGAGCCGAATAAATTCATTCCTGCACGAAACAGGTGAGAGTTTACATGATGCATGGGAGCGCTTCAAGAATTATCAACGCAT
>CM071860.1:54349722-54399831 GCA_036759665.1 Gynandropsis gynandra | reverse complement strand
TGGCTACCCGATCATGTTGCCTTCGTGCCCGGGTCATGCAAGGTGTCGTAAATAAACCCCGTAGGTTTTACCCGAGCGGGTAGACCTTAGTGCCCAAGCGGGCACTCCTCTATCCTTGATTTTGCTCTTTTCCGCTCGTTGCTCGGGTGTTCCGTTGAGTTCAGAGGCTTGATTTTGGCTCCGAGTGAATTTATCTTCAAAATGCGTGATTTTACTCAGGAATCCGTCTTTTTAAGCTCGTTTAGGCCTAGTCGCCTTAAAACCTGAAAACCAACAAAACGAGCGTATGTAAAGAAGATTCGTATCGTAAATGTAAATCTAACTATGAAATATATGCGAAAATGACACTAAAACCTAACCTAAAATCGATACACTTTACGTATTATCACTTACGTGCCACCTGCCCCGAGGGTACCACCCCTACCTTTCCCGCAGCGTCAAAGGAAGTAGAACGACGATGCTCAATTCGCCCAATTCGTGGAACTCCTAAGGAAGCTGAAATTCACCATCCCATTCTACGACGTGCTCATGAAAATCCCATCATATGCCAAATTCCTCAAGGACATTATAATGAGGAAGAGAACCGTAGACAATGAGGTAGTGATGGTCACCAATTCGCTCACACAACTGCCTACTATGGCCAAGAAGATGCCCGATCTAGGTAACTTTGTCATCCCTTGTAAGATCTATGATTATGAGATTGAGCATGCACTAATCGATATCGGAGCGAGTGTAAGCTTGCTACCATTGTCACTTGTTAAAAAATTCAATCGAGTAGGAGATCTACAACCAACACGCATGATGATCACCTTGGCTGATCAATCCGTACAGAGTCCCGTAGGCAACAGGCATGATGATCGCCTTGGCCGATCAATCCGTACGGAGTCCCAACCACGAGCCTCATTCATGAGATCATAAAATATGCAATAAGCATCATGATCTTAATAGGAATCGAGCACGTGAACCCCAAACCTTTCTCATTAATCGCTTTTATGTTGAAATTAATGGCATGAGTAATGCTTTTTCCCTTCCCTTACGAACTCATTTACTTGCACCACAACAAGTGTTTCCAGGATTATAGCACCAACCTAATATATACACGTCAAAATTCATGGCTAATCAACATTACATAAATGCATCCAAGAAATTAGAGGAGCATTATGTCAAGTTGGTGAGCACAAAAATTAGGAAGCAATATAAATCCCACATATTGAAACCATACCATATAGAAAGGATGCAATAGTTAATATAGAAAAACATTCATCTTCATCATCGAGTTTGCTGTGATTTTTCAGTGGGTGGGTTAAAAGAATCAAACAATGATACCTTCTTATTTGACTACGTCCATGGAGCTTTTCCGGTCCATTGTCACAGGATAAATTTTCTCCACTTCAAACATGATTATGAAATTTAGGCCAATACAAACAGAAAAATCCTTGTGTTTTCCACAAACCAAAATCAAGAGAAATTTACCTTGTGTTATATGGCGCGTGAGGCGAGTATCACATCAGGTTGATGTGGATGATAGAAATGAGACAATTGGAGGTTTCATGTAGAATTTTGGAACTTTGGTGACGAAAGAAAACAAAGTAAATGAGGAGATAGATGATTAAGAAAATGGTGAAGAAGAATCAGAGATCGGGGATGAGAAAGTTTTCCGGTTATGGACGCATTTGAAGCTGGTACCCAAAAGTAACAGAAAGCTATTGTGGGGAGTTATGAAAAATCATAAGATGTGTGGGAAATGGAAATATGTGTAAGTGGAATACGTGGGGTATTGGAGATATATGGAAAAGTAAGAGACGTGGCAAGTGGGAGATATGGTATTATTAATTAACTTTGGAAGTCTATTTAATTTTTTATTAATTATAAATAAATAAAAAGTTAAAGTTGATGTGAAAGGTTGAGGAGTCTCACTTTGAAACTAATAATAATAATTATCTGAATATCTTTCGAGTTTCTCCTATTCTTCATCTTTTCTATTTAATCCCTCATTTTATCACTCTTTAATTTATGAATTATGATTACATTATATTTTCATATACTTTGTTTGTTTGTTCATCTACTTTATAAATCTATAAATAGAGACAACTCCATTTGTGATGTATATTTGAGAAATCTTCTAGAATAAATAATTCTCTTCCTATACTTCTTGTGCTCTCCTCTTATATATTGTTCTACTTTATTTTACAACACGTTATCGGTACGAAGGCTCTATTTTCAATCTTTGGGTTTTTATCTAATAATTACAATTATATTCTTTTTTGTTATTATATTTATTTTCTATTAGTAAAATCATTATAACTAAGTATGCTCTACACTCGCCATTTATATGGATTTGTGTAACAGAATAGTTATAGTTTGATATGATATTTCACGTTTTTTATTCATATTTTTCTTTTATTCATATAGTTCATCATAAACCTTTTCAAACTCGAGTTTGAGGCTCTTGAAATCACCTACAAAAATTATTTGGCGTGGGTGTTAGATGCGGAGATCCACTTGGATGCAAAAGGTCTCAAAGAGACCATTGGTTTTTAGAACCAATCATCAAATCAAGATAAGGCGAAAGACATGGTATTTCTTCGTCATCATCTTCATGACAGATTGAAAATCGAATACCTCATGGTCAAAGATCTTGCAAATCTTTGGAAATCATTGAAAGAGAGTATGATCATCAAAAAACTGTGATCCTTCTAAAAGCTCGTTATAATTGGATGCATCTATGTTTCTAAGATTTCAAAATTGTTAGCGAATATAACTTGACAATGTTTCGAATAAGTTCATAAATGAAACTATATAATTGGATGCATCTATGTTTCTAAGATTTCAAAATTGTCAGCGAATATAACTCGACAATGTTTCGAATAAGTTCATAAACGAAACTATGTGGTGAAACCATCACTGATTCTAATATGATGGAAAAAAAAAACATTATCCAGGTTTCATGCATCTAATGTGCTCTTGCACAACAATATCGTGCAAAAGGGTTTACAAAATATGGGGATCTAATCGCTTGTCTCCTTGTTGTTGAGCAATATAACGAGTTATTGATGAAAAATCATGAATCTCGTCCTACTGGTTTTGCTCCATTCTCTAAAACAAATGCCGTATCATTTAACAATTATCATGGTCATAGTCGTGGTCATGATCGTGGTCGTGGACATGGACGAGGAAAATGTAGAGGTTATTCCCATAGTGGACCAAGCAATTACAATGCTAAAAAGAATTTCGAGAGAATAATGATGGAGGCAAGAATAAGAAAGAAAGTATTTGCCACCGATGTGGGATGCATAGACATTCGGCGTGTAAAGGTAATAAGGTACCTAAAACCAATGAAAATGAAGAGATATCAATTAACTATATCAATAAAGGAAGAAGATGGAACCGAAAAGAAATAATTGTCGACAATGTGTTTTTCGATAATATAGCATAATAAATAAAAATGAGGATCATGAACCTACCTCTATAGAAGAGTGTAGAAATAGAAATGATTGGCCAATATGGAAAAGGGAAATCAAGTCTGAATTAGACTCGTTTAAAAAATGAGGAGTTTTTGTACCAGTAGTCCAAACATATGAAGGAATCAAACCAGTTGACAGTAAATGGGTATTTGTATGAAAAAAATGAACAAAATGAGATTGTTCGATATAAAGCAAGACTTGTTGCTCAAGGTTTTACCCAAATTCCTGTGTTTATTGTAAAAAACCATATTCACTTGTGGTGGATGCAATAACGTTTCGATATTTGATAAGTATGACAATGACTAAAAGACTTGAAATGCGCCTCATGGATGTGGTCACAGATTATTTGTATGGCTCATTAGACCATTATATATATATATATATATATGAAAATCTCTGAAGGATTTTAAATTCTAGAAGCATATAATAATTCTCGAGAAATATACTTCGATAAATTAAACAAAGCATTATATGGGCTGAAACAATCTGGACGGATGTGGTATAATCGTCTAAGTGAATATTTGATAAAATAAGGATATAAAAATGATCCTATATGCCCATGTGAATTGATAAAAAGTTCAAAATCAAACTTTGTTATACTTGTGGTTTATGTTGATGATTTAAATGTGATTGGAACTCCTGAAGAGTTATCACAAGCTATGCAATGTTTAAAAAAATTGAAATGAAAGATTTTGGAGAAACAAAGTTTTGTTTAGGTTTTCAAATTGAGTATCTGAAAGGTAGAGAAGTTTTTCATCAATCAATTTATATAGAAAAAGTACTTAAAGGGTTTTACATGGATAAATCACATCCTTTAAGTACTATGATGGTAGTAAGGTTATTAGACATTAATAAAGATGTCTTTAGATCGCGGGGGAGAATGAAGAATTAATTGGTCATGAAGTACCATATCTTAGTGCTATTGGAGCACTAATGTATCTTGCTAATAATAATGTCTTGATATATCTTTTGCAGTAAGTTTATTGGCAATATATAGTTTCTCACCAACTCGAAGACACTGGATGGTGTAAAACATATCTTTAGATATCTTCGAGGGACCATAGATATGAGATTATATTATTATAACTCATCAAAACCAAATTTGATTGGTTACGCAGATGTTAGATATTTTTCATATCCTCACAAAACTCGATCTCAATCTGGATATGTATTCACTTGTGGGGGAACCATAATCTCATGGCATTCTATAAAACAAACATTGTAGCCACTTCATCAAATCATGCAGAGATATTAGCAATTCACGAGGCAAGTCGTGAATGCGTTTGGTTGAGATTGGTATCTCAATATATTAGGGAGTCGTGTGGTCTTCCAATTCATAAAAATATCTCCATAATATTATTTGAAGATAATATTGCTTGCATAGCTCAACTAAAATATGGTTACATTAAAGGTGACAAGACAAAATATATTTCACCTAAATTTTTGTTCAACCATGATCTTCAACAAAATGGTCAAATATATGTTCAACAAATAAATTCTAGTGAGAATCCAGCAGATTTATTCACTAAGCCATTGCATACGAGATTATTTGAGAATATGGTTTACTTGATCGAAATGCCTCATTTGAAAGATATAAAATGATGATCTTATCAAGAGGAGAAATGATATGCATTACACTCTTTTTCCGTTTACTACGTTTTTTTCCTATAAGGTTTTTAATAATACAACATATCTATTGCATATCATTAAGAGTATGAACTATTTTTCCTTTGCTAGGATTTTTTTTTTCCTACAGGTTTTACCTAGTAAAAGGCTTTTTACTCGATAGATATTCAGGAAGGGGGGTATTATAAAATAATAATTATGTGAATATCTTTTGAGTTTCTTCAACTCTTCGTCTACTTTATTTACTTTCTCACTTAATCATTCTTTAATTTTATGAATTATGACTACCTTATATCTTCATATACTTTGTTTGTCTCTTCTTCTACCTTGTAAATCTATAAATAGAGGCAATTTCATTTGTGATGTATACTTGAGAAATCTTCTTGAATAAATAATTATCTTCATCTAGCTCTTGTTCTCTCCTCTTACATATTTTTCTACTTTACTTTGCAACAATATAATATGAAATATCTATTCTAATAATTTTATATTTAAACCTCTAAATTAAATATAGAGTTATGGACATATTTAGATCATTTAAGAAGATACTTAAATCATAACGGAGGTATACATCGTATAAATTTCTCTGATTTCTAAAACCAATGTCTAAATAAATCGAGATGTTCAATAAATTGTCAAAAATATATGTCCTTAAGCTCAACTAAAAGATAATTTACAATGGTCATTCAACAATTAATTAAAAGTTAACTAATTATATAATGGTGCCTAAAGTTGTAATATATATAAGGATGTTATGGCCACTTAACATGAGATAAAAAAATTCATAAGAGAAATCAGAGAGAAAAACGTAGAAAAAAATTCTCTTAGGATTTCGACTATGTCAACGGTTCACGGTGAATTCGATCTCGGTGTAGATTTCTCGTGGAGACCATGTGTCATTGTTGTTAGTTCCAATCCGTTCGAAACACAAAAAAGTTAGTGCATCGAACCATTGGTTGTATATTTGTAGAGAAAACACCAAACTATGAAACCAAAATCACTAAAATGGCTTATATCTTATTTTAGGTTGTAAACAAGACATTTATGTTGCCCAAGCTGCTATCCTACAGTGGTATAAGAACTTCTAGTCATTTGTTACTACTACAAAAACACGAATTTTGGACGGCGAAATCTGTTCGAAATTCGTATGAAAATGGGTTTGCGGAAGGTTTCTAAACGGACGTGATCCGTTCAGAAATGAGCGTCCATAAACGCAATCCGTCTGTAAATTGTCCGTAATTCCAGACTTGAGACGTAGTCCGTAAACAATTCATAAATTCAGAAGAATTGAGACATACAAAATCCTCGGAAAAATCGACCAAATTACGGACGGCTAACCCGTCAGAATATCGTCAGATGAATCGACCAAATTACGGACGGCTAACCCGTCAGAAGATCGTCGGATGAATCGGCCAAATTACGGACGTCTAACTGTTGATGTTGTCGTGTTGAGTTTTGTTGATTGGCCACCAATTGTTGTTGCATCTCCTGAAATGCTTGTTCATATTGCATCATTTTGTTATGGCGTAAATTTCTATAAATTCAATTGTCAATTTTAATTGTAGAGAATATCAACTTTGAAGTTATATTAAAAGTTATAAATTTGCCTTGAAATACAACTCCTTGCATCCTTCTTGACTAAGAGGGGTTTGTGATATGTCCTCTCTCGGAGGAAATTGTGATACTCGTTCTGATTCTATACCCAAACATCATTATGAATGCATTTTGATATGTCATCTACCCATGAACCATCAGCTTTTTTATGTGTATGTTCGAACAGTTCAATGTATGATGGTTGTGTGCCTTTCACTTTCACCTAAAATAAACTATAAACATATACCTTTTAAGATATATCAATAAAATGGTAACTTTATAAATTTCTTGAAATTCTGAAATATTACCATTTGTTCGTATACTTCCACAAACGAACGGGATCTTGCAGTATTGCGCTCATCCTATAACTTTTCCTATCACAACAGCGAGGTTGATTTGCTCTCTCGTTTCTTTGTTTAAATCCGGGATCATCCTAATAAGGCACATTTCTCCCCCACGTTGAACACCATCCATACTGTTTTTTTTCTTCTTCTCTCGGGATTCCAATAAAGTTTTTCCTGGAAAAAATAATTAATTAGTTTATTAAAAATGTTTTTAAAATTTTATTATTAAATAAATATTTTTAAAATGTACCATAAAAGCCTTCCACTAATGTTCCTTAATTTTATGTGTCTAGTTATAACATGACCGATCAAAATCAACTTTCATCAATTTTATTATATGATGAGAAAACTAATTATAATCAAACTTATAAATTGAAATTAAATGAGATTAATATTTAATCAATTAATTGCAAATTTAAATTTTATTTTATTAATTTGTACCATTGTGTGCCATTTTCTCGACTAGGATCTAAACGCGGAAGATCGCGTCTTTCCTCATCTATTACTAATAATTCTTCCACTATTGGTTCGTGATGCATCTAAAATGTCATTGGCATGACTGGTTGAAGCATTGGTTAGTAATACGAAAACAACATAAATTGTGTCGATCCAGAGTTCTGAAATAAAGCTCAATTCATGAAATTCGAAAATTCTAACTCGGAGACTCGAGTTTGTTTCGGAGGAGATGACCCATTTGCACTTTCTTCGGAGTGAGAATGTGTTCTCGAACTACCACCTCTTCCAAGGCGATGAGACATGCTACTTTTAAGGTTTTTATTAGAATTTGAAAATTTTAAACATCACTTGAATACTAATGCAACATTATTAACGAATCGTTGACAATCGATCATGCTAAGAAATTTTAAGGATGAAGATGTGTCCAAGACGAGGTCTAAAAATTTCCGATGAGTCATTCGTAAACCGTCCTAAATTCCCGACTATTTTCGTTGGTTGAAAGAAGTACACAATTTTCAAAATTTTGTGTACGAACGTCTTTATTGTCCAAAAATTTCCATATGGATTTATGAGTGATGTGGTTAGTCTCAAGTAATAATTTACCTAGACTAACGCTTCCGCAAGAATACGGATCGTATAGTACCAGGGTCAAACACAAGGAATTGATGCAACTCTAAAGCTAGTAACTAATGAATAAGACGTGTGAAATCAATGAGTCAATGGGAATGTGAATGCAACTAAACAAAACTAATGAACAAAATGACTCAATGACTAGACACCACGAGTTTCGAGAGATGCACGATGATGCAATGAAGTTCTAACAAGATCATTGGTCTTAGATACTTTCACGAGTTCAAGGAATTCAAGCTCGAATATAGGAACTGACTGGCATACTTGCCCACTATCTAGCATGCGTATACCAATCTCTCGATTGCGTATCTCACCTACTAGACGCATTAAGACCGCTATCCTAATCCCTAGATTCAATTGATCGACCTGGCGTAGATTCTAAACCGATTAAATCCTAAATCATGGCTAGATTCCAAACTCTAATCCCCTGGCGTAGATTCATTAGACTTCTATAATCATCCATTTGAGTGGCGTACAGGAATGAAAGCATTAAAAACAACCGATCAATCTGAAAACGATCAAATACCGAATTCATTCATTCAAGTGGCGTTCAAGAACAAAAGCATTAAGAACCACCAAGCATTAAGAATAAGACTTCGTTACATATTGGTAAAACTCTCTAACCCATGGTTGTGGATCTACTCGGACATGAACTCAGAAAACGAAACACAAAAGATAACTATATTCAACATTGATAAAGAATGAGATTCCTCTCTATTCATATACTGACGTCTTCAATATCTCCTCCATGCTTCGGATCCCTCGTTCCGTCCTTCTCCCTCTTTCTCTATGTCTCTAAGTGTGTCCTCTAATGTCCCCCTCTCGTATCCTAGCCCTAGAAGGGTTCTTATTTCCTTAATTGGTTGTTCAAAATTCAAGGAGTTTGTTGAGAAAAAGGTGGACCCGAGCGGGCACAACCTCCACCCGCTCGTGTAGAACCCATGCCCGCTCGTGCACCACATGCAGCCTGGTCGGGCTCCCATGCCCGCACTGGTCAACTAGCAGCCCGAGTCGGGCAAACTCTCGGCGAATTTCTGGTCCAATTTGTAGCCCGGGTACACATACACAGCCCGAGCGAGCACACATGCAATTGCTGTTTTCACTCCTTTCACTCGAGGTTTGAGTGTTTCGTTTGCTTCCATGGTCGTGCACATGAGGTATCTTGTCATTCAAACATGTTTTTGGGGTGGAATTTCCGTAATCATTCGTGTTTTCCTTCACATCTTCATGTCCTACACAAAACACGAAATAGTAGATAAAAGCCTCGAACAAACTCAAATAATCGGTAAAGTCCAAGAAATCTAATCAAAACTAAACCTAAGAATGATGTAAATACTACGACGTATAACATGTTATCAATGAGTGCCCGAAAATTCTGAATGAAACAATCATTCATCTACAATCCCACACGGTTTGTCTTCCTATTTAAAATCTCTTCGTAATTATGAACAGATTCTAGATGCTTTTCAATTCGTAAATTTGTGGGCAGATTACGAATTGAAAAGCATCTAGAATCTGTTCATAATCTCTTCGTAATTATGAACAGATTCTAGATGCTTTTCAATTCGTAAATTTGTGGGCAGATTACGGAAAAATTCCTCTATCAATCTATAATTCGTCTGTGAATTTTCGAACTATATCGGTCATCTGGAAATTCTGTTTGGTAATTGAAATTTTCTTGTAGTATGTAGATAAAAATTTTGGATTGAAATTCTTTTTGAATGGATTTTTGTGATTGTTGGAGGTTATATGTCGAACAAATGCTTACTAAGGTCGAGCGGTAGTATCAATTATGTAAGTTAACCTGATAGTTCCTCCAACTTGGTTGAGCAATTACTCGAGATAAAGCATTTGTTAAAGATAGCTCAATTAAGCATCGAGGCAACGTTTCATGTCACATAATGCAAAACGTATAGACCAAGCAAAAATTCGGAAAAAATCGAGCAGTATAATGGTTTTAAAAAATTTGATCGAACAAACCTTTTAGCTCCTAGAATTTATTTAGTAGTTCAAGATCCCTCTTATTAATACTAACTGTAATCAAAGAATTAGTATATCAGCTCCTTATGTCTTCAACGTGATTCTCTATGGAAACCAGTTGCTCGAGCTGAACAATTTTCGTAATGAATCACTCAATCAAGCGATATCACTACTCTAGCAGAATGAAACTATAAGGGAAAATCGATGACTAAAAATCAATCCAAGTAATTCATATAGAGGGTTACTAAGCTAATGGTTGCTCATGTCGAGCAAACCTACCGAGGTAAATTGCAAAAGTCGGATCAGGTCGAGCAAAGTGTTGCTTAACCTGAGCAATTTCTCGCGTAATGGTTTAGGCCGAGCATTTGACTGTTAGGGCCGAGATTTTCCTCTATAAATCATAAATCGGATTACGAGTATGGTAGTTTGACCGATCAATCGATTGTAAAGGCAAACTATTGCTTTGTAATTGAGTTTTAATGGTCAAAAACATTTTGACCAAGGTTCAAGAAAGCACTATGTACTAGACGGGCAGACACCCAGCACCTAGAGCCTAAACAGTATCTAGGCGGATTAGACGAATATATACATATATATATATGTATATCCACCTAGTTAGCCAATATTTACAATAGTAGATAATTTAAATTCTTAATTTGAAATATTTATAACCACTTAATGTTGTAAAAAATACAAATAAGTAAAAGTTAGTATTTATAAAAACTCATTATGAGTGCAAAATGAGGACGATGTCAAATGAAGGCGAGGGTAAAGATAAGAGACAAAGGCGAAACATGAAACCGATGATGGAGGCGAAACAAAAACGAAGATGAGATACGAAGGCGAAGGTGACATACGTGAGACGGCAAACGAGAGACAATGTGAGACGATAGAAAATGAGAACGGGAAGATGAAGGCAAAAGCAAGGATGAAAGACGAATGCAAGGACAAGAGACTCGGTTTAATACAAAGTCCAAACCCAAAAAAAAAATTAGTAAGTGTTCTTAAATTGATATCTTTTTTGTCTACTTGATAGGTCTCTTGATTCGTAAGGAAGATTGTTTTTTCATTTACTCGCGATCGATGCTGATAATCTATAAATTAGTAGGGACCAAGTTTGATGAATGCTATTGTAACTTACAGTGTTGCGATATCGATGTTGAGTGTTGCTTCTAAAAGAAGAAATGACATTGTAAGAGAAATGCAATCCATGTGTTTCTCAATGACAATAACACTACAAAAAAGGCAATTTCCAACGGTTATATCCATTGGAAATGGCTAAATTTTTATTGGAAATGATATTTCCAACGGATTTCAACGGATTTAGAGCCATCGGGAATCGATCATTAAAAATCCACATCCGTTGCAATTTGAAACAGAAGTGCAACGGATAATAACTGCATGATACCTTTCAAAAGAGTGCAACGGATATATCCATTGAAATAATACAACGGATTCTCATTTCCATATATCAAAAGAGGTCCATTGATAGTTGTCAACGGATGCCCGTTGGAAATAAAATGGTGGGAATTTAAAATCATTCAACGAATGTTTGTTGGGAAAAAGGCTCCTAGAATTTATTTAGTAGTTCAAGATCCCTCTTATTAATACTAACTGTAATCAAAGAATTAGTATATCAGCTCCTTATGTCTTCAACGTGATTCTCTATGGAAACCAGTTGCTCGAGCTGAACAATTTTCGTAATGAATCACTCAATCAAGCGATATCACTACTCTAGCAGAATGAAACTATAAGGGAAAATCGATGACTAAAAATCAATCCAAGTAATTCATATAGAAGGTTAACTCGACTAAGCTAATGGTTGCTCATGTGGAGCAAACCTACCGAGGTAAATTGCAAAAGTCGGATCAGGTCGAGCAAAGTGTTGCTTAACCTGAGCAATTTCTCTCGTAATGGTTTAGGCCGAGCATTTGACTGTTAGGGCCGAGCTTTTCCTCTACGAATCATAAATCGGTTTACTAGTATGATTGTTTGACCGATCAATCGATTGTAAAGGCAAACTATTGCTTTGTAATTGAGTTTTAATGGTCAAAAACATTTTGACCAAGGTTCAAGAAAGCACTATGTGCTAGGCGGACAGACACCCAACACCTAGAGCCTAAACAGTATCTAGGCGGATTAGACGAATATATACATATATATATATATGTATATCCACCTAGCTCGCCAATATTTATAATAGTAGATAATTTAAATTCTTAATTTGAAATATTTATAACCCTTTAATGTTGTAAAAAATACAAATAAGTAAAAGTTAGTATTTATAAAAACTCATTATGAGTGCAAAATGAGAAACAATATCATAAAAATTATTGAAAGAGAGCGTTAAGTGAGGACGATGTCAAATGAAGGCGAGGGTAAAGACGACAGACAAAGGCGAGACATGAAACCGATGATGGAGGAGAAACAAAAACGAAGATGAGATACGAAGGCGAAGGTGACATACGTGAGACGGCAAACGAGAGACAATGTGAGACGATGGAAAATGAGAACGCGAAGATGAAGGCAAAAGCAAGGATGAAAGACGAATGCAAGGACAAGAGACTCGGTCTAATACAAAGTCCAAACCCAATAAAAATTAGTAAGTGTTCTTAAATTGATATTTTTTTTGTCTACTTGATAGATCTCTTGATTTGTAAGGAAGATTGTTTTTCATTTAATCGCGATCGATACTGATAATCTATAAATTAGTAGGGACCAAGTTTGATGACTGCTATTGTAACTTACAGTGTTGCGATATCGATGTTGAGTGTTGCTTCTAAAAGAAGAAATGACATTGTAAGAGAAATGCAATCCATGTGTCTCTCAATGACAATAACACTACAAAAAAAAGGCAATTTCCAACGGTTATATCCATTGGAAATGGCTAAATTTTTATTGGAAATGACATTTCCAACGGATTTCAACGGATTTAGAGCAATCGGGAATCGATCATTAAAAATCCACATCCGTTGCAATTTGAAACAGAAGTGCAACGGATAATAACTGCATGATACCTTTCAAAAGAGTACAACGGATATATCCAATGAAATAATACAACGGATTCTCATTTCCATAAATCAAAAGAGGCCCATTGACAGTTGTCAACGGATGCCCGTTGGAAATAAAATGGTGGGAATTTAAAATCATTCAACGAATGTTTGTTGGGAAAAAGGTGGAAATTTAAAATAATCCAACGGATACCTATTGGAAATAAAATTATGGGAATTTAAATAATACAACGGATGCCTGCTGAAAATGTTGATCATTTTCCACGAACATTTTTTGATGCCTGCTGAATGATTTTCGTAATGAATCACTCAATCAAGCGGTATCACTACTCTAGCAGAATGAAACTATAAGGGAAAATTGATGACTAAAAATCAATCCAAGTAATTCATATAGAAGGTTTACTCGACTAAGCTAATGGTTGCTCATGTCGAGCAAACCTACCGAGGTAAATTGCAAAAGTCGGATCAGGTCGAGCAAAGTGTTGCTTAACCTGAGCAATTTCTCGCGTAATGGTTTAGGCCGAGCATTTGACTGTTAGGGCCGAGCTTTTCCTCTATGAATCTTAAATCGGTTTAGTAGTATGATTGTTTGACCGATCAATCCATGTAATGCATGTGCGCTTGTGTATCCCGAAGCTTTACGTTTATTGAATAGCATCTTGCGTTCCTTAAAGAGTATCTTGCGTTGTTCGAAGTGTAGTTTCAAATTGCTTGATGCACCGTTCTTGCGTGTAAGTCTCTTAGACCGCAGGGGGTACCGTCGTGGTGTCCTCGATGATATCTTATTGTAGCGAACCTAGACTATATAGACGCCCCTTATATGGTCTGAAAGACTGCAATATAAAACTAAAACACATTAAAGTTAGTATATCGTTATAAAATATTTTATGTAATTAAAGAATTATTATTCTTATTATATACCTCTAAATAAATTTTGTCATTTTGTAAGAGACTAAGATCATCGAGAGTTGAACAGATGGGTGTCGATTGTTGTGTGATCTTTTCCGTCATAGCTTTTGCCGTCCGTTTCACCTGAGGGTCGACCAGCTCAGTTTTGTCGACGTCTTACACGACGACAGATTTCTTCTTGGCATGGTTTTCAATAACCAGCTAAAGAAGGACCGGTTCTTTTTCCATCCTTTGCATCTCTAACATTATAGTAATATGATCAGCTAACAATTTGATCCCGAGGTCTGGTAATATGGACTATCCCCAGGAACTTTCTCATCGTACGAACATTTTTTGGCCTTTCCACTCATCCAAATGTTGAACGAGTTCGTTGAATACCTCGTTCGTTGCTTATGTTGGTTTGTCGTTCGTCTTGTAATAGTTGTGCTTGTCATTTTTCATCATCAAGCGCAACCGAGCTTGCATATCGTGCATCCAAGTGGTATAGATATGCGATGTATCATACTTCCACCATCTATATATGCACTTAAAATTAAATTTCAATAAATTAATTTATGAATAAAAGTATATCCTAATTTTAAATTAAATTTATTACTAAATATACTTACGATAAAAGTACACTACCATTGGTGACGTATAACTTCTAGCGTCACCTGCCAAGAGTAATACAATCCATCATGTAACGAATCCTGGATGATGTTATTGTTCATGTGTTTAAGAAAAACATCCACATAAAACCTACACATGTAAACCAAATAATTAGATAAAATTTATAATTAATTGCAATATCAATATTTCTAAATAATATCTTACCATAACGTCCCTTCACGACATTCAGGATCAATAATAAGGATGGCAGGAAGCTCGTCGAAACTATCGATAAAAGTATCAAATATCCACCATATCATCTTCTTCATCAAAATCGGGGGTACCAATATTGGTGAAGGAGGCCGATATGGTGGCGGTGGAGGTGGTGGCAGGAACCTGTCAACTTTCCATCGTGACCAAAAAATCATCAAGCACTCATTAATTTTAAGTGCTTATAAATTACTATCGAGCGAAATTGATGTTATGGTTTTTAGATTGTGTCGAAAATGAACTATTTAACAATTAAAATATAGATGTTCCCAACGAGCATCCGTTGAAAAATTCAATGGATGTCCGTTGGAAATTACGTCACCTCAATGAACACAATTAAGTGGCATGAATGTGGGTATTCCAACGAGAATCTGTTGCAATTTCAATCGGATGTCCGTTGGAAAAGTGTGTTTTCGAGGCAACGAACTACGTAAATGATTTTACATCTTCTTTCCAATGGATGCATGTTGGAACACTACATCGAGGTACTAGTCGTAGCATAGCAATGATGATAATGTTCAATGGTTATCCATTGCTAATTGGCAACGGATGACCATTGGCAATAATCAACGGGTATCCATTATAAGCTACCAACGGTCATCCGTTGCCAGATACCAACAGTCATTCGTTAGCATATTAAATCATCGCAACAGGAAACCATGGGCGTTATCAACGGATGCCCATTGATAATTGTGAAACCTTGAAATTTTTCTAAGTATTAAACAATATTAAATGGTTCAACTGGTTTCTGGTTCGATTTTCAATAGATACCCGTTGAAAGTGAATATATGAAGTAAAAATTACAATTTACAAAAGTTTGATATTACAATTGGACAATTTACAATTCTTCTTCTATTGATTCCTTAATTGGCGAGTCTTCCTTTAATTGTTTATTAAATTCACCGTCATGTCATCTTCTGCATCTCCTGGTTAAACGTCTTCATAATCGCACATGTATTCTCCATCTATGTCAGTTCTTGCTAGGGGTGGCCAATCCGGGTTCTGGTTTGGGTTCCTCGGGTTTCGGTTTGGGTTTAGATTCTTCGGATTTTGAAAAAAATGGATCCGAATTGAATCCAATGTTTTCGATTCGGATTCAATTCGGGTTTGAGTTGTTCGGGTTCAAAAAGAATTGGACCCGAAATAATCCGAATTATATTTGGATACTTGGATTCTTCGCGTAGTTTGGGTTATTCTGGTTGTTCGGGTTATTTGGCTTTAGGTTTTTCGAGTATTATATATAATTTGGATTATTGGGTTTTAGAATGCGTTACATAATTGTTTTTAATATAAAAATAAAAATATCAAATTAAACATAAAAATATATAAGAAAATATAACAATATTTTTAGTGTTTATATAACTTTTATTTTTAAAAGTTATTTTTATTTTTATTTTGGGTTGTTCGGGTTTCTCGGGTTTTACCCGAACCGGACCGATTCAAACTCGAACGAGTTCTAAAATTTTAACCCATATGAGTTATTAGGATAACCCGTATTCCAACCGATTCGGGTTGTTCTGATCGGTCCGATTCGGGTCCGTCTGGGTAATCCAGATTGGCTACCCTTAGTTCTTGCAAGAATCTCCTACCGATTATTTGTATCAATTAACTGTATCGGCTCATGGTGATCGGTTTGCAACAGATCTTCTTTTTCGGCTATGCTTGTACCTCCCATGGTTTGATCTTAACTATGATCTACCACTCCTCTCTTCGACGTTTCAATGTTATTGGATAGTGCGCGTTACATACTTGATCTGCATGATCTATTGTGATGAATGGATCATACTTTCCATATTTTCGTGCCGGGTTGATGTCAATTCCTCCCCATCGATTTTTTGTACCACGTCCTACGATATTCCACCAGTAGAATATGGTGAAAAAGAAGTACCTTACCAAGATATGCCACATGTAGGGTTTGGTGAAAAAATTCATAGAAATTATCACCCTCTATTCACTATTAACCAAGGTTCAAGAAAGCGCTAGGCGCTAGGCGGGCGGACACCCAGCGCCTAGCGCCTAGGCGGGACCTAGGCGGAAATGTGTACATATATATATATATATTATATATATATATGTTATTTATATTATACATAAATGTGTAAATAATATAATGAACAAAATTAACCATCAGCACAGAGACACCTCCAAACTCAAATTCGTGCACTGGACGGCAACTCAGACACCTCCGAACTCCAAACTCAGACACCTCCAAACTCAAATTCAGCTTAAATACACAAATAATGGAAACAAAACAAGGCGGTCGACGACAAGCAGGAGAAGACTCGACGGCAAAATACACAAACCTGGTCGGAGAAGACTCGATGGCGAAATACACAAATAATAGAAACGAAACAAGGCGGTCGACGACAAGCAGGAGAAGAATCGACGGCGAAATACACAAACCTGGTCGACGACAAGCAGGAGAAGACTCGACGGTGAAGAAGGAGAACACAGATTCGACGACGACCAACATGAGAAGACGAGAAGGAACTCAGGCTCAGACTCGACGGAAACAGAGGAAACTCAGACTCCACGGACGACAGAAGACGACTCGAATCGCATGAATCATTTTAAAAAAAATAACAGCGCCTAGGCGGCCGCCCAGCGCCTAATCGGCCGCCCAGGCCGCCTAGGCGGCTCCACCGCCCAGAATGGCCGATTTGCAAGAAATCGGGGCGGCCGGCCACCGCCCAGCACCTTGGCGCCGCCTAGGCCGATTTCTCGAACAGTGCTATTAACATAAACATCGTAATTGTACGTGCATCTATGTTTTTGTGTTAGTAAGCGTGGAATGTGTATCTACGAGTAAACAAAATTGGCCAACGCAATACATTTCTTTTAGGACCATTAGCCAAATCGCTTAACCAGGTAGGATGTCTCTCATCAGAACTTTTGACCTATATAAGATAAAAATGAATGAATACTTATAACATAACGGTTTTACAAACACACACACATATATATATATATAAGAATATACGTGTACTTAGGTAATCTCTCAACCACGCGCCATAATGTTGAAGTTTTATTTTCGTGAGTTCATCTACATTTAGATGAGGATATGTATCGATTACTTCTTCATCAAATATATAATGAAAGTATGTTAACATATAATATATATATATATATATATTTAATTTAAAAAAACGATTGTCATCGCTTTATACCTTTTGTAAGGTATTAGCTCTTGACAATTTAGTAATATATATATATATATATATGTGTGGACGTGATTATATTCCTCTAGTATTAGCTAATATTCTTCAGATTTTCCTCATTTACGTTCAATTAATGTAAAGATCTAAGGAATTGTACCAAAGTGAGGATTATTTTGATATAGATAGTTTGTGAAATACTATACTGAGTATCTTGTTTTGTCAGAATTTTGTGATTCGAAATAAAATGTGTTGAAATATGTGTTCCAATAAGTGTTGTTTAACAATAGATCTTTCAACCGTTGCTTTTTTGTCTTTTTTTAGATGAAAGGAAAAACTTTCAAAAGTATATATCCATCTAAATTGAAATGAGCCACTAAGTATTGCCTCGTCTGGTTAATGTATTGGCAAATGTTCCATAATATCGAAAAAGGAAGGCGAAAAAACTTTTTCCAATGAGCATAATACTTCAGAGATATTGTTTTTCAATAACTTTTACTCATCTATTTTTAAATTTCTTGAACATATATATGTGAAAAATATGCTAATTCCGCATAGCATATCGTGAACATTTCGTGGTAGGAGATAAAAAAATGCAATTGGAATGAGTCGATGCACAAAAATGTGACCATCGTGACTTTTCAACCCGATCAGCCTCGAACCCACAATATCCACACACAGAGCAATATTCGATGCATATCAATCTGGAAATTTAACGTCTTCAATTAATCACCTTAATAATGTGGTTTTCGTTGGCCCAGACAATCTGATTATTGGGATAGGTGCCCTTCCAGTTTGTAACTCCAACTCAGGTCTACGACATATTGTCTTTAACTCTTTTCTTGATTGTATATTATCTTTTGTTTTTCCTGTCACATTCAAAACAGTGTTGATGATGTTATAGAAAAAAAATTTCGATGCATATATCATCCAAATGATGACACAATATCAGTGATTTCTAATATGATAGTTCCCAAAAAATACTACGTTAATATCAATTAATCCATTCACCTTGGCCTTTTGGTTTTCGATGCTCATGATTTCCGCCCCATTCTACCGAATCTTGTAAATATCACATCGTGTTTAATTGTTCGTAAAGGATTTATGTTCCCGTTTCTATGCACTATGCCTCCTTTTTTGTACCACATTTTTCCAAAATTGTTTTTTATATTTTAAGAATTGAGGTCTATGGGGAAGAAATCTTCTATGAAAAAAAAAATCAACATGGTTTCTTCCCATGTACTAGTCGAAATGAATTTGTGTCCTCATACAATATACATGTCAATCTCCCGTGCATGCTCCATCCAGATAACATTTCATAGGCAGGAAAGTCGCTAATTGTCTATAATAACACCGCTTTTTAATGTGAAATTTTGCTTTGTACTTATATCATAAGCAAGAATTAGATTGTTCCAAAAATCTCTGAATTCAAGAATTAAAGGCTGCAAAAAAACATCGAAACTTTTTTCTGGATGTACTGGTCTCAGAATCATCAACGTCAGAAACATTACTTCTCTTTTCAAACACATATTGGAAGGTAAATTATAAGGAGATAAAATCACCGGCACACTCAAGAAATATTACATTGAAATCTTTCCAAGCCTTATCATCCGGTGGATATTGGATGATCCTTTCACTGATCGAGTGTTATGCGTGCCATCTCATTATCACAGCATTTTTTATTCATATAACCTTCTCAACCTATTTTCTACAAGCATATATAACATATTTCAGTACGTTACATATTTACGCGGACTCAATCTATTTATAAGATGGTTTTTTTGGACGAAATCTGCTTGCACCACAAAATTTACATTCCAACAAGTCTTTATCCTTTCCTCAAAACAACATGCAACTTTTTTTACAAATATCAATTTTATCATGTGGTATTCTCAAATGTTTTAAAACATTTTTTGTTTCGTAATATGTCTCGGAAGCTATATTATTTTTCGGTAAACATTCATGCATGGTTTTACAAAATGAATCCATGCAATTTTCAGAAAAAATTGTAGTCTATTTTTATACTCATTAACCTTGATGGCAAAGATAAACGAGACTGACATTCACAACAACCTTCATATGTAGGTTTTTTCACCGAATCCAATAGGTTAAAAATTCGGTTTGTCTCATTGTTCGGAATCTCTTCATACGTTTGTTCAACAACACCAGAAAAAGCGTTTGACACCATTTCTACATATGGATTGGCCGTCGATGTTTCATAAAGAACTTATTCATTTCTTTCTTTTTCTTGTGCTTCTTGCACAATATCTCTAACGCCACAATTTTCACTGTGAAATAACCAAATTTCATAATTCTTTACGAAATTCACCTTGTAAAGGTGTTTGCAAAAAAATTCTTGACTTTGATACTTCATGTTTTTACATCTTTTGCAGGGACATAACGTTGTCCCGCATTCTTGACACAAAGGTTGCATCGATGCAAGACTCATTAACTACTCCAATCCGTGTAAGAATTCTTGAGTGAATTCCTCGGTTACGGGATCTTTTCTTCAATACATTCACTCTCTCGATCTTTATATATCTCTATTTGAAGAAGACCACACTGTTTGAAAATATATTTTGTGTTGATGGCTTGGTGGTAAAGGTTTGATTTTTATCAATGAATAGAGAATTTTCCAATGGCTACCTGTTGATAATACCAACAGATGCCCGTTGATAATACCAACGGATGCCTGTTGAAACACAAATTTGAATTATTCCAATGGCAGCCTTGAAATTATAAATATTTCAATGACATTCGTTGATAATCACAATGGATGCCCGTTGCAAAATACAACGGTCATCCGTTGGACTAAAAAGGTGGTTCTCAACGGTCTTTCAATGGATCTATTACCATGTTTGCAACGGATTCTACGTTGATAATTGCAACGGATTCCAACTGTCTTCGGGCCGTTGATAAATTTTTTAAATCCGTTACAATCCGTTGGAAATGATATCAACAAATGGATTCGTTGATCCGTTGATATGTGAGTGTTGTTTGTAGATGAAACAAGGTATTACCTGATGCAAATGGTTCTATGATCTTCTTGACATATGAAGAAAAATGATGATAGTATGAATCAAAAACTCCTTTCGCTTTGTAGGCTAACCCATATCAGTTGGAAGTGGATTAAGTTGTTGCGCTAAGATGGATATCTGACAATATAATGATGAATCATACACAAATTGCGATGCCTGTTTTTGACAAAAATGGCCAACTCTCTTTTTACGCCCATCACCTCTTTTTTTATCCTCATCATCATGATAATTTGTTTCTCCTCGCACTCCTCTTCCACATTGGGCGATGGGATCTCATTCATCTCCCATAGCATCACCGCCAGCTTCCTCGTAGAAACCGTAGCCATCGACGATACGTACCTCGGACATGCCAAGTGGAGGCTCGAAATGCGGAGAACGGTGATGAAGATCGACAGATTTGCTTTCAAATAGGAACACGAGTAGTGGATCCTTCTCCCTACCTGACCACAATCGCTCTCTTAAACCTGTAACCCTCCCGAAAAATTGATAGCATTGATAAAGATTCGTGCTTCCTGATTCTCCCCTGCAATAGCAGATTTTCCATGCTCTTTTTCTGTTTCGACATTTTGACAAGTTTGGGATGCAAAGCACTTGGCAGATGTTGTAGCTCATTCACTTAACGATGATTAATACATAGTGTAATGTCAAGACTATAGCTCAGGTTTGGGTATCCGCGGGTATCCAACTTACGGGTATCATGGTTCACGGGTTCGGGTAGGAAATGCATTATCCTACGGGTTCGGATTCGGGTATCCAAAAATATTCGGGTACCCAACCCATGCTCACGTCTAGGAATAAGGTCTATAAAGATAGGTCCAAGAGGTTGTTTGGGACTCTCACAGTATATGTACATAGTACCTTCATGTTGTGGTATTACATAGTAAAACTCAAGAAGGATGTCTTCTTATAGGCATTGGAATTTCTCTCTATCGAGAGAATTTTCTTAAAACCCAAGATGAGAACAATCATATAAATGATGAAATGTACACGCTTTAATATGGCCTTTGCGGTAAATTTAGTGAGTCCGTATCAGATGGATTTCGGTGAAGAACATTGGAAGTTGGTCAAAACCATACTTAGTATTTAAAAAGGACTAAAAACCAATTACACATCTTTGGATGCTCTAGCTTTGAGTATGAGGATTTAACGATTTTTGCAAGGGATAAGAATGATGTTAAATCGATATCGGGCTATATATTTTACCTAAATGGTGAAGCGATCGATTGGAAAGGTTCCAAACATGTTATAGTAGTCGACTTGCATGCAAGGCAACAAAAGAAGCGGTCTGGATGATAAAGTTCATTATGGAATTTGGGATGTTCCCTTTAATAAAAGGAGCCCTTTCCATTATTATGTGATAATATTGGACAGATAACTCAAGCAACAGATTCAAGATCTCATAAAAGATCTAAACATGTTTTACATAAGTACCATATGATTCGAGATATCATAGAACATAAGAACGTTCAAATTTTGAAAGTTGATAGAAAGAAAAATGTAGTTGATCCATTCACAAATGTGCTCATATCAAAAGAGTTTGATGATCACAATTTTGAGGATAGGATTGAGAAGTAACGTATTAATACTAGTTCTATTTTAGTTCAAGAAAACAATTTTGAGGATAGGATTGAGACATAACGTATTAATACTAGTTCTATTTTAGTTCAAGAAGTTAACATTATTTAGAGCTTTGGATGTTTGAACATTTTATTTCATATAATGATATGTTTATGTATATAGTGTAGATTTATATGAATACTGACCTGTGTGGTTGTCCATGATTTATATTGGAAACTCATCGCCATGATGGAGATCATGATAAAGACAGATGATTCTTATAATATATAAATCAAAATATGCTTTTGATCATTGGATAATTAATTTGATTATAGTTATTCAGATCTATCAACATACATATTATGGTTTCTATTAGATAAAAATTAGCATGTCTCTTTTACTAAGTCACATATATGGATGATGCACATAGGGATGTGATCATTAAACTGATCTAATGTGAGATTTTCTAATGGTTAATTTACCATTTGATCAAGATGAGATTCATTAACTCTTGGTAAGAATTTGAGTTCTATGTTGTCTTAGATCATAACGATTGGAAAGACTTTTACCAAAGGAAAAAGATGATAAAATAAATTAGTTTCTCGAGTTCATTCGACAGACGGTTGCCATAGACATGAAGCATAGTTCATAATCTATTGGGATTTGACAGTCAACTCATGAGTTTATACACTAACGAGTGTTTCAGTATTCACTAATGATTGTTAGACAATCAACATGATAATCGGTTAAGTTTTCCATTAATATCGAAAACATAACTGATAAAACTAATATATCCATTGAGAATAGACGTCTCTGGACTGTTGAAACTATATGTCTCTAAATGTAATTAAATGATAATTAGGCAATTAATTAAGGTTTACTGATGTATTATAGTGTCCAAAGTTAGGACATAGGATGTTATCAACCATATTTAACATGAGATAATAGATTTTTCACAATTACAAATCAGAGAGAAAAACAGAGAACAAGTTTTTTTAGGATTTCGACAGCGTCAACGGTTGACAGTGAAGTCGATCTAGGTATGGATTCTCGTGGAGACCCCATGTCATTGGTACTACGTTCCAATTCGTCCAAACACACTAAAGTTTAGTGTATCGAACCATTAGTTGTGTAGTTTTAGAGAAAACCTCAAACCATTAAATCGAAATCACTTAAACGGATTAAATCTAAATTTGGATTGTAAACAAAACGTTTATGTGCCCAAACGACATCCTTACATAAATATTTAGTGATTCTGTGTAGATCAATGTTTCAAACAATGCTTTTACCAATTCGAATGTGAAGGCATACAATAGTGATGGGTTCGGAAGAAAAATATACGCGTTGACATTAATAGGTGGCGTGCTAGTGAACTCGCCTTGCTCCACTAGCCTCTCCAACTCAACCACGTTGCCACGAAAAGGTCCCTCATCCGTTGGATCTTCGGTGACAATGATCGCACAGACTAAGGACACACATAATCTGATCTCTCGTACACGACGTCTTGCACTGATACCTATACATGCACTGATAGTGCATGGTACCCACTAGTCACGGTACCTACTGATGTAGAGTTCAACGAGCTCTCATTCCCCGTTGGCATAAAGGTGTTTGAGACGAATGGAACGAAATCCAAAGCTGACCAACGTAGCAGTCTATGTAAAGATAACATTTCGAAAGAAGAGAATCCGTGTGTGCTTTTAGTCCACTGAAGCCGAAAAAACTTATTTTGTGGTCAATAGTGATTGGTCTGAAAGAAATGTGCCATATGCATAACAATCATGTATTAAATACGGAAATAAAAACACATAATATACAAATTGAAATATAAAATATACAATACACGAGTATTTCACATAAACTAACCAAAACGCATACGCCCTACCACTCATACGAGCACCGCCGGAATCATTATTACTATTATTGTTATGGTTTAGAGCATACACGAAGAAGCAATTTTCATGCTTCAACATAGAGTCAGAAAGTGATCAAGCTTGTCACTGACTGAGGAGGGTTAGTGAGCATGTGGACGACCTCCCTCATCGTAGGCCGAGTCACGGCCTCCTCCTCCACGCACATCATCGCGACCTTGAACATATGGATCACGCTCGTTACCGGATACCCTGTCAGCCTCGGGTCGATGATTGCGATCACTGTGGCTGCATTCGATGGCTGAGATATCTCGGCAGCCATATTCCTAACCCACCTTACTATGTCCACTCCGTCTCCGAACTCACCCACGGGTTTTCTACCTGTTATGAGTTCCAACAGTACAACTCCGAAGCTGTACACATCGCTCTTCTCGTCTACTTTCAACGTATACGCATATTCTGTCATGTGCACATAAAATTCATCATCTATGACATCATTAGTCTCGGAGAATCTCAATCTACAAAAGACTAAAACTTTTACATAATCCCTATATTTAGGTTAAAAGAAAAGGAGAGATTGTGACACCTGGTGCGATGTATCCGTAGGACCCAGCAATGGACGACATACACTCTGAAGCAGCTCCATCCTCCAGGAACTTAGCGAGCCCAAAATCAGCAACATGGGCCTCAAAATCCGAATCCAACAAAATGTTATTGGACTTCACATCACGATGCAATATCAATGGCGAACAATCATGGTGAAGATAACACAACCCTCTCGCGGCCTCAACAGCTATTCTATACCTCGTCTCCCACTGAAGATGCCCACCTTTCGACCCGTGTAATAGCTCCCCGAGACTCCCGTTGTGCATGTACTCGTAAAGCAACAGGTTTGTGTCCTTGTTAGCTACGTACCCAAGCAGCCTCACGATGTTGCGGTGCCTAATTCGTCCCAACGTCTTGATCTCGGCTGCAAAACCGTGGTCGCTGCGACCCGTCCCGCGCGGGCCCACAAGTCGTTTAATCGCGACGTCCACGCTGTTTGGCATGGACCCCCGGTACACGATCCCGGCCCCGCCTTTGCCTATGATGTTCTCTTCCTTGAGACACTCGAGAACGTCTTCGGCTTTGAAGTCTAGTCGCTGGAACGCGGTTAGCTTCCAGGCGCGTGACCTCTGTTGCTTTTTCTTGTTGATTTGATAGACGGTTACGCTAATCAACATTAAGGCTGTGATTAGAGATATAGTCGTGATTATCAACCTCGAGGCTGAGAAGGACGATGTTTCACCATCGCCGGAGGCTTTTCCGGCGTGTGATGGGCACGCGACGTGGTGGGAGAAGCAGAGATGTGGGTTTCCGGCGTAAGATGTGTCGTTGAAGACCATGAACTGACCTTCGACGGGGACTTTACCGGTGAGGTCGTTGAAGGAAAGATCAAGAGTGGTCAAGCTCGTCATGTTCTCAATCTCGGTGAGGATGCGGCCGGTCAGCTTATTCCAGGAGAGATTCAGGATTCCGAGATTGATCAGATTCACGATTCCCTTAGGGATTTCGCCGGCAAGATGGTTACGGCTGAGATCGACGGATATTAAGGAGGTGCAGCGAGTGATGGAGGGTGGGATTTCTCCGGTGATGTTATTTCCGCTGATGTTGATCTCAGAAAGATGCTTCAGATCGAAGATTTCTCGGGGGATTTCGCCGTGGAACCGGTTCCTGTCGACAGATAGTGTCCTTAGCTTTGGGAAATTGCTCATTGCAGGAGGAATCTCGCCGGAGAACCAGTTGCTCGAGAGGTAAATCTGGTCGAGCTGGCCGCCGGACATCGTTGACGGGAGTTCGCCGGAGAAGAAATTGTCGTTGAGTTCAATGATCGTCACCACCGGCAAGTTGAAAAATCCCGCCGGAACCGTCCCATTGAGCAGGTTCTTAACGATCCGGACTCTGGTGAGAGACTTGCATTCGCCGAGCTCCTCCGGTATTGGACCGAAGAAAAAATTGTTCGAGAGAATCAGCGTCAGCAACTTCCCACCTCTGCACAAATCTCTGGGAATCAGTCCAGTGAGATGATTATTAGACACGTCGAGCTTCATCAACTCTCCGCTCCGGCCGAGAGTTTCCGGCAACTCGTACGTGAAATTGTTCTCCCACACCTCCAAAACCTGGAGCTTCGGGTAATCTCCAATAAACGGTGGGATTTCACCGTTAAGATTGTTCGTGAACAGATTCAGGAGAGTGATGTTCCGGAGAGAGGAGAAGCTCGGTGGGATCTCTCCGGTAAGTTGGTTGACGGATAAATCCAGCGATTGCAAGCTAACCATCCCGGAGAGCTCCGGCGGAATTTTCCCAGTGAGATTGTTGAACTGGAGAAACAAAGTATTCAAATGCTTCAGATTCCCCAGGCTCGCCGGAATCTCGCCGGTGAGATTACAGCTCGCCATGTCGAGGATCTCGAGCTTCGTCAACTCGCCGAACTCCGGCGGAATCCCTCCGATGTATTTGTTGAAGTAACCGATGAACAACTTTCTAAGATTTTTCAGCCGGGACAAAAACCACGGCGTCGGGCCGGAGAGATCGTTACCATTGAGCCCGAGAAACTCCAAGCTCTCGATGTCTCCGTAGCTCTCCGGAATCTCTCCACTGAAAAAGTTCCCGCCGAGATAGAGATACTTCAGCTTCTTAAGCCCCGACACCTCCGGCGGCAGCGACATGTTAAAGGCGTTGTTATACGCGTCGAGCACTTCAAGTTCTGTCATCGCCGTGAGGAATCTCTCCAAAAAGTTCCCGCCGAGATAGAGATACTTCAGCTTCTTAAGCCCCGACACCTCCGGCGGCAGCGACATGTTAAAGGCGTTGTTATACGCGTCGAGCACTTCAAGTTCTGTCATCGCCGTGAGAATCTCGCCGGGGAATGTCCCGGAGAGGTTGCCGTTGTTCGACACGTTGAGGAACTTCAGCGCGGTGAGATTCTTCATCTGCAATGGCAAACTACCGGTGAAATTGTTCGCGACCAAGGAAAGATTCACCAAACGGTTCAACAACCCAATCTCCGGGGGAATGGTGCCGAATAGAGGAGTGAAAGAGATGTTGAGGGAGACAACACGACCGTCGTCATCACAGGAGACGCCGGAGAAGGAGCAGTGAGCCGCGGGAGAAGAGGAGAATTTCCAGTCGTGGAGACCAGAGCCGTTGCGTCCAATCATGGAGGATTTGAGCTTGAGGAGTACGTCCATGTCAGAGTAAGCGAAGCATGGTGAGAGCATAAGCATGAAAATGGAGACTACGTACAGTTGCGGTAGCAGTTGAAGACGATGACGATGAGTCTCCAACCCTCTCATCTCTTTTTTAGGCGTTTGGAAGAAAAAACACTGTGAGAGAGATGAGAGAGAGAGCGATTATGAAGTTAGCGTTGGTTTTATGCGAGTGGAAGAGCACAGATAAATTTGAAGACGGACAGAATCCTTTACATGGAAACATAGAACATTATTTTATAATTATATATCATAATATTATTTTAAACAACATTAGAAAAAAAAATCTCAATATTACAAAAATATTGCATTTGGTAAATGTCGACTCGATGACGTGTTACTTTAAACAAAATGTATCCAAATTATTAAGACTTATTTTGCAAAACAAGTACTTGTTTTGGAACCAACATTGTATATTGAATTTGATATCATTTTTAAATATGATGTAAAATTTGCTGGTTCGATTTAGTTCGTCGTCAATTTATTAAAAAATAAATTGATTCAGTTCGAATCGTTTTTAAAACGAATTAAAAATCTTAATTCAATTCGTCTAAAAATAAATTTTTTTAGGAATTATATTATTTAATTTAAAAGAGTTATAATATATTAATTTTACATATTTTTTTTAATTTAAATAAATATACAAAATATAAAAATATTAATTTAAATACAAAATTATTAAATATAAAAAATATTAATAGAAAATAAATTTATCGAAAATAAAATATAATTTACGGGTTTATGATGATAAAATGACAAAAACCAATCAAAACAATACATTTACAACGTCAATCAATGGTTAAAACAGATTATGACCCATGCATGTGTCCCTGAGTTGTGTATAACCAATGTCTGTGCTACAAAAGCGATTTTTATAATATGTAAAAATATAAAAATATATACTTTTGTATTCAACTCACGAACTAATTTGTCAACTCGAACCAATTTATCTAAACTCTAATTTGTTTCAGATTTAATTTATCGTCTCATTTTTTAAATGAATTGAAAAATATTTAATTTGATTGGTTAAGATATAGTTCAAACCAAAATTGGTTTGGGAATAAACAACTATTACATAGTGTCTTTCCGATATTATGTGTTATTATCATCTAAAAAATGTAATATAACATAAAATAAAACCCATAAATTTGTTTAAAAAATATATAAAAAAAATCGACATAAACTTATGCAGTTGAGTTCAGGAACTGGATTCGACGGGGATAATATCAGCATCTTAGCTTTTGGCGTGTCATGTTATCATTGGCTATTTATTGTAGCTACCGTATGCTCGCTCGTACTCGCTCGTACTCGCTCGTGTAGAAGTGCATATTGCTTTTTATTGTCTCTTCATCTCTTAAAAGGACAAAAAATATGGCAAAAAAATACCCATTAACATCTGAAATATATTTGTGATGGAGACAACGACAATATTGCGACCTAGTTTAGCATTTTATATTAACATTAAACGTTACATAATGTAACGCTTTGAACTACTCATTTAATTTATATAATATATTATATTTTGGTGTAGTTTTTTATCTTAACCGTATCAGGATATTTTTGTTGTTTATCTTATATCTTGTGCTCGTGAATTCATGGAATTCTGATTTTTGTTATTTTTAGTGAGCGTTCTATCTTTAAACTCTCTGTTTATGCAAAATTCTATGTAATGAATTGATTTTTCTTTATTCATAATTAATATTTTAAAAAAATTAAAATTTAATCTAAATTTAATAATAGCTCTTGAGTTTCATCTCATATTAAATAAACAACGAATTTATTTACAAATCAAATTTATTAAACGCTATCCAAATACATCCGCAACGTTTTACATGAAATATTTATTATTTTTTTTCCAAATAACGCTTTTCAACTACTTATTTAAACCATTACTAATTATAAAAAAATATAATAATGTCAAATTTATTTTAAGTTTAAATTTTCATATATTATTATAAAGATACAATATCAATTTATATATTAATTTCAAATAATAAATAATTTAATTAATAAATATAGTGAATATAATTGATATATTTTCTATCTATCGATTAGGGGTCGATAAATATTGAATATCTATAAATATCTCACTATTCATATTTGTCTTCAATTTTATTATTCGTAAAATCGAATATCCATAAATATTCAGATATTTATATCCATATTTGAAAATTAAAAACAATAAAAAGAATTCAATAAAAATGATAATTATCAAATATAATCTATATATAATATTCAAATCACACAAATATATAAAAAATACATAATATACAACTAATGAAACCTAAATAGTGAATGCATTTAGCTTTTGATATATTTTTTTGTATTGTCCTACGAGTATATCTCAATTTCGGTTTTAAATAATAATGAATAATTTATTCCAGTTACATATTACTATATATATATTAAAAAAAAGAAAGTTATTGCTCACCGGAGAGAAAAATAGAGTGAATTAAGTTTTGGATTTTAAATTTTCGATATTTACAATTTGGTTATAATTTAGTCTTTGTATATTATATTTGTTATAAATTTGTTTACATATTTTTTTAATTAAAATTATTAGATTAATAATTTTGTTATTTATAATTTAATCCTTTAAATTTAAATATATTGTAATACACATAATAAATTATATATTTAATATTTACGGATTCGAATAGTTTAGATAATAAAATTTATTATATATATTTATCGAATATTTGATTTTCTATATTTATATTTATATTTGATTCATCGGATATTTGAATTTTTTATTCAAATACAGAATCAAATATAGATTAAATGCGAATATTTTATACAATATAAAATGTCTAAATAATATTTAATTATTGATTTGATAGGATAATATAATATGTAAATATAAATGTGGATGGTTAAATATTTAATTATTATTTATTCTAGCATTTTACTTTATAGTTGTTTTCTGTGGTGAATCTGTATATGTAACTTGTTATATATTTTATCTTGTAAATTATTAATATTCATCGATATTTCTTACATTAATACATATGTGATAAATATATTATTTCTTACATCGATATTTCTTACATCAATACGAAATTTTAGAATGTTGCGTGTATTTACGAAACCAGTAATTGCGATACATATATTAAAGCTGAAAGTTAAGCATCTAAGGATCCGTGGCGCAATGGTAGCGCGTCTGACTCCAGATCAGAAGGTTGCGTGTTCGATTCACGTCGGGTTCAAAAATCCCGAACCAATTAAGATCCTGTACTTTTTATAAATTAATTCTCAAAATATTTTTATTAAATTATGATTCTATGAATTATCGGAACTAAACATAAAAAGCAAAAGTAATGGGTTTAATTTATGCATAATTAAGTAATAATCCGAAACCTAAAGTTACTCAAAAGAGATTTGATTGATTCCCTAAGATGATTGAGGTGTTAATGAACTTGACAAGATGGTTTTGGCATTGTCCGGAGGACAAATGGGAGAGTTAATGGGCTTCTAAAGTGGGCCCACATACAAAGTCTGTCTCTGTCTTTTTCCTAAAGAGACAAATTTGCCCCTTCTGACTCTTTGGCTTCACCTTCAAAAGTCCACTCTTCTTGTTTGTTATTATCTTCTCTCTCACACTCTCATCGTTTTACTTGTTGACCTTCTGATCCGTAGGGTCCTTTCCATGTGTATCTTATTGCACTTCATTTTCTTAATTTTTATCCACTATTTTCAGGAATAATAACTTTTTAAAATAGACAATTCTGGCTTAATTTGATTTCATATTTGATTTTGGATCTTTTAAATTTAACTTGTTATTATTCAAAACATTATTTATTTTTTGGGATGAGATATCCATGGATAACATGAAAACAATTGTATTATTCAAAACATTAGGACAGTTTAGTCATTAAGGATATGAAACAGTTTAATGGTGTATTATTGGATAAACATGTTTGAGGTTTCTAGATTTACCATTAAGTATGCATGGGAGAGTTTTGTGAAGTACTTTCCTAAAGGCTCTGTAATGGAAGTTCTTCTATGCTATAGACCTTCCTTTCGTTAGAGGAGTATGATTAAAGGTTGTAGTTGTTAATATGAAAAGAAATTGTCAAAAATAGAGAAAGAAAAATGGTGAATTTAGGCACTTTTATTATTGACAAATAGTGCAAGACACCTTCATTATTGACAGTTTTTCATTCTCATGCCTATATAAGGAGATATCGAGAGATGATAAAAACACACTACCAAAAAGAAGAGAAAGAGAGAGAGAAAGAAAATTTTCTTTGTGGATTAATACATGTTATTATATCGTGGTGAAAGTTAGACTCTTGTCTTCTCTTGTATTCTTTCCTCCATGTCGTAATAAATATTTGCGGTTATGGTTTAAAATGAATGTAGCTCTCACACGGAGGGTGAACCACTATAAATTTCGTGTGTGTCTAGAATTTTATTTGTTCGCTATTTCTCGTTGTTTCTCCAACAATTGGTATCAGAACTCGATGTGATCAAGTAACAAGTTATGGCGAACGAGAAAAATTTAGGTCAAGGTCTTATTACCTTTGATGGTACAGATTTCTCATTCTGGAAATTATGGATTGAGGATTATCTCTACTGTAAGAATCTTCAAAAACCTCTTTTAGGTGAGAAATTCAAGGATATTAGTGATGAAGATTGGCAAAGCCTTGACCTGAAGGTGTTAGGAGACATACAATTAACATTATCTTGGAATGTAGCTCATAATGTTTCCAAGGAGTCAATGATCGTGGGGCTGAGAAAAACTCTATCGAAAACATATGAAAAGCCTTCGGTGAACAACAAAGTTCATCTAATGAAAAGGTTGTTCAACTTGAAGATGGGGAAGGTGTGCATGTCGCTGAATATCTCAATGAGTTCAACACAACCATCAATCAGTTGATGGCAGTGGAAGTCAACTTCGACGATGAGATATGCGCCTTAATCCTTTTGGTATCTCTACCAAGCAATCGGGAGCCTATTGGAGCGATGGTTAGTAACTCTGTGAAAACCGAACACTTACCTTGAAATACGTTAAGGACCAAATCCTCGAAGAAGAAATTCGTAGAGAATCGGAAAATTTTTCAACAGGTTCGACCTTAAACATGAAAAGTAAAGGTAAGAAATTCGCCAAGAGTTCTAATCAAAGTGGGGGAACTCCAGGTCAAAAGGTGGAAAGAGCCAATCAGAAGCAAAGAAAAATATCACATGTTGCATTGCGGAAAAGTAGGCCAAGGCAAAGATGCACTTATCCTCTTAGTTAATTCTTCTGTTAAATCTTGAGTTTTAGATTCTGGAGTGTCATTCCATACCACATCAAATCGTGATTTGTTAGAAAATTATATTTCTAGAAATTATGGAAAGTGTATCTCGAAAATGGATAACCTTTGGAGATTGTTGGCTTAGGTCATATACACCTAATAAAATTTGGCGGAAAGGTATGGAAGATTAAGAAGGTGAGATATGTTCCGAAGTTGAAGCACAACTAGATCAGTGGGGCAGCTTGATGATGAAGGTTATAATGTAAACTTCAATGATTGCTCATGGAAAATATCAAAGTGAGCCATGATTATTTCTCAAGGAACTAAGATGGGAAGTTTGTACATGACATCAAACTGCGAGGATACAGTTGCCGCAGTTGATGTCGGTGAAGAGTCAATTTTGTGAGATCGTCGTCTCAAGCACATGAGTGAGAAAGGGATGAAGGTGTTAGTCTCAGAATGCATAATCCCTAACCTGAAAAATTGTTGAACACTAGTTTTGTGAAAGGTGTGTTCTTGGAAAACAGACGAAGACCAATTTTTCAAAAAGTAGAAAAGAGTTGAAAAAACAAAAACTTGAATTAGTTCATATAGATGTGTGGGGTCCAGCATTAATCAACTCTCTTGGTGGATCAAGATACTACGTTACATTCATAATGATTCCATAAAAAATGTATTAGTTTATTTCCTAGAAAATAAATTCGATGTATTTAAAAAATTTAAGAGATGGAAATCGATGGTTGAGAATGAAACAAATCTCAAAGTGAAATGTATAAGATCAGACAATGGTAGCGAGTATACAGATCACAAGTTCAAGCAATATTGTGAGGATAATGGAATCAGAATGACAAGAACAATTCCAGGAACACCTCAACAAAATGGCATAAGGGAAAAGATGAATCGTACCTTGAACAAGGGCTCAAGGAGCATGAGGCTTCATGCTGGTTTGCCCATAAGATTTTGGGCAAAGACAATAAATAGTGTTGCTTATTTGATCAGTCAGAGTCCTTTTGTGCCACTTGATTGCAAATTACCGGAGGAAGAATGGAGGGGAAAACCCATCAATCTAAATTTTATGAAAGTCTTTAGTTGTCTTGGTTACGTTCTTATTGACAACACTACGAGAAGTAAGCTACAAAGGTGTGTTATTTCATGGGATATTGAGATCATGAGTTTGACTACAAGTTTTGGGATGATAAAAACACAAGATTGTCAGAAACAAGGATATGATTTTCAATGAGAAGATAGTATACAAAGATAAAGCATTGGATAATAAAACAAGACATGATTTAGTTGACTTATACAACCTTCCAACAAAAGATCATAACAAGATTAGACAGATGTACCTTCTGTTGATCAAGAAAATGAAAGCTCTGATGAGGTACAACAAACTCCACCTATCCAATTGAGGAGATTATCAAAAACTATCCAATCATCACAAAGGTTAACGCATTATGTTCTTCTGACGGATAATAGAGAACCAGAAAGCTTTGAAGAAGCTAAACAATCGAAAGATTCAATCTAGTGAGAGTTTGCCATGAAAGACGAGATGAACTCGTTCATGAAGAATCAAACATGGCATCTAACAAAGTTACGAGAACGAAAGAAACCCTGCAAAATAAATGGGTGTATCGGATCAAAGAAGAACAAAATGGTAGCTTGTTATACAAGGCAAGGCTAGTGGTGAAAGGTTCCCAACAAAAAGAATGTGTAGATCACACTGAAATAATCTCTCTGGTCATGAAGATGACAACTACCAGGTTGGTGTTAGGTTTGGTAGCACAAGAAAGTCTGCATCTACAACAAATGAATGTGAAACAACTTTTCTTCATGGCAATATAGACGAGGAGATCTATATGAAACAACATCAGGGATTCGAGGTTAAAGGAAAGAAGGATATGATGTGTAGGCTTGAGAAAAGCTTATACGGATTGAAGCAAGTTCTAAGACAATGGTATAAAAGTTTGCTAACTTCATGTGCAATGCCGAATTTCTGAGGTATGAAGCAGACCATTGCTGCTACTTTAGGAAATATGGAACCATGTATATCATTATGGTGCTATATATGGATGATATGTTGATTGTCGGAACAAATATGGAAGAGATTATGAAGTTGAAAGAAAATTTATATCAGAGGATTTTGATATGAATGATTTGGGTGATTCAAAACAAATCTTTGGAATGAGAATCACGAGAAATGAACAAGTTCTGAAATTGTGTAAAAAAGATTACATCAAATGGGTATTATCTAGATTTAATATGAATAATGCCAAACCATTGAACACTCCGCTAGGGTATCACTTCATGTTACCAAGGGATCAATCACCTTCAACTGATCAAGAAAAGGCATAAATGTCAAAGGTGTCTTATGCCTCTGCAGTGGAAAGTCTAATGTATGTAATGATTTACACAAGGCCAGACGTTGCACAAGTAGTGGAAGTTGTAAGCCGGTATATGAGCGATCTGGGTAAACAACATTGGGAAGCTATAAAATGGATTATCAGATATTTAAAAGGAACTGTTGGAGTCTCTTTATGTTTTAAAACGTTAGAGTTGAGTTTACGTGGTTACATGGATACTGATACGATGGGTGATTTGGATGGAAGAAAAATTACTACTGGTTATGTGTTTACATTGGGTGGTACGACTATTAAAGCATCCAAATTGCAGAAAATAGTTACTTTGTCAACTACTTAGGCGGAATACGTTGCAACAGCGATAGAAGCTAGCAAGGACATGATATGGTTACAATCATTTTTCAAGGAGTTAAAACATGATTGTGGCGGCAGTACATTGTATTGTGATAGCCAAAGTGCCATTCATCTGGCAAAGAATCCAGTTTATCATGCTCCGACGAAGCATATACAAGTTCGGTATCACTTCATTCGTTATGTGTTGGAGAATGAATTATTGTGTTTGGAAAAGATCAGAGAAAGTTATAATCCTGCAGACATGCTGACGAAAACAATGACAACCAAGAAACTGATATTGTATTCAACTTCAGTTGGACTTCTTTACTAAAGGTAAGAAGTTATCAAGACTACAAGAATTCTCACGATGGTTTTATTTCTTTTCATGTGAGAGATTGTTGATGTGAAAGAAATTATCAAAAATGGAGGGAAGAAAACTTGTGTAAATTAGGCACCACCATTGTTGAAAAATGGTGCAAGTTAGGCATCTTGATTGTTGATAAATGGTGCAAGTTAGGCACCTCCATTATTTGAAATTTTTTTTCCTTCTCATGCTTATATAAGGAGGCATTGAGAGAGGATGAAAGCACATCACCAAGAAGAAGAGAAAAAGAGAGAGAGAAAGAAAGAAAATTTTTCTTTGTGGGTTAATACATGTTATTGTATCCCGGTAAGAGTTAGACTCTTGTCTCCTTTTGTATTTTTTCCTTTGTGGCGTGATAAATATTTGCGGTCATGGTTTAAAGTGGACGTAGATCTCATATTGAGGGTGAACCACTATAATTTTGTGTTTCTAGAATTTTATTCGTTCGCTATTTCTCGTTGTTTTCCCAATAGTAATCTCCTTTTGGTCCATCAAGTTTACAATTCCTCTTCAAGTTTAGTTGCTCTCGCATAGGTGAATATTAGAATCTAGCTCTTTGGTTCTGAAAATTTTGAAAATATAAGAACCATTAGGTGTATATAAATGAATCTTCTTTTCCTTTTTTTCCTTATAATTCAAATGGTAAGATTTTTGGAAGAGTCTGCGGTTCAGAATGGAGCAAATTTCAATAGATATAGAATGCATTTTAAAAAAAATGGGAAAACCTCTCTAGATTTTTTTAAAATGTAAAGTGGACGAAGCCTTGAAAAAATATGGTTTTTTTATTCGGAATCAGTTGAAGTTTACACTATAATATAGGTTAGAGCATGTGTTATATAGTGTGGAGATCCAACCACATGACTCGTGTCGCTTATGCTGAATAAATGCCTTTTAATATCAAAATGAAGAAGGCACTATTTGAATCAAATTGCATAGATATTAACATGGTTATTGTTGGGTTGCTGTATCGGGTGCGGAAGCATGTTTTAATAACCCATATTGAAGATCTAGTCAAGTTCGGATAGTTTTTTAGGGGTTTCTACGAACTACGGAATTAAAAACAATTTCGATAATACCTGTTACATTGAATATTGTGAGTGTCGGATGTAAGACTTGATAGCGCTAGTCCTCTACTCGTATCCACGTCGAGAACGGATACTGCTTTCAAAAATTGGTGTTGTTTTTCTTGATGAACGAAACTGTTTTTCGTTCTTCATTTTTCTTTATAGTTTTTGGGACTGGGGTTTTGATTTTCGTTAATGAAATCTAATTACGAAAACCTATTTTTCGTTTCTTAAATAGTTATTAAACTTTTTAATAATTACACTTAAATCCGTGACTATTGAAATATTACATAATAGACATAATACTTTCAATCTCCCACTTGCCTTTAGGTAATATCTCAAACAGTCGAAGTACATGTATCTCCACACACATACTTGCCTGTACATCTGATGTACTACCCCCAAAAGGAAAACAAGTACAATTATATTCTTCGGTGCTAGCGGATGAATATAATAGTATTCCACATGGATTGTCTAACAATCACAAGCAGATACCGAGACACTCGTATGCGTGTGACCTCGTAGGTTCATCATTAAACCGGTAGCCAATTAGTGTCCACTAATTAACTAATCGAGGTTGGCGTCTAGCAACACTCCCCAAATGACCAGATAGTGTGAAGCAACATCCTTACTCATTTAAGTAACAATATTACCCAAAACGAACCAAGGTGAAGTTGACGTTAGTATTTCCTTCCATCTTTACAGCTCCGGATGCATCCTAGGCATGGTCATAACTTTCAGCCTTACGGATCATCAACTATGTTTCATGTCAATCACAAATGACTGATGAATGAACCTAAGAAACACCTTTCTTCATTCAATCAATGTACTTTGGCCAGAGATTCGTACAATCATTGTGATTACTGACAACATAGAGCTCAAACTCTTACCAAGAGTTGACGGATCTCATCTTGTTCAGTCACTAACTACGCAAATATCTAATTATTCCTAATATCTATTCAACTAATACTCTAAGATAATAGGTGTCCAGAATCAAAGAATAATAGATGAGATGCTAGTTACTATGCTGATCTCAAGTCTAAGGAAAAACTAACTATCTAACTATTTGGAGAAATCTTAATGACAGTTCATTGGTTATTTAACCATTAAGCATTTCTCCCTTTAGGCTAGTTCAGTGATCACATCATTATCACCAACATATGTGATTTAGTAAAAGAGATCCACTAATTTCTATCAACATAGAAACTTATCACATATATGTTGTTCTTTCCGGATCACTATAGTCCGAGTAGTGATCCTACGAACAAGAACAATTCAGATTAAATCATACCAAAAACTTGACTCTCTTTATTATGATCTATATCATAATGTCAAGTTTCAGATTTAATCTTGGACTCTATCATTCAACTGATGAAACTCATCATATAAAAAATAATGTCATAAATTATTAAAATAAAATCGATATAAAAAATAATACAACTCGCTACTAGTCTATAAACTAATCTCAGCTAGTCATCTCTCTCAATTTGATCCTCAGCTTATGCTTGTCAAACTCCTTTGACCCAAGCGCCTTCGTAAACGGATCTATTGCGTTTTCCTTTCCATCCACCTTTTGGATTTGTACGTCCCCAGGTGAAACTTCCGCAGAACATGTTTCGATTTCTGATGAGACCTTGGTTCCTTCGCCTAGGCAATAGCCCCAGTGTTATCACACAATAAAGGAACGAATTCTTTTATCGAAGGTACCACACCAAGTTCATCTATGAACTTTCTCATCCAAACCGCTTCTTTAGCTGCTTCGCAAGCCGCTATATATTCTCCTTCACTCATCGAATCGGCTATAGTAGCCTGCTTGGAACTCTTCCAACTTACTGCGCCTCCATTCAGAAAAAGTACATAGCCTGAAATGGACCGATTGTCATCCTTGTTTGTCGAGAAACTCGCATCAGTGAATCCTTCTAACTCCAAGTTAGAACCACCATAAACAAGGAGTTGGTCCTTAGTCCTTCGTAAGTACTTAAGGATGTTCTTAACAACCTTCCAGTGTTCTTCATCAGGATATGTCTGATATGTACTCAATACACTTAGTGCGTAGGCTACGTCAGGCCTAGTACACGTCATTGAGTACATGATGGCTCCCACTGCGCTAGCGTAGGGAAGCCGACACATGTGTTCTCTTTCCTCCGGGGTCTTAAGACAATCCTCCCTAGAAAGAGAAATTCTAGTGCATATCGGTAGATAGCCCTTCTTGGAACTTTCCATGTTGAATCGTTCACGATACCGTCAACGTACTGGAATTGTGATAATCCAAACAACCTCTTCAATCTATCCCTATAGATCTTATTCCCAGAATATAAGCTGCTTCTCCTAGATCCTTCATGGATAACTGATCTGACAACCATGACTTTGTCTCTTGCAATGCCGGAATGTCATTCCCTATAAGCAATATGTCATCCATATAAAGCACAAGGAAGACAACTGCACTCCCACTAAACTTCTTGTACACACAAGGCTTTTCTTCGCATCTAACAAAGTTGAACCTTTCAACTGCCTTGTTGAAGCGAATGTTCCAGCTTCGAGAAGCTTGCTTGAGTCCATAAATGGACCTTTGAAGCTTGCATACGATATGACTTTGAGTTGGCGATGTTAAACCCTCAGGTTGAGCCATGAAAACCTCTTCCTAGAGCTCTCCATTAAGGAAAGTTGTTTTCACATCCATTTGCCAAATCTAATAATCATAGTATGTCGCTATCGCAAGCAGAATCCGAATAGATTTGAGCATTTCCATAGGGGAGAACGTTTCTTCATAGTCAATCCCTTCTCATTGACTATACCCCTTGGCAACTAGACGAGCTTTATAGGTCTCTACTTGCCCGTCTGCTCCAATCTTTTTTCTTGTAAACCCATTTACAACCTATCAATCTGGAAGTCTGTGAAGAGTCAACTAAAGTCCACACTTTGTTGATCTTCCTAGATTCCATCTCAGATTCCATGGCTTTCCACCATTTCTCAGAGTCTGGACCTTGTATCGCTTCTTGGAAAGTCAACGGGTTGTCATCTCTATGACCGACCACGTCCTCTTGTACCATTAGATTAAGTCTGTCAGGTGCACGTCGAGAACGTGTTGACCTTATCAAGAAAGCATGTGTAACAGGTTCAACCTGCATTAGGATATCTTGTTGGACTTGTTCCTAAACAGGTTCCTGAACTTGTTACTCAACGGGCACTGTCACTTCAACATTTAAAGATGAATCGCCGGAGCCTAACAACATATCTCCCAGCCAAGATCGCTCATTTGACATCTCATGTCCATGAACTTGTGTTGGTTCGTCGGGTTCTTGAATCTCATCAAGAACTACTTCCCCACCATGAACTCCTTCCTCAAGGAATTCCCTTTCAAGAAAGGTTGCCGTTCTGGCCACAAACACTTTGTGTTCAGACGGATGGTAGAAATAATATCCCATAGTTTCCTTGGGATAACCTATGAACCTACACCTGTCTAACCTAGCATCTAGCTTGTCTGGCTGAAGTCTCTTAACGAAGGCCAGACAACCCTAAACCTTGATGTGTCTCAGGTTTGGTTTCCGTCCCTTCCATATCTCATATGTAGTCTTAGAGACTGCTTTAGTGGAAACCTTGTTTCAAATATAAGCAGTTGCTTCTAAAGCATAACCCCACATGTTTATTGGAAGATCTGTGAACCCCATCATGGATCGGACCATATCTAATAAAGTCTGATTTCTTCTTTCGGACACACCATTATGATGTGGTGTTCCAGGAGAAATCCACTGAGACAAAATCTCATTTTGCCTTAGATAATCGACAAACTCGTGACTTAGATACTCACCACCCCGGTCTGATCTCAACACCTTGATACTCTTTTCGGTTTGTTTTTCCATTTCACTACGGAATATCTTGAACATTTCAAAAGATTCGGATTTATGTTACATCAAGAACACAAATCCATACCTCGACATATCATCAGTGAATGTGATGAAATATGAATATCCACCCTTGGCTTGAACTCTCATCGATCCACATACATTAGTGTGTATAAGTCCTAGGAGTTCTGTAGCTCTCTCTTCGGTTCCACTAAATGGAGATTCGATCACTTTACCTGTGACACAGGACTCACAAATTGCATAGGACTCATAATTGAAATGGCCTAGAAGACCATCTTTATGCAACCTGTTTATCTTCTTCTCATTGATGTGACCAAGTCTATAATGCCAAAGGTACGTATGTCTTTCAGACCATTTACCTTCCTCTTTTGGCCCATTCTTCTTGCAGAAGAAACACTCAGCATCTGACTGGTCGGCCTTACCAGCACCGCCCTTTGCGTTGGTCATACCAACCTTGGGCGCGCTCTACCTGGTCCTGGGCCCTTTTCTTGCCCCTCTTCCCTGTGGACATCTGCTTCTCATACTCAGTGAGCATGTTGTGCATCTCATGCAACTCGACGTCCAGCTTGTTCATGTTGTAGTTGACCACAGACGGGAAGAAGGACTCCGGAAGTGAGTGCAAGATTATCTCTTGCTGCATCTCCTTGCAGAAGGTGCACCCTAGCTTCTAAAGTTAATCTATCAGACTAATCATCCGAAGAACATGGGGTCCCACAGGAGAGTCGTCACTCAGAGCGGACTTGAACAAAGTCCCCGACAATCTAGACCTTACCGTCCGACTCTGCTCATCGAACATCTTCTTAAGATGTTCCATGATCTGCTTAGCATCCATATGCTCTTGCTGCTTGTGGAGTTCGTCACTCACTGATGCCAAGATGAGACACTTCACAGTGATCCACTTTTTCTCATACTTGGTGAAGTCACTGAAAGCTTCATCATTGACTAGATCTGGTGTCGGAGGAGCTGGTTTATCGATCACATTGATCAACTTCTCATTGGTCAGCACCAGACGCAAGTTGCGTTGCCATTCATCGAAGTTTTCTCAACAAAGTTGTTGGTCTCGAGAATAGAACGCAGATTGAATTTAGACATTCTCGAGAGATCTTAAAACAAAAGGAAAAATTTACAATAGAGAGTTAGACATCGTATATATCATAAAGATATGGACTTCATCTAAATGATATAATTGCTAATCAATGCTACAATAACATTAGAAATCTTATTTCCTATTAGCATCAATCTATAACTATATGTCTGAGCCCCTTGGTAGTCAAGACGTTTTCCGAACATATAAAATATTCTTTATAATTTTTATCCCTATAAAATTCGTAGTGAATTAAAAACGGCTCTATATCACATAGTCACCTGGTAGTGAAGTCGTTCCTATCGATATAGTTGAGTTCATCCTTCAACTTATAGTCGGATAACAATTAAGTTCATGTCTCCCGGGTAGTCCAGGCGTTTTCAAAAACTAATTGCTCCCTCCCACTAGACATATAGTGTTATAGGCATACAAATTAAATTCTTGAACTACATGTCTCCTATTAGTTAGGTCGTACCATGTAAATGAGAACCTATTCAAACGTCAACGACGAAGAAAAAGCCTAAAGATAAAAAATTTAACGTCTAAGAATTCAATTATTAATTTTTTTCCAAAATTCTTTAATTTAAATTTTTTTCCGCACGAGCGGGTTACGCGCGCCCGCTCGGGCTCACGCGTCATGTCCGCTCGGGCTCATGCATCACGTCCGCTCGGACTCACGCGTCGCGTCCGCTCGGGCTCGTTAAACGCTAGGGTTAGGGTTAGGGTTTTTGGAAAAACCCAACCGCCGCCGTCTCACCGGTCGCCCGCTCCGGGCGTGAAGAGCCGCCGGCTCAGAGCACCTCCGAACTGCTGACACGATCGACTGTGAATCGCCGGCGTTGGGCTCCTACAAACCGCACGCTCGAGCGAATAGTAGGCTAGGGTTTCAGCGGGTCTCGACGATTTTCGTCTGCGTAGAACGCCCTTTCTCGTCGTAACTCGCCCGCTCACGGCCGCCTATCACCCGAAGACCCATCTCACCCGCCATCGCTCGCTCGGCGCCTACAGTAGGGTTGTCATCCGACGTCGAGCGATTGCGTACCGCTCGTTCGCGATTGCACCGCTTGCGAAGCGATCACGCGAATCGTCGTCTCTTCTTCCATTCGCGTCGAAGTTGCTCGTACCGCCGCCTGCGGTCGTCCTTGGACACGTCCGCCGACCCTTCGCCTGAGACCGGCGTCGAACGCGCGGCCGGTTAGGGTTTCCGCCGTGCGGTTCACGATCTCTTCAGCGTTCTGGTTTTGTGCGCGCGCCTATACGTTTTTCGATCCGATTTTCACAAAAAATCCAAACAACTAATCCTAAACAGACGCCCAGATGCTCTGATACCACTGTTGGGTTGCTGTATCAGATGAGCAAGCGTGTTTTAACAACCCAGATTGAAGATCTAATCAAGTTCGGATTAGTTTTTTTGGGTTTCAACGAACTAAGAAATTAGAAATAATTTCAATAATACATGTTACGTTGAATGTTGTGATTGTCGGATGTAAGACTTGATAGAGCAAGTCCTCTACTCGTATCCACGCCGAGAACGGATACTGCTTTCAACAATTGGTGCGATTTTTCTTGATGAACGAAACTGTTTTTCGTTCTTTGTTTTTCTATCTGGTTTTTGGGATCAGGGTTTTGATTTTCGTTAATGAAATCTGATTACGAAAACATGTTTTTCGTTTCTTAAATAATTATTATTTTTTTAATAATTACACTTAAACCCGCGACTATTGAAATATTACATAATAGACATAATACTTTCAGTCATTACTATAGAGATTTAAAATTATTATTATAAACATAAGGATTATAACTCTTTTATTGTTGGATAAATCATATCAATTTTTTTTTATAAAATTATCTAAAGTTCCGAATAATATGTAATTTGGTATATAATGTTCATAATATCAAATGGAATTTTACTAGTGAGTTAATATAAAAGAAAATACAACGAATTTAAAAATTTCAAGATGATGAAATTAGAAATAGATTTTAAAATGCAATTTATAAAACTTTTAATTATTGTGATATCAAAATAGAATATAATTATCTAATGAATAATAAATTATTGTAGTTTTATATTTTTATTTTCTAATCATATAACAATAACATTTTTCTAAACATAAATGTTTTTGTCTTTAAATGTCGGAGAGAGGTGAAAAAACGAGAATTTTAAACAAGATTTATTTATTATTATATTTTTCGTCATTTAAATAAAGTCATTTGATATGGATGACTAGAGATGTCACGTCACATGGTTTATGATTTTACTAAGATTGGACAAAATATTCGAAGTATTCGTATCTAATTCGTATTCGATTCGTATTCGAACTGAAAATTTAAATATCCGCTGATATAAATACAAATAAAAATATTAGAAATCAGATATTCGACAAATATCAATACAAATACAAATAGTATACTCAATTATCCAAACTATTCGTATCCGTAAGTATTAAATATAAAATTTAGTTAATATATAGATAGATATCTAATAAAATTGATTTTAATGATCAAATTGGAAATAAAAAATATTGTTAATCTTATTTAAACATTTATTATATAATTATATATAGCCAAATGTATACCATATTTATGATGAAAGAACTAAAATATCAAATTGTTTAAAATAATTAATATTGTTGAATATTTAATTTATATTCAAGATGGATTCTAATCCAAATGGGTTGGATAATATTATAAAGACATTATAATATATGAAAAAAAATAAAACTCACTAAATATATAACTTTTTGCGATTTTTATTTTAGCGTGTATTCTAACAATTTGTTTTATTGTTTTAGATGAATTGACGATGTTCGTAGAATCATACACGAAACTAAATTTAAATGACTAGTGTGAAGATGAATGTGAAGATTTTGTGTTTTGTTTTATTTATTAAGTATATATGCATCTTTGTGCGACTGGAAATTTTAGTTTTAGATTATATTTGATGATTATTGATTTTTTATTAAAATGTTTTTATATATTTATACGTTAAAAAAATTTAGGTTCAGATACGAATATCTGTATATCCGATGGATATCCGTATATTCGACAAATATTCATATTTATAAATATCCGAATTTAAAAATACAAATACTAAATTTGGATATTCGCCGACTACAAATACAAACACAAATAATCCAATATTCGCAAATATCCGTTATTTGTCTAACCCTAGATTTTAAGTTGATTAAGAAGGATCAATGGTTTAGTGCATTCACATCTAATATATTTTATATAGATTAAAAAATTACAATTCAATTTAATATACCAGGTTATAAAAAAGTAATTTCATTAATAGATTATAAACTGAAAATGAATTTTTTTGAACAAATTTATTTTTTTAAATTTAAACTTTGGACTCTAAGAAAATATAAATAAAAAATTTTCCGTTAAAAATGTAACTTTCAAACGAACAAATTTTTTTTTTAATTTGAAGTTGGACTATAAAACATATATAAATCGATTTTTTTATAAAACTTTTAAATTTTATGTTACAATTTATCGATTATACAAAAATTAAACCGTGAGTTAACAATCATTTCCAATACATACGTGATATTTTTTAAAAATTAATTTATACGCATATTAATCTATATAATCCAAATTCGAGATTAAATCTTTAACCAAACTAAACCAACAATTTGAAATAAATTAAACCTCTGAATACAACTTTAATCTTAAAGATCACTCCCTTTTTTTTTCTCTCAAAATTTACAATAATTAAATAAATGAGAAGATGCGAAGAGAGTATTCTTCTAATATTGGTTCGGTTCGAATTTATCAAGTATTTAAACAATAGAACGAATTAGATTCAAAGATTTTTTTCACATTTTGTTAAGATATGGGCTTAAAATTATAATGAGACGAAAATGAATTTATCTTTAATGCAGAAAATTATGTCGGTTTAGATTTTTTAGGTTTTATATATTTTTGGATTTAGAATTTATCTAGATATTTAGGTTAGCGTAGAATTTTTCAAATTCTTAACAAAGATAGAAAAAAGATTCTAAAAATAATCAATAAATTATATAATTTATATATTTTTTAAATAAAAATTTATAATTTTTTATTTATGTTTTACGAATTTATTCGTAACCGAACTAAAAATCGAACAAAAGATGTTCATATTTTAAATTTTGAGATCGAAATAACATAATAAATTTAATTTAGATTGTTCGAATGAGATCAAATTTAGAGTATTCGAAATGTCAATATGTATGTTATATAAATATTAATGTTAAAGAGATATATAAATTAAATATTTAAAGACATTTTATAAATTAGAAAAAGACCATGAAAATACCTTTTAAATTCTTAAATTATTGTAATTCATATACAATATATGAATCAAAATTTTGTAGTTTAAAAAATTATATGATATTTCTTTTAAACTATATATCGACAAACGAAACTCTTAACACTATTTATTTATGTTTATATAGTATTTATAAAATTAATTTTAGATTCACGTCAATAATTTAAGTAAATTAATGTTCAAAATTTCAGACCAATTTAAATAAAAAATAATGATAATGATAATTAACGAAATACTAGATCCAAACCATAACTATAACCCTTACGGTCGCTTGCGACCATCGTCTGACCGCCGCCGATGACCACTACCACCATGTCCTCTTCCTTTTCCAAATTCTACAGATTCAAAATACCCTAATGGTTCGACGGCCACAGACGACCACCATTGCCTCATCTTCCTCAATCAAACTTTTATTATATTTATAATTTCGGTTATCATTGCCGTGAGGTCTCATTACATATCAGTTGGAAAGTTTTTAAATAAAATGTCACGTCGTTAACCGTAACGCCGCTATTAACAATTCTGTTTTGCAAATTGAAACATCTACAAAATGTTGAAGTTACACTTTTATAAGTTGTCTTCGGTTGAAGCCATCTTAGAGGAGATTTTCCATATTAATTAAAAAGTAGAAAATATGGCGCCCAATTTTTTTTCCATTTGTGAAAGATTTGATAAATTATGCGATTATAATTTTAAAAAAATTTAGAAATAGATAATATATTAAACTATCAAAATCTAAAATTTTAAATAACTCCATATACAGAATCATCCCTATATTTGGGAATATATGTCTTTATCCAAAATGTTATTTTATTTTCATAAATGCAAGGTAATTTACCAATAAAGCGGCTTTAATAGCAAAATATTATAATTAAATAAAAATATATTTGGGGACCAATGTTTTAGGTCTGCGGTATATTGGTATATAAAAAGGTTACTATTTAAGTGGCTGCGAATTTCATTTGTATTTTTTTAGCACGTATTAACATTATGTTTTTCCTTTGGATTTATATTAAAATATAATTAATCATTGAATTAAAAAATTGTAAATATATGAATTCGTTTTAGCTATTATATATATATATATATGATTATATGTTAAAAACAATATAGTATAGTTTATGATGAATTAATTCAACTTATAAAAAATGTTATACGCTATATTTGAATTTTTTATGGAGTTTTGATATTAATCAAGTTCGAATTAGAGAAAAATATAATGGAAAAGAAAAGAATTTGTTCTTTGATTCGGTAAAATGCTCAAATTCAATGAGTGCGGAATAAAGTTTGTATTCTCTTCATAAAAAGGGACTTTTTTTTTTCTTAAGACATTTGGTAAAATAGTTCTATATTTATAGAGAGGAATATCAACTGTTGGTCCATTTTATTTAATGAGGGAATATCAACAAAACTTTTGTTACGAAAGTGTGTATAATCTTTGAAAAACAATGTTGATTGTGAAAGGAAAATTCAGATTTATTATCCCAAATATTGTAAAAACAATAATAAGAAAATAAGGAATAATTCTCTTGTCGGAATATCCAAAGATTATAGGATATATATTATAGTGTAGGTGCCAGCTTCATTCATAGGTATTATTTATGGCCAAAATTCTGAATTGCACATTCGATGGTTCAGAGTGCATCGAATTCTTTATCAACATTTCTCATTTTCTTCTAGAGAGATACATATCCAACTTTTGGAAAGCTTTTCTAATCGAATTTTGATATTCACAGTGTTTTCAACTTGTTTTAATATACCAAACTCGACATTGCTTATTGCCATATAATTCAACTACATATATTATATACGGAATATAAAGATATCACATATTGTTAGGTGCCTTGTTTTCATATTATATATATAATTATAGAATAAAAATAGTGTTTTTGTTATTCCTCCATATCGTGTGTGGGTTAAATTTTTGTAAAGCAAACTAATATATATTATTCGTATTGTTGTAGTTGACGTTATAAGAATGGAGATATTGCCATATAATAAATATTTTTAGCTCATTATAAATAACTGTCGAGTGGAGCCAATATTGTCTCACTCATATGCAATTACAAGTCTGAAAATTGTTTAATGATAAATTCTAGAAATATATTTTGGAAATTTTAACGAAAGAAAAGAAAAAATATCTTTATTTCATCTGAATAAAAAATATACATTGTCCTTCTATTTATATACAAAATACTCTAACTAACTATACTAACAATTAATTAACTAATTACTAATCTAACCCTATGGCTAACAACTAATTAACTACTATTAACAACCTAACAAAAAATATTAACAACCTAACAAAAAATTGTTCTAGACTTTGATACTCCCCCTCAAGATGACGAGTAAAGGTTATTTACTCCTATCTTGGAAGTGAGATTATAAAACTGTGCTGAACATAAAGGCTTCGTCAAAACATCGGCCAGTTGGTGTTGCGTTTGAAGATGCAAAGTCTTGACAAACCCCGATTGATTAGGTGGCAGTCAATCTCGATATGTTTTGTGCGCTCATAGTAAACAGGGTTGTTTGCAATATGTATAGCAGCTGTATTGTCACAAAACAACAACGCGGGTTGTGTAATAGGAAAAGATAATTCACGAAGTAAGGATGAGATTTATACCAATTCACATGTAGCATTCGCCATTGCACGATATTCTGCTTCGGCACTGCTTCTTGAAACTGTAACCTGTTTCTTAGATTTCCACGATATCAAAGAATGTCCCAAAAATACACAATAACCTGTAACCGATCGTCTAGAGTCTGGGCATGAAGCCCAATCTGCATCACAAAATGCAGTTAATTTGCTGTTGTGACTTGAAGGATAAAACAGTCCCTGTCCAGGATTGTTTTTTAAATACCGAAAACTCTTTTCACTGCAATAAGATGTAAGTCAGTAGGAGAAGACATGAACTGGCTTAATTTGTTAACTGCAAAACATATGTCAGGTCGAGTAATAGTTAAATATATCAATTTTCCAATCAATTTGCGATAATATGTTGGGTCAGTTAAAGGTGCACTATCTGTAAGAGACAGTTTCGTATTCACATCCATAGGTATAAGAACCGATTTAGAAGCTAACATACTAAATTCTTCAAGCATTTCCAAAGTATACTTACGCTGACTCAAAGAGATCCCTTTGGAAGATCGAGCAATTTCTAAACCAAGAAAATACCTGCAATCTCCTAAATCTTTGACAACAAAGTGATAATGAAGAAGTTGTTTTACAGATTCAATAGCAGATTCCTTATTCCCAACAATTAAGATGTCATCAACATACACTAAAAGATCAATAAAATAATCAGAAGATGATTTCAAAAAAAGAGAATTATCTGAAATAGATTGTGTAAAACCAGAATTTAACAAAACATATGAGAATTTCAAATGCCATTGACGTGAGGATTGTTTTAAACCATATAATGACTTATGTAATTTACAAACAGGATTATCAGGGAAAATCTCCCCCTCAGATGACATATATCCAGGAGGTAGTTGCATGTATATTTCTTCTTTTAAATCACCATTTAAAAAAGCATTTGAAACATCTATTTGATTAATTATCCAATTATTTGATGAAGCTAAACATAAAACAATTCAATTGTAATCATCTTAGCAACAGGACTAAAAGTATCAACATAATCAATACCTTGTTTTTGTGTAAATCCTTTAGCCACTAATCTTGCTTTGTATCTATCTAAACTGCCATCAGCATTGTATTTAATCTTAAACAACCATTTACAACCTACAGGTTT
>CM071860.1:54264048-54336781 GCA_036759665.1 Gynandropsis gynandra | reverse complement strand
CATGGGTCGCTTGGTCGCATATATGGATCAATAGATGCGAAATCGACAAATTTACTAGTTTATAATGATAAAATGACAAAAACCATCAAAACAATACATCTACAACGCCAAACTAATTAATGCCAATTGAGTGTCGCATGGATAGCTTGGTCGCATATATTGATGAATAGATGCGAACTCGACGAATTTACGGGCTTATGATGATAAAATGACAAAAACCAATCAAAACAATACATTTACAACCTCAAACTAATTAATGCCAATTGAGGGTTGCATGGGTCGCTTGGTCGGATATATTGATGAATAGATGCGAACTCGAAGAATTTACGGGTTTATGATGATAAATTGACAAAAACCAATCAAAACAATACATCTACAACGCCAATCAACGGATAAAACAGATTATCACCCATGTGTACCTAGTTGAGTTGTGTATAACCAATGCCTGTGTTTCAAAAGTGATAGTAGTGTTTTAAGAACTCGTCGGATGATTAAACAATACATTTAACATTTTGTTCAAATGTCGATATTATTTATATTATTATCTGTATTGATGCTAAACTAGACATATACAACTCAAATATATTGATAATGGCATGAGTCGTTTGGTCGCATGTATGGATCAATAGATGCGAAATCGACGAATTTAATAGTGTATAATGATAAAATGACAAAAACCAATCAAAACGATACATCTACAACGGAAAACTAATTAATGCCAATTGAGGGTCGCATGGATCGCTTGGTCGCATGTATTGATGAATAAATGCGAACTCGACGAATTTACGGGTTTATGATGATAAAATGACAAGAAGCAATCAAAACAATACATCTATAACGTCAAAACTAATTAATGCCAATTGAGAGTCGCATGGGTCGCTTGGTCGGATATATTGATGAATAGATGCGAACTCGACGAATTTACGGGTTTATGATGATAAAATGACAAAAACCAATCAAAACAATACATCTACAACGCCAATCAACGGATAAAACAGATTATCACCCATGTGTACCTAGTTGAGTTGTGTATAACCAATTCATGTGTTTCAAAAGTGATAGTAGTGTTTTATCGGATGATTAAACAATACATTTAACATTTTGTTCAAATGTCGATATCATTTATATTATTATCTATATTGATTCTAAATTAGACATATACAACTCAAATATATTGATAATGGCATATTGATAATGGTATGGGTTGCTTGGTCGCATATATGCCAATTGAGGGTCGCATGGGTCGCTTGGTCACAATTCGTCTCCATCTTTCAGTCTTCTGCATTCTTCTTGTTTAGTATTGCAGTCTAGATGCCCTGGGTCGACAATGGTGACTGCGGCACAGATGTCACAAAGGTAAAAAAGATTTTTTCATAGAAATTGGGGTTAGAAATGCATACTAAGAGAAAAGACGTAGACGTTAACTTATAGAAATGAGTCAGAAGGGTCACATGGGTCGGAAGGGTCACATGGGTCGTTAGACAGGAGTCTGATAGCAAAACGACAAGTCACATGGGTAGGAAGGATCACATGGGTCGAAAGGGTCACATGGGTCGGATGATAGGAGTCTGATAGCAAAACGACAAGTCACATGGGTCGGAAGGGTCACATGGGTCGGATGATAGGACTCTGACAGCAAAACGACAAGTCACATGAGTCGTATAGATCGCATAAGTCGTACATGGTCATATGTGGTCGCATGAGGTCGCATGCGTAGATTGGGTTCCCGTTTAAACATGATTCTAATTTAATCCGATTGAAGGTCGCATAATGGGTCATATTGGGTTGCATGAGTCGGATGGGCCATAACCTTGCGAACAATAGATGCAAAATAAGACAGACAAGTCACATGAGTCGTAAGATCGCATGAGTCGTACATGGTCATATGTGGTCGCATAAGGTCGCATGAGGTCACATGCGTTAGATGAGTTCCCGTTTAAACTTGATTCTAATTTAATCCGATTGAGGGTCGCATAACGGGTCATATTGGGTCGCATGAGTCGGATGAGTCGGATGAGTCATAACCTTATGAACAATAGATTCAAAATAAGATATTTTCAACGTTTAAATATTGATTACATAAGGTCACAAAAGTTACATAAGGTTACATAAGGTCTCAAAGATCACAACGGTTAAAAAAAAGACAAAAAGAAGTTCCAGAAAAAAAAGGCAAGAAAAAAGTCAAAAAAAGGCAAAAAGAAGTTCAAGAAAAAAAAGGAAAGAAAAAAAGGTCAAATTTGTCGGTTTTAGAGACACATCGGAGCCCTGCCCCACAAGGAGAGTCGTGTGTGACTCAACGCCTTCTCCAAATTGACCTCCAACCGTGACCTTAGGTAACACGAATACAGCTTGATGACTGAATCCGCCGACTACCAAGACCTTATGTAGTGCAGATACAACACAAAGTCCTCCATCCACGTTGTAAGTACTTGTATGTATCTGGATAGAGATCGAGTCCGACGATTACCAAGACCTTGAGTAACAAATAGACAGCACGATGCCCTGGGTCGACCATGTGACCTTCGTGATGAAGGTCAAAACGGTCACAAAGGTAACAAGGATTTTTCAGAGAATTTACGGTTAGATGTTAGAAATCGCCATTTTAGAGCGAATGAAAGACTTGAAACAAGAGATGATTTGGTGCTACAAATTGTTGTAACTTTTCGGTTTTTCCTCCTCTATTTATAAACTCATATTTAACGAAAAATAAATGCTACAAGACTCCTAAAATTCCACAAAGACACTAAATACAAAGAATGACCAAGGTGCATGTATTGACCACATTAAAGAACCTTTTAATATAGGGGTAATAGAGACGTGTCCCAATGGTTTTGAATGTGGCATTGGTAAAATAAAAAGCATAACTAGCACCTGGAAAAGCAAGTAGTCTGACGTTGAAAAGACTAGTCGAATGGATCAAAATGTACAAGTGGGCCGCCAGGGTTGCAATGGTCACAATGGCCAGAAGGGTTGCAATGTCCACATGGGTCACAAGGGTCGCATGAGGCTCTGTGACCCTTGGACCTGTATGACCCTTGTACCTCTGCGATCCTTTGACTCCTACTCAATAACGAGGCTTCTACGAATTTTAAGGAGAAAACACCACAGTCATTCCCGCTTTGGTTCTGTGACAGACCTTCATAATACTCATACTTCTATTTATCTTCTCCAGAAGCCAAAGAAGGAAACCATCCGAGAATGAGCAGCTTGGGGACAACTTTTCTTATTTTCTCAATCATTGGATCGATATGTGTTTTCTTAAGCCTCATCTGGCAGTCGTATACCGTGATGTATCGGGTTTTAAAATATGCTTTGATGGCTACCCAATGACATCTTACCCATTGATTTTTGTCCGATAGAATGTTTAGAACCGAGACAAAACCTTCATAATTACTAATTGGTGTCTTCGTACTTCTGAATGGATAGTTAGCATTCAAAAAATCACTAAGCATTTCCGAAAAAGTTTCCATATCCTCGTACATCCACAGTGAGAGCGTCTGCATGAAAGCAACAAGACAAACGTAATAATTTTGATTCGCACGAGAAGACAACACCATCAATGCCTCATCCAATTGCTGCAAAATAAATTAACACATATGAATACATATAACACAAAACTCTGTGAGACTAAGAGTTTAAAAAAACTTACATCATCTTCAAGCCATACGTTGGCCTTTAATATAATCTCCCAAAACTTTGGTCCCCGGGAAATATCTAGCTTAGATTTCCACCACCGCTGTCGAGGTGTCTTCAGGAACCAATATAGATCAGTCAACTTTTCACCGCTAGAGTCAATGAAGGAAGGAAATCGAGTTATCAAGCCCTTTACTAATCCCTTGTGAATCCACACAAACTCCTCTTCCCTTAAGGTTCTTGAACCACCGTTTTTTCGGATTCTTGAACAACCTTCTTTTCGGGTTCTTGGACTCCACCAACATCTTTCCCTCGCCCTCTCCCTCGCACTGTTCTTGCTCTTTTCATCGATGGAGGTTCAACATATGGCGCAAACTCCTTCGATAAAGGTCCAACACCTGCACAAAATTTACTTCATTAAACATATGGCGACCAATGAGATCCATGCGACCAATGCGACCTATGCGACCTCAAATGACTGTACTTACTTGGTGGTACTTCGACAATAGCGACGACCTCTTGGACAGGACCCACTGCTAGAGTATCCTTGGCAGGAACCTCGTCGGCGACGTCATCGACAGGACCCACTAAAGTATCTTTAGTGTGCACCTCTTCGACAGGACCCACTGGAGCATTTGCATAAAATTACTTCATTCATTAGACTCATCGTTCGTTACATTGATTATGTAACACATACGACCCATGCGACTCATTCGACTTTAGTGACCCAGTGATCCATGCGATATATGAAACCCACGTGACCCATGCGACTCTAACGATCCTACGACTTATGCGACCCTACGACTTATATGTCCCTGGGACCAATCCGACTCTTGCGACCCATGCCGACTCTCGATGGAAATTGACACTCAAATAACTTTTTCACTAAATATTACTTACTTGGTGGAACTCCATCAGGAGCAATGTTTGTCAAATCCTCTTCTGAGCCATCTCCGCTTGACTTTTTTCTTGACACTGGATTTGGACATCAAAGGAAATCAAAACCAAAATCACTAACAGTGTCGGAAGATTGGTTTTCGGTGATCGCAACTTTCTCGTTAGCCTTTGATTTTGGATTAGGCATATGAATCCCGGCATCCCTTAGAAGGCCTCTTACGGCGTTGATGATTCTCTTCTCCGACTTCCTTATTTCTCCTATTAATTGCTGCTCCAATGCCAGAGGGAATGCAACATCAGCATCAGCATCAGCATCATCTTGGACCTCTATTATTTTTTTCATTCACGTTCTGCTTCCTCTTAGTCCCTTTTTCCTTCCCCTTTTTTTATCACCAAGAGCTGCTTTTCGTGTCAGCAGTTCTTGCTTACGGATATCCTTCCAACAAATATCCTTCGGATTTCTACGAAGATGTTCCATCCATATCTGAACATCGGGATCGTCACATCTCCTCGTAATCCTCCATATCAGAAAGTAAAGCTTCCTCTTTGTGTTCAGCACGAAGAATTCTTAGAATATCCTGAAAAAAAAATAACCATTATTACCCTCGGTGACCCTTGTTTCCCTTGTGACCCTTGTGTAATTGTTACATTAGAATCTCCAATCTGCCTTATCACATCTACATAACTTTCTGCTGAAGGCTTGTGATCCATAACTTACGCCAACAACATCAAAGTTGCCAACCTCTTCTGGCATCGGAATTCTTCGCCTTCACAAGCTTTTCACTGACTTGTTCGGGGGTCACCTTTCCACGGCTAAAATTCTTTAGCCTGAATGTGACACCCCTTATGGACTCTCATCCTTTGGGATATGATCCGCATTTCAATCCGAAAATTAGTGCGTACTCCACTATTGAGTACCAGATGGGAATCCCGTTTATGACGAACCACAATTTTGTCTTGTCCCGTATAATCACGAAGTGATTTAGTATGATAGACATTTGAACCTTCGTTGATGTGGAGTCACATTGTAAATGGAATAAATGCCTAAATTGTAATTCCTTCTCGAAGTAATGCAACTCGTGTTCATCAAAGATTCCTCTCAGCGTCGTTATTGTCTCGTGAGGATAACTCTTGGTGGTGATCTTTGGCATTCTGTCCATGTGCTTGAATTCATACACAAACTTCGGCCTTGGCGCCACCTGTAAAATGAATAATTATGAATACATTATACTTCTACCGACTTAAGCGACCCATGCGACTCAACCGACTCGTGCGACCCATGCGACTCAACCAATCCGTGCCACCCATGCGACTCAAACGATCCTCAAACACCCTACGACACTCAACCGACTCACTGAGACTCAACCGACCCACGCCCCTCAAACGAACATTGCGACCCATCCCACTCACTGAGACAACCGACTCACTGAATCGAAGATCGTCATGCAACTCCTGTGACCCTTGCGACTCAACCGATTCACTGAGTCGAAGATGGTCATGCAACTCCTGCGACCCTTGCGACTCAACCGACTCACTGACACTCACCCATTTCAAAATAAACCATTTTGTGACTCGAAAGCTTGCAAAACCCTAGAAATCGATCTACTTACACTTATTGACGCCATTGAAGACTGACTCGTGCTCTCTTCTTCATTGTTGCTGCTGTTTCTAGCCATTTTCCTTCTTGCCAACTTCAAATTGATCCCTCTCAAGTTCGACATCACTCATTCTTTCTTGTTATAAACTTTTAAACAGGTTTCACGTCAAAAAACTGTTCGGCTTTCTCGCTTTTGACAGTTTTTCACGTCGAAAATTGCAGAACGTGTGTTTTTCCACGTCGAAAAACTACAGAACGTGTTTTTTACGTCGAAGAACTGCAGAACGTGGGTTTTTTCACGTTCGAACATTAAGGGCAAATTTGGACTTTCTTCACTTTTTTTCGATTTAATAATTATTTTAGAGAAGAATATTTTTGAAGTGGTTTAGCCCTATAAGGGCATTACTGATATTCCGCCTTCTCTGGTAGATTGGCGGGTTAGCATGGGACATTGCAAGGACCATCAATAACCTTCTCCTTCAATCACGAATCACGATGGTTACAGTAAGTTCTGATGGTCAATTTTTTATTTGATAAAAAATTCTCTTTGTGATTTCGTTAGTTTATGGAAATTTATTGATCCTTTTTATCTTCTTTTTTTTATTGTCTATTTTTGTGTTTATATTATTCACTTTCTATATAGTAAAAATTTTTTTTCTAAACGTTGTAATATTTTCTATATAATGTTCTTCCCATTTACTGTGAACAATAAGACGAGAATTTGTATTCTCTATGTGTCTTCTTGTGTTAATCGATCTAGCCTCCACCAAATTTTTTATGGTATCAGAGCAGAAAGCCTAATGACCAATTCTTTTTACTATTTCTCTTTTTATTCTCTGCATATAAATGGACACTACAAAGCGCATTTCGATTTTCCTCAACGGCGACAACTACACCATCTGATATAGAATTCTCAAAGCTAACATTCAAAGCTATTGTTTATGGAACTACATCAACCCCGAAGAAGGAGAAGCAACCAACGCGAGCGTGAGTCAAACAAAGAAGGCTCAACATGAATCCACAACCCTCGTCTTCATCCAGAATTCTCTAGAACTTCGTCATCTTCAAGCCTACAACCATATTCGAAAGCCTAAGGACTTGTGGGACGAGCTGAAAGCCCCCGTATACGACCATGTCTCCAACTTCAACCGAATCTACAAGGTTCGAAAGATGCTTCAATCCATCCATCAGGTAAGTCTTCTATTCAATGATCTCATAACCCAACTCAAACATATGTGGGTCAAGCTAGGAGATCTGCATCTGGAGACCATTGAACTAAAAGATATCTCAACTTGTCATAATTACGAAAAAGTCTTCTATCTTCTGGCCACCCTTGATACATCCTACCACGACGTGATCAACCTTTTCATTCATCAATCGGAGTTTCGCCCTTAGTGACATGTGCATGCTAATCAAGAAGGAAGAGGAGTCAAACCTGCTATTTAAATGGTCCAAAAAGATAACACATCTCAACAAGCAACACAATGGTTCCAACAACAATTTTAAACTCCAAACTGATCGGAAAATTTACTATTGTTACAAATGCTATCATCTGGACTCAGGATGGATTATTATGTCATGTGAAGTCCACTTCTATGAGGAACACATGGTCTACGAGAATCAAAGTTCGACTGATCTTGAAAACCTCTCGGTATCACAAGATTTCAATTATTCTCTATGTTTTTTGTTACTCGCTTGAAAAACGAGTTGACACAGAATCACATTAACTGACAGTAGAACCTCAATCTACGAATGACCAGGTTCAATTGCCAGCTAATCGCCCACGTACCACCCAAAATACAGACGAGACTGTGTTCACTGAGACAATGAACATGACTACATACACCAAGGCAACATATGAGCATCCAACTGGTTTATCCGAGGATATAGTAGACTAAAAAGAACGTTAGATCAGAAGTCCTGGCCACAAGATCAGGAAATAACCACGTGACAAACGATTTTGAATGTACAAGTAGTCAGATTACCGATGTCTTAGTAGATCACATTTTAGAGCTCGATACTCTAGATGAGGAGGAGAGTGTCGAATATGAAATTATTCAAGAGTATCACGATGTTGTCATCCCTCGATGCAATACTAAGATTCGAAGACCGGTCTCGAAGTAGTTATACAAGTGAGAGTACTACAAAAATGAGTTTTTGTTACTCAACTGCAAAACAAATTGATGTAGGATCACTTCAACCAATAACAGAATCTTGAACTATGGATGAATAGGTTCAGTTTCCAACTGATCGCCTATGTACGCTCGCACAAAATACAGACGAGACTATAATCACTAAGGCAACGGAGGAGACTAAATGCACCAAGGCAGCGAATGATCGTCCAATTGGTCTATTCGAGGACACAACAGATCGAATGGAACGTGCGATCAGAATTCATGACCGCACGATTAGAAATGACTGCGTGACAGATGATTCAGAACGTACAACTGGTCAGATTGCTGATGCATTAGGAGATTACACTCTGGAGCTCGATACTCGAGTAGTGAAAATGACGCACAATGGTATGTATCACTAAATTCAAATATAAATTTGTAAATAGTTAATTAAATATTAATTTAATTTAATTTAATTTAATTTAATTTATAGGTTTGATTATGATCCTTTCTCATCATATAACAAAGATGATGAAAGCTGATTACGATCGTCCATGTTATAATTGGATGCATATCGACCCCGATATTAAGGAACAATGGTGGATATCCTTTGTGGTATGTTTTTTAATAATATTTATTTTTATTAAATTTCAAATAATAGTTTGAATAAATTAATTTTTTAATGTTTTCTGCAAAAAATTTATTGGAATCCCGAGATTATCGGACTAGTAAAGTTCGAATTTGAATGGGTTCCGGGAATTTGTTTGAAAGCTCTCGTCAACGATGTCAAAAAAGTCGAGAGAAGAAAGGAAAACTCATTTGGATGGTGGAAAATGTCTTGGAGAAAATATGCGTGTATTTGGATGATCCCAGATTTAAGAAAAGAAACGAGCGAGCAAGTCAATCTCGTCGTTATGATAGAGAAGGGTACAAGATGAACACACTTACAACATGATCATGTTCCTTGGCTTAAGTTTACAAACAATTGGTAATATTTCAATATTGTTTAAAAATTTATAAAATTGACATTTAAATGATATTTAGAATATATATTTGTAATTAGTCTTATACGAAAGAGAAAGGATCCAAAATCATCATACATAGAATTGTTAGAATGTACGCATATTAAAAAGTCTGATAGTTCATGGGTAGATGCCACAGAAAAACGTGTTCATGATGATATTCAAAACATGGTATCGAAACGAGTATCACGGATTCAATCGAGAGAAGATGAATCACAACTTTCTCTTAACCTAGAAGAGTACAATGACTTGTATATAAAGGTAAATTTATTATATTTTAATATAATTCTATAATTTATAGTTTTAATATTGAATTTCGATATTTTTATATAGCAATTTATGCGTATAAAGATCGTATATTTTGTCATGGGGACAAATCGAAAGCGACAGATCATGAAATGAGAAATATCGTAACACAAATTATCTAGTCACAACAAAATCGGAACGGTGACATCAACGGTTGATGCGTATGCTGAAGGCAAAAATGCCTACAATTGATTGAGATGCATGCGAAAACGATGATATCGATGATGACAATTCTGAACTATCGCTAAAACTTGTAATATATGTTTATTATTTGTAAAAATATTAGTTAATTAATATTATTTGCAATGTATGTTTATTATTTGTAAATGTATTAAATTAAATCGTAATTTTAAATTTTGATTTTTTTAGGTGGAAAAAAAATTGTGGACTGACGTGCCCCTCCGCAAATGTTCTGGACTGGTGTGACTCGTCTTTAATTTTTGCGGACGGGCCGCAGCCGTCTGTAAATTTATGTATGGTCATCTGTATGTCCGCGAAATTTCTGACGTTTCGCTGACAAATTTTCCATCTGTATTTTGGTCGCCTTTCCCCATCGATTTGTGGACGATCGATGTGATTTGTAATTGTGGATAGATTGCAGACTGAATATTCCGTCCGGATTTGCAGATGGATTTGATTAATCGATGTTCGTTTGCGGATTGCTTTTCTCCTTCCCTGACCCGTCTTTAAACCTATTTAAGGATAGATTAGAGATAGATTTTTTTGTCCCTAAACGATGATTTTCTAGTAGCGAGAATTACTTTTTATTTTAAAATATTTTTTAACTTTTCATGATGTGATTATCCACATGACATCCACGTCATTGAGCTTTAATTAAAAATAAACAAAGTTGACAACATCAACAAGAGTTATCAATTTAGCAATCAATATATTAAATTATGTATTATTGTACAATGCTTGACAAGTACAAAGTAAAAAAATAAATTAAAAAAATAAATGTATACTTTTGTAAAAAATAAACAAGTTTGATGATTAAATGAATTTTTTTCTAAATTAAATATATGCTTTTTGTACCATATAGGTATCTAAAATCAAACCTTGTCGATATATATATATATATATATATATAATTTATCTTTTATTAGTAATATAATATACTATTTTAAAATAAACAATATTAATATGAGTTAGTTCAATTGTTGAATGAAAAAAAAATGTGACTTTACTTTCTTAGGCTCGAATCTTCGTCTTAAAAAGTGTTTTAAAATTAGTGGTAGTTCGATTTGTGTGGTACGTGACGAATTGTAAAAAGGATACATTTTATAGAATAATGTAAAAAAGTTGAGGAGAAACTAAAATCAACAAATCTTAGAAATATCAAATACAAAGTTAAAAAGATTTTGAAGAGTAATTGGACGACAAGGAGAACATGGAGGAAGAATCCAATATGAATTAGTTTAATTAGTTGAATGCAGATTGTATTTTATATATATTGCGTTTGAAGTGAAAATCAACGGATGAGTTGTTGTTAAGGGGCTATTAGATCGAATAACAAAGACATTGTTGTGATCTGTGAAGATACGTTGTTAGGTGCTCCATTTTATTTTTCCATTGAGTCCTATCGCTAAGTCGCACAATTTCATCTTCATGTACCTCAACGCATTTCGGGGAGAACCAACTAGGTCTAGGATTGATTAACGATATTGTGAGAATTGGAATGAACACAAATAGAAGCAAATAAAAACACAAAAGCGATTGATACAGGGTCTATGAGTTTTCTATCTCAGTGTGAGAACGAGTATATCTCAATGGATAAATCCGAACCAATCAAGTTGACTGTCATCTTCACACTTTACACCAGAAATAGTCACTTGAAAACAACAGTGGTGATCATTCAAGAAAACAAAATACAATTCAAAGAGATTCAAATCACGTCTTTATAAATGCATCCCATGTTTCTTATGATCATTAACAAAGTTGACAACATTTCAAATTGCTCTTTTTTCCAATGACTTTAATCTTCACTTGGTGAAAAGGTGAAGTTGTCCTCGTGTCTGAAAAACTATTAGACATAGTCTAATTCATAGATGAGCCATTGTACATCAAATCTCTACCTTGGCTCTTCTATTTTCAAGTGAATAAAGCGTTTCCATTGCAATAAATCAGCCACCCATTACACCTTAATTACCTTAAGCAATCTCAACGCCTCTTGACACTTGCGTACAAGTAACATCTTGGTAGGATATTAGCATAGCTAGGTAATTTTTTAGATAAAGTGAACACGAACATTAATATGCTTGGTCATCTCATGATACATGTTATTCATGGCCAAACATAATGCACTTTGCGAATCACAATGTATACACACCAAATCTTGTTTCACTCCTAATTCACCTTTATATAAATTTTTCACCTTATAAATCTTCCTTTCATCATTTGAAGCAATGAGTATGTCATCTACATAGAGAAGTAGATATATGAACACGTCATTTTTTTATAAATCTATAATACACATATGAATCATACTTACTCCTTTCACACCCTTGTTGCACCATAAACTCGTCAAAACATCTAATTCATTTTTTGGGAGGATTGTTTTAGCTTACACAATGATTTTTCAATGGGCAATAAACCCATCTCGTTTTGTCATAAGAATGCATTCTTCAAGTTTACCATGAAAAAATTATGTTTTGACATCGAGTTTTTCCAATTCAGTATTTACAAACACCACTAAAGATATTAATAATCACAGAGAATTATGTTTCACAACTGGTGCAAACACTTCTTATAGTCAATGCAGTAAAATAACCTTTGTACCATGAACTTTTGTTGTCCAATTCCTGGTCTCCTATGCTCCCTTTTAAAATCCACTTACTTCTTACAACCTTTATTTTTTCAGGTTTGTAGACATAACTTCTTTCCAACATCTCCATTTCATGCTCGTCATAGCTTCTTGTAGAGATTTTGTTTCATCAACTTCTAAACCATCTACAACATTTAAGGAAAATGTTACAACCTTGGCTCCAAACTACCTTACATGATGTCCAATTTGTCTTCTACTGTTTTCCCTAGCTAATTGATAGTTTTGTAAATCATGCTCAATCTGAGGGATTACACTTTCTGAAGTCTCATTTCCATCCTCAATCTCTTTATGTTGATTACCAAAATGTCTTCTAAACTATGAAGATTCATGTTCCAAAACTCCATTTTGTTTTGTTATCTCCTGAATAATGAAAATATATGCAACTCTATATTTGATTAGAATCACAGTTTGTTGAGATACCTCATCGAGTGCTTCAGCTTCCTTTTTATCCCTAAGATCCTTATAGACTAGTTAATCTTCGAAGTATAAATCTCAACAGATTACACGTTTGGCTTCATCAATTACACATGCTCCATATCCCTCAATTTCCTCTTGATATCCTAAGAAAAAACCCTTTCTTTTCTTTGGATTCAGTTCCTCTTGGTTAGAATTCTCATAGGCAATTGCTCCAAACCTTTTCAAATGACTATACTATGGAGAATTTCTAATCTATAGTTTTTTCAAGCACTTCAAGACCTCAAGTTCAGATTGGTGACATATTTATCAAATAAACTGAAATAGAAATCGTCTCTGCCATGTCCATATCTTGAGTCACTTAACATGTATCTAACATTCTCCACTACAGTATGATTCATATGTTTTGCAATACCATTTTGTTGTAGAGTGCACATTCTATGTTTGGTGATGCCATAATCTTTACATAAAATGTCATATTTTTCATTACAGCATTCAAGTCCATTATAGTCCTCAAATGCTTTTATTTTCTTTCCTGGTTGATTCTCCATCTGGACTTTCCATTCTTTGAACATGTAGGATGCCTCTTTTTTTATTTTAAGAAATATAATCCAAACTTTTATGGAGAAATTATCAAGCATGAACAGAAAAACTTTAACTTGATTTTCATTAAGAACCCCGTGTTTTGCTAAGAATCTCCATTCTTGGTTGCCCCTTTTCTATCATATTTTTGTTCCTTTTAACCTCGATTGTTTTGTTCAACATTTTAGTGATGGTAGTCCCACATAATACATATAGTCTTCCTTGTACCAACTTCACTTCTTTTGAATAAGTTGTCCTTGTTACCTCTTCAAAGGTTAAAGAATATTTGGTATATTTGAGAATATCTTTCAATTTCGCACACAAAGGAGGTAAATAGATCGTTTGATCCTCATATGTGACGTCAATCTTTAAATTGGCCAAATCTCTACAACATTCTATTCAATGGACATTGCTTTATCCATCATGAGTTACATATTTTTTTTGTTTTAAATATATCCAATGAGGTTGAGACTTAGCAATAAACATCCTTTCTAAATTTATCCAAATCCCAAAGACTACTTGTTCATGCAATACCTTCTCTAGAATTTGATATGACAAGCTTATGAAGATAAGATTTCTCACCTTTACTCTTGTCAAACTTTGTCTCTATAAATTTTCCTACATATTCCTTTTATTTGATACTAATCTACAATCTTTTGTTTTGTAGACTTCAATTTTAAGGTTTACCAAGGAACTTATGATATTCTATCTAAATCATCTTAAAAAATATCTCGCAATCAACACAATTTCAGCTGCCTTAGTGAAATCACTATTTACATCAAAATTTTCAACCTCAAACTTCATGTTGTTTTCTTGCAACTTTTTTATATTAAAAAAATATAAACTATGTCAAGACTCTCTTTCTCGGTAATTACTCTACTTAGTTTTGACAAATTTAGGTTAAACCTCAGATCGAGTGAAATGCATCAAAGAATCCTATAAAAAACAATCTTTCTTGATTCCAACTAGATTGTACTACCACTGTTTGAAGTGATAATCGATCAACAAGATTGTGAGAATTAAAACAAACACAAACATAGGCGAAATCAAAACACCAAAACAATCGACACAAAGTTTACAAGGTCCCCGTCTCAGTCTGAAAACATGTATACTGCGATGATCGATCCAAACTAGTAAATTCACTCACCTTTGCACTTTACAGCGGAAACAATCACCTTACAAAAACAATGGTATCGTTCAAGAAAACGGAAATACAATTCCAAAAAGTTCGAATCACTTCTTAACAAGTTCATCCCCTGTTTCTTAGGCCCATTAACGGAGTAGACACAAGTCTGAATTGCCCTTGACTCCAACTACTTAAACCTCCTTTTGGTGAAAAAGCGCAGTTGTCCTCGTTTGTGAAAACTATCAGACACGACTGAATTCAATAGATGAGCCACATTACATCAAATATCTTAAGTTTGAACCCTCATTTTAAGCGGGTTATGCAGAATAATCGTCGTACCAAAGAAAAAGATGTAATAGACGAATCCTCATGATCTATAGATAGTAATGTTACCATCAAACGAACAAGTGGACGTTACAGAGACACTCTCCGTACATAGCGCTCTCTTGAACATTTCCTTCTCGGATCCGATTGATCTTCCTCAACAGTAATAAACAATCTCTCTCAAGACGAAGAAGATCAATAGTGTGATTCTAAAGTAAAAATAGGAATTATCTATGCGTCTCCCATTTCCCCTTCAGACTTTTTGAGTTTTGATGCAATTTATCATCTGGGGTGGGATCAAATTTTGGTCTTTAACCTTGAGGAAGAAGAAATCGGAGGTTTTCTAGAGATCTGAGAGATGGGTATAATCAGTACAATAATGGGTGCATTAGGTTTCGGCATTGGAACAACCATTGGGATCGTCATAGGTTACTACTTGTTCATCTATTTCCAACCTACTGATGTCGAGGCATGTTTTCATTCCCTTACTTCTCTCACTTTGGCCTAGAAGCTAACTTCCAATAATCTGTCATGAGAAGCGTTGGTGTTTGCCTCACACGAAGTTCATTGCCTCACGATTCCTTTTTCTTCTTTAAATCTTACTAAGACTCGAATCAAACGATGAATTTAATCTTCGTTCCATGCAGAGAGCAAAGGATCGCTCAGATCTTATTCTCAAGCAATAGTGAAGTCCAGAATTTAAGATTCATTTGAAATTACTTTGCTGACAAGAACATTGTCTGACCAGTGTTTTAAGATGTTTATAACATGTAGTTGGAATCTTATGTGTAAGAACTAAGATACAGCCTGACTTTTATACGTTGGACATATTTTGATGTTCTTCATGATCAGCCACACTTTTCAGTCTCATAGTGACGTTCCTTTGTTCTTGTTGGGTTCATATGAGTAGTTATGTTGTGTTTGTTGAACCCTTCCTTTCAGGATCCTGAAATTCGACCTTTGGCGGAGTTAGAGTCAGACAGCTTGGGGAGAATGTTCCCTGAAATACCTTTGTGGGTGAAAAATCCGGATTTTGATCGCGTATGTTACACTTGTATCTCTTCTTCTTCTTCACTCAAATTTAGTGTTCTTGTTTACTGATAAATCTCTTTGTGTCTAAAAGATTGACTGGCTTAACAAGTTGGTTGAGAATATGTGGCCTTGTCTGAACAAGGTATCTCTTCATCTCTCGGATTTTGAAGTTGTCTTTTCCGCAATCAATGTTCATAGTTCTTGAAACTTTCAGGCTATTTGTAAGATGGTGACTGCAATGGCAAAGCCTATTATTGCCGAGCAAACTCCAAAGTATAAAATAGATTCTGTTGAGTTTGAAAAGCTTACCTTGGGTTCATTACCGCCGACTTTCCAAGGTTTTTATTGTGCTTTTTGCATTTCTCTTGTAAAGCACTTAGCTTGAGTTTGCTTGTAAATTAGTGACATGATGCAGCATTGTATTTGTCTAAAAGGAGCTGCATATTCTCAATGCAGGAATCAAAGTTTACTCCACTGATGACAAAGAGTTGATAATGGAGTTATCGATTAAGTGGGCCGCGAACCCCAATGTTCTTGTTGCAGCTCAAGCATTTGGGCTAAAAGCAACTGTTCAGGTATTCTTTTATTCTGCGACAACTTTCATATAGCATTATCATTTCTTACGAGAGCTTGTCAGGTGGTCGATTTGCAAGTTTTTGCCACTCCAAGGATCACCCTGAAGCCGCTAGTCCCTTCTTTCCCATGTTTTTCCAATATATTCGTGTCCCTCATGTCCAAGGTATGTAAAGCACTAATAAGAAAACGTTCATGATTTCATCTAAGCTTTTTGTCATCGCTTCAAATTGGTTTGCAGCCACATGTTGATTTCGGACTAAAGTTGCTGGGCGTAGACATCATGGCCATCCCTGGCTTATATGGTTTTGTCCAAGTAAGTCTCAGAAGTTGCACCATTCCTTTGGATCAAAACTTTATAATTGTCATTGTCATTGTAGGAGCTGATAAAAGACCAAGTAGCAAACATGTACCTGTGGCCAAAGACCCTGAATGTGCAGATAATGGAACCTTCAAAGTAGGTATTCATGTTACATCTATTATGCCATATATACTTTAGGTCCTCTTTTCTAAACTTTCAATTGCATAACATGCAGAGCCATGCTGAAACCTGTTGGAATACTTGACGTGAAAGTAATAAAGGGAATTAAACTCAAGAAGAAAGATCTTCTTGGTGGTTCAGACCCTTATGTGGAGTTAACACTCTCTGGGGACAAGGTTCCTGGTAAGAAAACGGTCGTTAAACACAGCAATCTGAACCCCGAATGGAACGAGGAGTTCAATATGGTTATCAAAGATCTAGAGACTCAAGAATTGCAGCTCACTGTGTACGACTGGGAACAGGTACAGCTATTAGAAATATCTGGGGAGATCCATGGCTTAACTTGTTGATGGATGGGCTGTTTGTTTTGCGCAGGTTGGTAAACATGATAAGATAGGAATGAATGTGATTTCGCTGAAAGACCTACAGCCGGAGGAGCCAAAACTTATGACGCTTGAGCTCTTAAAATCCATGGATCCAAATGAGCCTCAGACTGAGAAATCACGTGGACAACTCGTTGTGGAGGTTGAGTACAAACCCTTCAAGGAAGATGCAATACCAGACAACTTAGACGATCCAAACGCAGTAGAGAAGGCTCCCGAAGGAACGCCCAGTGGCGGCGGCCTGTTTGTGGTTATCGTACATGAAGCTGAGAACGTAGAAGGGAAATATCACACAAACCCTTACGTCAGGTTGCTGTTCAGAGGAGAGGAGCGTAAAACCAGGGTATGTTGTTAACGGAATACTGTATTATTCATATGAAAACTTCAAAAGAATGCTCCTTTGCCTAGCAAACACATCAAAGATAGCAGAATCCTTCTCATGTGAAGTGATGATAACTTTGAATCTCATCTTTTCGTGAACGACATTCAACGTTCAGCGTGTGAAGAAAAACAGAGATCCAAGATGGGACGAAGACTTCCAGTTCACATTGGATGAGCCTCCCATGAACGATAAGCTTCACGTCGAAGTCATCAGCACCTCTTCTCGTATGGGACGAATGCACCCCAAGGTAACAAATTTATATTTTTATTTTATTTTATTTAAAATGGCGGGACCGTATAGAATTGACGCAATAATGAAAGCCATGTTTTTAATAACCCAATAAAAAATTAATCTATTTTATCTATGGATTTTCAGTTTATTTAACCAAACAAACTATATATATATATATACATCTATTAATCTTAATTAATGCGAATTTTAGGTTTTTGGATTGAATTTTGATAATACTAAAACTCTATGAGAGAGTTCACACTGAAATCTTTTATTGACATCAATTCTTTGATGTTGTTTGGGATCTATAGAGACTTTTGGGTTGCTAGTTGGACATCGAAAACGTGTTTAACAAATAACAGAACTAGTCTGTTTTGAAGTTTTCGGGTTTATGTCTTTGATTTTCAAACAAACAAATATGATTATAAATCCACTAATCTTTAGAGAATTGAGGACGGTGAGAGATGTAGTTGGATCGTATGAAACCTTCATAATAATCCACAACGAGATCGTGTAAAACATCTCTTTTTGTTTCTCTCTTAGAATTGTAGAAATTTTTCTGTGTTTGTGGTAATCTCTCATTGTGTTTTGATGGCTAGGTTAAGTGTTATCTTATAACTTTTTGTGGCTATGTTTAGAAATAATTAACATTTAGTTACTTACCAAACTGCCCATAGTTGGTGGTATATGCACTTTAAGCATACCACTAATTTAACAATCTCTTATTTGCCTCTACCGACAATTAACTCATAACTTTCTTAGTATATATATTTCCATACATACATTGTCATGCATATTTCATATGTAAATCTCAGAGATAAATCTCAGAGAGATGTTCATTCTTAATGGAAAGATTCTTTTACCAATTATACATTCAGTGCTAGTGGAATACATAACTGAGTATCACGTAGATTGCCCAACAATCGTCTGTAATTACCAAAACACTTGTAAGTGTGTAATCATTCAATTGTTTTGGCAAAACAAAAAAAATCAGTCGTTACGATCAATGACAAAATAGAGCTCAAACTCTTACTAAGAATTGAGGATCTCATATTGACCAAACATCAATTGCGCAAGCATCTGATCATTCCTAATATCCTTTCAACAAACACTCAAGAGCACAGGGTGTACATAATCAAATAATGACAAAAAACTAGTCAATTATAGTGTTGATCTCAAGTCTTAGGGAAAATCTAACATTTAGGTTCTTTTATGATAAATACTATTACCGGATTAATGATAACTGCACCATTATGAATTATTGAATTATCTATTTAAGACAGTTCAATGATCACGTCTTTATGTACATCATCTATATGTGGCTTATTAAAAGAGATTTACTAATTTCTATTTGATAGAAACATTCAAATGTACGTTGATCTATCTGGATAACTAACATTCTATTTGTTATCCTACGATCAATAACATATATTGATTAATATATATCCAAACTTATCTATTTTTTTCACGATCCTATCATGGTGATAAGTTTCTGATATTAATCAAACACTATTACATATACATATATTATATATATATAATCTTATAAATTTAAATCACATTAATAAATAAATTATCATTTTATTAAAATGAATTGTTCAAACATTACATGACCGTATTCTAGTTTACACAGTCTCAGTTCTTAAAACTACACTAGAACTAGTTCCAATACGTCCCATTTCTCAATCCTATACTCAGCTTATGTTGGTCAAATTCCATCGAACCAAGCACCTTTGTGAGTGGATCCACCGTGTGTTCCTTTACGTCTAACTTTTAGAATTAAACATCTCCACATTCAATGATTTCTCGTATCACTACAAGAAAATCAAGTTTTAGAGACTGAAAAGCAGTCCCTAATCCGTTCCTAAACAAGTTTAGGGACGGATTAGGGACGATCAGCGGTAGTACCCAATCGCGCGACTCCAAATGCTATCCGTCCCTAATCCGTTCCTAATTAGGGACGGAAATTTCAGTCCCTAATCCGTCCCCAATTAGGGACGGAAAAAGTAGTTCCCAAACAGTCCCTGGATTGGGGACGGATTGTTTTCGGTCTCTAAAATTTGGAGACGGACCACTGAATCCGTCTCCAAATTTGGAGACGGCAGTATTTGCCGTCCCTAATTTTTTTTAAAAAAATAAAAAAATAAAATTTTAAAAATTGTATTTTTCCAGGCAGTAGGAGACTCTACTTCCTTCGTTTTCTCAGAAGCCTTGTTGAAGGAATAATTCCCAGGTCCATTTAAGAGTGTTTTGCCCCTATCCAAGGATCTTGTGCCTCCATCGAATGATTTTGATGTGCCTTTAGCATTCTTCCCTCAGATGAGCTCCTCGCACCATTGCTTGAAGTTCCTCTCAGTGTGTCCTCAAGCACTTTTAGCCGCAGCTGAAACTTTTCCTAGGAATTTTCGGTGAACAAAGTTTAATTTTGGTTCAGTGAATGATAATTAACCGAGAGATCAGATGATTAAAGCATAAGAACATTACTTTTAGTTGTGCTTCAGATTTAGCGGCTCGCTCTACTATGGAAAGCTTATCACGAAGTTGTTGCATTTGTCCCTGCAAGAAAAGAATAGAGAAGTCGAGCTTGAAGAGGAAGAATGGATTCGGGCGAGAATTTATAATAATTTAGGGACGGGGGAAAAAATCCGTCTCCAATTGGAGACGGTGGGATAACATCCGTCTCCAATTGGAGACGGGTGGATAAAATCCGTCTCCAATTGGAGACGGCTGAACCCCGTCTCCAATTGTCACACGAATTAGGAACGGATTAGGGACTAATAGATTAATTTTCCAAAAAATCGTCCCGAAACCGTCCCTAAAACGGTTTTTGAAGTCCTAAATTTAGGGACGGTCCCAAATCCGTCTCCAAATTGGAGACGGATGACCTGCCCGTCTCCAAATTTGGAGACGGATAACCTTCCCGTCTCCAAATGTGGAGACGGATGACCTGACCATCTCCAAATTTGGAGACGGATGACTTGCCCGTCTCCAAATTTGGAGACGGATGACCTGTCGTCTCCAATTTAGGGACGACTTACTATTCCGTCCCTAATTGGTCTGCATTTAGGGACGGATTAGGCACGACTCTTCTGTACCCAAATTTGGGGACGGATTAGGGACGGATTTCATTTTCCGTCCCTAATCCGTGTATAATCCGTTCCTAAATTTAGGGACGGAAATTTCGGTCCCCAAATTTCGTCCCTAATATTGAATTTTCTAGTAGTGTATCAAGTGGTACTTACACAGATAATGCCTTGACTTTTTATAAGACCTTGATTCTTTCGCTTGAGTTATCACACTCACATCACACCAAGTTCACTAATGAACTTTCTAATCCAGATTGTTTCCTTTGTTTTCTCAAATATGTCGATACATTTTTCTTCTATAACCGAGTCGGCTAATATCTTGTTTGGAACTCTTCCAAATGATTGTTTCGCCATTCAAACAAAATACAAAGCCTAACGTGGATTTGTTGTCGTCTTTATTTGATGCAAAGTCATATCGATGAACTCCTCTAACTCCAAATTAGAGTTTCCATAGATAAGAATTTGGTTTTTAGTCCTACTCAAATACTTAAGAATGACTTTCACTAATTTCCATTTTTTCCTATCGGGATCTGCCTAATATCGATTCAATATACATTATTTTCTTCCATTACACTAGCGTACGAGATCCTAATCATTAGTCCTTTCTCATCTTGGGTCTTAAGACGATCCTTCCGAGTGAGAGAATTTATAATGTCTATTGAAAGATAGACTTTCTTGGAATTTACCATACCATCTCATGATGGTTTCAATCTATACAGCCTAAGATCATTCTAGCAACCTCTTGGATCTATTTCTATATATCTTTATTCCTATAATAAATGTCATTCCTAGCTTTAGTCCCTTGAAGTGATGGTACATTATATCTTTTAGCAATTTGTCATCCACATACCACATAAGAGAAGTATCGTTGCTAGTGCTAACCTTCTTATACACGCAAAGCTCTTTTTTGCTTTTGATGAAATTGAGCTTTTCAACCACCTTATTAAACCAAAGGTTCCAACTATGAGAAGTTTGATTAAGTCCATAAATAGAACTTTACAGCTTGCATATCATATTATCCATGGACGAGATCATCAAACTCGTAAGTCGAGTCATATATAGATCTCTTCCTAGAGCTCTTCATTTGAGTAAGTTGTTTTATGTCAATCTTTCATATCTCATGGTCGTGATATACCGCTATAGTAAGTACAATCCGAATAAACTTCTGAATTACAACAAAGGATAATGTTTCTGCATAGTCAATTTCTTCTCGTTGACTACACCCTTTGGAAACTACACGAACTTTATAGGTCTTTATCTTCTCATCTGCTCTATTTTTTTGTAAACTCATTTAAAACTTATTAGTATAATATTCATCGAAGGTTCTCTTGAACTCCATGCATTTCCACTACTTCTCATAGTTAGAACTCTACATCGCTTCTTCAAAAGTCAATGGATCATCATCAATATGATTTTTCTCATTCTCTTGCACCACCAGATTCAATCTATCAGACGCATGTTGAGTATGTGTAGACCTTTTAAGAAGAACATGTATTGAAGGTATTATCTCAATTGGATTTTTTTGTTGAACGAGTTCCTAAATCGGTTCTGTAACCTATAATTGACCTAAAATAATTGAAGATGAAACCCTCATATTCAACCTCAAAGCATCCACAAAATATTGCTCATGAGACATCTCATGGTCCCTTTCCAAATAATCGCACATTTGGCTACAACCATTTTGTGTTTAGAGGGATGATAGATATAATTAATTGGAATATCCTATAAACCAACACTTATCAAACCTGCTTATACGATTGCAGTCTCTTTACAAAAGACAGACAACCTCATAATCTTATGTATTTCGAATTCAGCTGACATCCATTTCATATCTTATATGGAATTTTATATATTGCTTTTTGTGGAAACTTTGTTAAGTAAATAGGTAGTCGTTTTAAAGCATATCCCTAAAATCCAATCAGAAGATCAATGAAGTCCATTATGGATTGTATCCTATCTAATAAAGTTTGATTTCTCGTTTTTGAATCATCATTATGCTGCAACATTCCAAGAGAAGTCCACTGCAAAAAAAAATCCATTTTAGATATTTCTCTCCTCTATCATATCTCAGCACCTCGATGACCTTTATCGTTTTTTCCCAATCTCATTGCAAGATATTTTGAATATTTCAAATGATTTATATTTGTATTTCATAAAATACATAAATCTATATCGTGACATATCGTCAGTGAACATGATGAACTAGGAATACCCCTTCTAGCCTAAACTCTATTCGATCCACATACATCCATATGTATGAGTTGTAAGACTTATGTGGCTCTTTTTTTCAATTCCAGTAAAATGATATTTGGCCATTTTCTCTTGGAGACATTCACAAGTTGTATTTGTTTTTCTCCGATATGACCAAACCTACAACTAAAGAAAAATATGATTGAAATGATTATTCATTTCTCTTTTATGATCGCGAATATGCATATTAATTAAATTAATATTCGCATCATGTAAGACATATAAACCATGTTCTAAATAAACATATACAAATAATTCATCGTTATATATGATATAATAGATGTTATTAGAGAAGATAGTTCGAAATCCACATATATTCAACATAGAAATAAAAATTATGTTTGAAATAAATTTCAGAATATAATAAATATCTTTCAATAAAAGGATCTTGCCCATATGCATAGAAATACAAATCGATCATACAACTAATGTTGCGACGTTTACGTCATTCCCACATTTAGGCCAAAATATCTATTTCTTAGTCTTCTACTAATCTTCAACCCCTACAACATATTGTATATATTAAAGTTGTTGTCGGTATAGTCACACAGAAGAATCAATCATGGGCAAAGAAATCATGAAATATTTTCATGTAGATACACCTTGATTCTTATATTTGAGAGATGTAAGACACTCTTTACAATTTCTCTTCCACTGTCTTTTCTTCTTAAAGAAGAAATACCCAACATCGATATGATCGACCTTGCCCTCTTTGCTTTGGGTCTGGTCACAACACCTTTAGTCATATTATGCTTTCTCGTTGGACATTTAATGTTCTTTCTATTCTTGGAAGTGGAGCTAACGACCATCACAACTCTAGATCTCTTAGACATTTTGATGTTGTTTATTTTCATAACAATTAAAAGTTCATATGCACAATCAGGGTTCATCATGTTATATTTAACAATGAATGATTAATAATAAAATGCCTCATGCAGCGATTGTAAGATTAGATCATATGACAACTTCTTTCCCAATGAGCATCATATCTTCTCAAGCTATTCTATAAGATCAATCTTCTTTAAAACATGGTCCGGCTAGCGATTTGGCAGCCAAACTAGACTTGAACAAAGTCTTGGACATCTAATATCTTGTCATCTTACTTTGTGAACCATATTTCTTTTTAAGATTCTCGATTATCTATTACAAATACATATATCCTCATGTTGTGGCTAGAGTTCTGAACTCACTTTGAATCTAGGATGATACATTTAAAAATAGTTATCCCCTAGATACTTGAAGTAAGCATTGATGGCCTCATCATCATCCTTTCGGGGTGTATCCAAGACTGAGTTATTGATTGTATAAGTTTTTCATGCATGAGACCAGTCTGAGATTGCGGTACCATTCATCGCAGTTCGTTCCAACAAGTTTGTGGACATGTATGATGGCTTGCAACGAGATGAAAGACTTTCTTCCTTATAAATTTCTATAGTTCTGTAAACAGAAAAAAACACGCAGCAACATAAGAACAATTCATAACATTATTTAGACAAGGACTTCACCCGAACAATATCAACTACTAATTAATGCTACTCTAGCACTAGAAATCATGTTTTTTATTAACAGCATTTTAACACATCTAATATGAGTGAGCCCTCTGGTTGTCAGGTCGCTTGTCAAACATATTAATTAGGTTCACATGCAACCTTAATAGCTCTATATCACATTCTCCTCTGGTTGTCAGATCATTCCTATTGATATAGTTGAGTTTACACATCATTCACGCTTAGTAACAAAATTATGATATGTATCCCCCTGATAGTCTAGACGCATATACTATCAAATTGCTAACTCTCACTACGCATATCATGCAATAGATTTACACTCATTATGTCTCAACTTAGATTCCTGATTGTACCAAATAAATTAGATTTCAACTCATGTGTCTATTTTCGATAAGTAAGCCAGAGGCCAAAACAACTTTGACCTTTTGGAACTCAATATTTTAGTAATTGTACACTTCTATGACATATTGTTCAGTCGAATAGTCATACTGTTCGAGCAAATTTGTATTATAGAGTAAACACTCGGCCTGAGCAGTCACAGTGCTCGGCCTTAGTAACCATTACAGAGAAAATTCTCGGACTGACCGATGCTTGCTCGATCCAATGAACCTATGAGAGTTATCCCCAAGGATTTGCTCGGTCGAACAATCCTCACAGTGAAATCGCTTAGCCCGAATAACTACTCAGTTGATTACTTTTTTAGATTGAGATTTCCCTCAGATCGAATAACTTTTACATTGTCGGTAGGTTCCCTACTTGAGCAGCCATGATGTTCAATTGAACAATTATACAAATTGCTCGGTCGAATGCACAATCTCTAACAAAACATTAGATCGAGCGTTGCTCATCCAAAAACCTAGTGTTTATTGAGCATTTTCTCGATCGAATTGAAGTATCATTGTGTTCAATCACATAACTGATAACTACATTTGACCCGAGCATCGTACATATTAAACCTAAAATCGTCATTTCCCGAGCGAATTTTTGTCTAAGTTTGCAAAAAAAATCTTATGTATAGATGATCAGATGATACGATACCAATGTTGGATTACTACTTAGGCATTGAAATTGTTTTTACCAATCCAAATAATAAATCCAGTCGTTTAACATTTTAAGTTTTATGACTTTGTTCATCAGAAAAACAAACATGAATATGAATCCAGTAATCTTTAGAAAAGTTAAAGCGGTGAGAAATATAGTTTTGATCGTGCGAAATCTCCGAAATGATCCACATCAAAGTCAAAATATGTTATCAACTCCTTGATGTGATAGGAATTGTGGAGACCGTTTATCCTTTTGTTTCTCTCTCGAATTTCATAATTTTTGTTTTTGTGTTAATATTTGTTTGTGTTTTTTCAGCTAGCCTAAGTGTTATTTTGTAACACTTTTGGTGTCTAACTTTAGGAATAATTAAATTTTAACTGTTTACCAAACCACTCATAATTAGTGATATTTGTAGTTTAGACATATATAAAACTAATTCAATAAGACCTCAATTTTCCTTCTCTTTATTGCTCTTTCTTTCTCTAACAAAACTCTTTTTCTCCAAAATTTTATTTGTGTGGCTGAATGTGTTAATTATATTAACCATTCTTGGTTTTAATCTTATTACACTATGTGCATATAATTTTCAACAACCCGCAACTACTACCCTTTGAGTGTACACTCGGTAAACCCAAAACTTGTGAGAATATAAAAATAGTATTTAATAAATTGTAGACAAAAATGCAAAGCGAACGCTTTGCCAAAATTTATCACATTTACCATAAATTGATATCTTGTTGTTGTGAATCTGTGCTCTGATCTATCTTAGATCTGATATTGTTCGAAGAATTTTATTGCAACAATTGTGAAAACGAAGTTTTTTTAATGAATAAAGTTGAGTGATGTATGTATGGTTTATTTGATTAGGAAACTCTTGGGTACGTGATGATCAATCTTGGGGATGTTGTGAGCAACCGAAGGATCAACGAGAAGTACCATTTGATAGACTCTAAGAACGGTCGGATTCAGATCGAGCTTCAATGGAGAACTTCTTCTTGATAAAGTCTTCTTTTTCTTTTTAATAATTTCAATACGTAATTAGTTCATTAACTTCAGTAATATGTCAGATGTTAAAATTATGTTACAACATTGTTTTTCTTTTGAATTGCATGACTATTTTTTACACTGTTTTTTATGTTATTTTAAAAAATTGATTCACAAATTTAATATTCTATGTTAAGTGATTCATTTGTAATGAATGTGTAAAAATGAGAATTGTTTCATGTAAATATATGTGAAGCATTTAATAACTAGTATAAGATTACATGTTGATGATGTATTTTACCAAAATAAAAATGGTCTATGATTTATTTAATGGAATATGTTATTATTAAGGGTGGATGAATATTGGATATGTAGATTCTGTATGATATTCGTATTCATTAAATATTTAATTTTATCATTTTTACTCGTATCCAAAAATTTAAATATAAAAATAACATTTATATTCGGATATCCATGTCCAAGTCTGAATCTAAAACTTGTTAATGCAAAACCGAACAAATGAGTTTAAAAAAATATATAGTTTATTGTATTCCAAAGTTCAATACTACACAAAAACAAAAAAAACTACATAATCTATAAAAAAACGCATTCACGTGCAACAAGCATGAGAGGACTAGCATGGAAAATTCTCATAAACACATATGCCAAAAGGTTAAGAATGAGAGGACTAGGATTGCAACAAGCATGAGAGAAAAAACTCAAACAAATAAACAAAAGAAATTAGATTTAGTATTATATTTTGATTATTTGAAAATAGATCCTTTTTGTTTAATTTTAATGTATTATTATCTATATATATAATAAAATAATTATTTAGCACATTCGGATACAAATAGTTGGAATAATATACCTTAGTATTTGTATTTGTACTTGGAAAATATTTGATTTAAACTATTTATATTTGTATTTGATCACTTACATATCCGAATTTTTGGTTTGTAAACAAATATGCCTCATATTTGAATACTTCAAATAGTTATTGGATATACCCACATGATGTTTTGCCATATGTGTTTATGAGAATTTTCCATGCTTCACGAAAGACATTATTCCTTGGGCAATGAGTGGTTGAAGGGAAGGAGAGATTGAACCAAGTATGGCGGAGACCGATAGTCAATCTTGAAGTTTGAATGAGCAAAAGCAGGATTCGAAGAGAGAACAAAATTTTATTGGATTAAACAATATAGGCCATGGTCTTCAAGGAGAACGAAAATTTGAATGCTCCATATGAGGTTTCGTGAGATATATCATGTTTACGTGAACAATACTCGAAGTGAAACGGCAAGATTGAACACCAAACTTTATTTGGTGATCGCCAGTATTTGATGTGTCATTGTGTGCAGCTAGGGTTTTGATGTAGGGTGAATGACCTGATGCGGCTGTTGTAGGCGATGGCGGTGGTGTGGTGGCGTTGGGAAAGGTGGTCGACGATGACTAAAACAACATCGTCAGCAAGAAGGGTGATGACATTTGTAAAGACGATGTCGATTGGAATAGTGAATTGTCTGTGACTGCGGGGCGAAAACGCGGACGGACAAAGAGGAAGGATGCACGTTTTGGCGATGATGTGGTCGAGAAGAAAGGAATGATGAGTGTTGTGCTATGATGTGGTTAGATAGAGAAGAATGAGTCGCAATTGGGTGACGACGCAATCGGACAAATAAGAAGGAAATGTGGGGTGGGGCGCCATGGTGGTCAGCTCAGAATGGTGGTAGTCGACGTAAGAGTTAAGGTTTTGGTTTAGTTCTCACAACTAGAGGAAAAAAAAAGTGACGGCTAGATTTTTAAAGTTCGATACCATATAATATTAGTGAAATTGATTAATTAATTTATTAAGATTAAGATTTATTTATACACAAGTTACTAACTATTAACCTAATAATAAAAAATTATAAAATTATCCTTTAAATTTATTTAATATCACGTGAATTCACCTACGGATTTTAAAATTGATGAATTTGAAATAACATTTTATCGTTGGCATATATTTTATTATTTTGAATAAATATTTTTAAAATTTTAAAAAATTTCATTAATTAATTTCAATTATAAACTTTTTAATTAATTGATTTAAATTTAGTTTGTATATTTTTTAAAAAAATTATAAATTTTTTATTTGAACAAATGAGGAACCGCTGATTTATGAAAATTACTGAAAAATCTTTTTGATCCCTGTATGATCCTTCGAACCAAAATTCCAATATGATTGTTTAAATTTGATATTTCAAAACTGTAAATCTATGTGTGAATATAATTCTGAAATGTTTAAATAGTTTCTAAAATAAAATTACGTCGATAAAATAATACAGATTGATAAGATGAAAAAAATATTAGTCACGTTCGTATTCATATATATATATATAATCCAATCATTCCAAACTTTTTTAAATTTTTAAATCAATTATTGCAGTTATTGCATTTTTAGTTATAGATAGGCGTAAAATATTTTAGTTACTATATACTGTTTTATTAGCGTTATAATATAAAGGCATTTATCTATGTTATGTATTACCATTTTATGATGCTCAATGTTATAAATTTTATGCGTTCATTCAAATAGGGGTTATAAATGGGTTACATAACCAATTGATCATTAATTTAATTGTTTAGAAATGTCCTCATAGGGCTAAAACACTTCAAAACTATCATCCTAAATTTAATAGAAAAAAATCGGAAAAAAGACATATGTGTCCTTATGTTTTGTTAATGAAAAACATATACGAAGGAAGGAAAGACAAATTTGAGAGGAGAGAAACAAAGTTGAGAGCTATTTCCTTTCATTTTCGAGTGATTTCCATCCATTTTCGAGCGATTTCCTTCTATTTTTGAGCGATTTCTTTCCATTCTCGAGCGATTTCCTTCCATTTTGAGCGTTTTGCAGCAATTTTTGAGCGATTTCCAACAAATTTTTAGCCATTTTCAGTGGTTTCCAGTAGTTTTCAGTGTTTTTAGTGATTTCCGGTGATTTTTTGCAGTTTCCGGTAGCTTCTGGCGATTTCCGGCGATTTTGGGTCGCACTGGATCACAGGATCGAACTAGGTCTAGGGTCGAACTGGATCGTAGGATCACAGGGTCACAGGGTCGGACTGGATCGCTGGATCGCATGGTCGCTGGGTCGAACTGGGTCGCAATGGGACGTTGGGTCACAGGGTTGCTAGGTCGAACTGGATCGTAGAGTCGTAGAGGGTATTTTGGGAATGTCAATATTTATAAAGGTATTTTTGAAGTTATTTTTTTTAAAGAGTATTTTTGAAGTGTTTTAACCATAATATATTTTTAAAATTACCCCAATTTATAATTTATTTATGGATTTTAATTTTTTTTAAAATATTAAAAGGAATTCTTTTGTTTGCATAGAATCTATTGAATTCATTATTAATGGCAACCTAAAAAGAAAAAAATATAAAAATGGAAAATAGTGAAAACAAATAATAATAATAATAATAATAATAACAATAACAATAATAATAATAATAATAATAATAATAATAATAATAATAATAATAATAATAAGGTGGAGAGTTGGTAAGGGAATGCACATGGAGCTAACCATCTTTGTAATGATTGGTTAGCTCATATCTTCCTCCTAATTGCGCAATCAGTGCCATTGTCATTCCTCTTTTGTATTTAATAAATTTATTGGTTCCCCCTATTTTATCTTTATCTAACTTAAAAAATTTTGAACTGTCTTAATTCTCTAGATAGAGCTTTACTATTTTCACCATTTTTTTGTTTGATTGCATTGCTAATAGATTTTAAAAACTATTTATTATTCACTAAAAGATTTGCATGAAAATGTCAAAAAATATTTAAATCAAAATTAGAAATAATTACTAGACATATTAGTAGGTTTTTGAAAAAATAGATTTGTATCTCGATGTTTCCAATTTAGATCACAATGTTTTGAGTTTTGATAATGGGTGCTTAAACATAATCATAAAAGTGGTGTTTAAACATAATAACGTATTTTAAAAGTCTAAACTATCAAAATTGGCATTACAATAATATAAACGGTACAAATTAAATAATTTTCGATCGATTCGATATTATAATTCACTTTTATCAACTATATTACAACAATATGAATTTGGTCTAATATTCACAAAATTATAGCCTGCAATTTTCCATGATTATAAAAATAAATCAGATAAAAATATTTTATTATAAAAAAGATAATAGATTTAGTCTAGAAAATGCAAGTTCTTTTTATCAGGTATCTAGTAGGACAAACAATGACGTGTCACGTTGTGAATGGTTGGAAGTTGAATAGAGATTGGCACGTTCCCAGAGATTTTCCATTTTTTTTTATAAAACCTTCATAAAACTAAATGGGATAGTGGCGTAACACACCGTTGCACGTCCTAAACGAAATTCGTCCAAAATGATATACTCGTTTCATGCTTCCCTTTATTCTTTTTATAATCATATCCTTTAAACTTAATAAATTGGGGATTTTTATTACTGATTCTGTTTTGGATATATCACATATAAATATTGAAAATAGAGTTTTATATATCTGATAATCTAAAAATATTAATTTATGTTGTCAAAATTTTAGGTGATATTTTGAAGTCTTCAGGACATTTTTATTAATTTTATTTACATTTTTCATTTGAAAAATAACATTGTTCCTATAGATCATTTAAGCCTAATGGTACCGATGGGAATAGAGACATGTGACACTAAAAAGTGCCATTTTATGCCTTATACTATATATATATATATTTTTTTATATATATGCCACGTATGAAATAAATAATAAATAAAATTAACGGGAACTAATTGGTGACATCAAATAATATTTTTATTTAGGTAATTAGCCATGATTTAGGAAATTATGACAAAAAAATCCGAACCTAGACCAATTTTGACAAGATAAATCCAAACTTTTACTTTAGTATAAAATTTTGCAAAATATCTTCTTAATTAGTCTAAATATTCATTAAATTCAAAAAATTTAAACACATAAGTATCAAAATATTCAACTACAATTTTTTTGTCATCTTCATTTTAAATTTTCAATTGAAAAAACATATCACATGTATACAATATCATTCAAATTCCAGAGTAATTATAGCGGAACATTTAATTCAACATTATTCTATCAAGTTTCATTTAAATATACATAATTACATTTTTTTCGTTATCATTTCCATCTTAACTTCATTCAAATTCCAAAATAAATTATAGTACACAAATTTAATTAAACTTTATTCAATCAAATTTCATTTAAATTTTAAATTTTTTATTCTAAAACAACATATTAATGAAAACATTAAACATATAAATTCTGTATATTTTATATATTGAAATTTTAAATATAGAAATATACCAATAGATTCCTTTTTTCTGAAATATTTTGATTTAGATTTTGAGGTTTTAAAATTAATTTCCATATTGAAATATAAAGTTTTATTTTTCCTATATATACACAAAGATACCATTTTTCAAAAAATGTAAATATTATATTGATAAAGAAGTATATAATTTGGATTCATTGTTCATTCAAAATTCAAAATTTAAAATTTCTTATCGACACCATTTAAATTCAAATTTTTTTTGTTGCTTTCTCAAAGTAAATAAACGGTTTAATTTGACTTATTTTCAGTTCCTTTGCCTAAAAAAATTTGAATAAAAGAGAACAATAAAAGTGAAAAGAAAAAAATTACGATGAGAAATATATAATTGATTTTTAAATTCGAAATACATAAATTAAATTATTATTTAAATATGGTGAGTGTACATGATAAGGTATTGATGTAGCATTAGCTGGCACAAGGTTGTATGTAATTGTTCATCTCAAAGTCTCCAACCGCCAAAAAGAGAGAAAAGGCAAATCTTTTTCTCCAATCTCTCTCACCATTTTGAATTTTCCCCGTTTCTGCGATTTGGGTTCCTCAGATTTACAAGCTTCGCGTTCGAGCTTGATTAGGGTTTGGCGAGTGAGAAAGGTTTCACCTTTTGGGATTCTTGGGAAATGGCGAGGAATTGAAGGAGGAAGAAGAAGGTTTTTGAGTTGGAACTGCGAGATCTTAGGGTTTTCTGGATCCATCGCAGATGAGCGCGTCGAGGTTCATAAAGTGCGTCACCGTTGGCGATGGTGCCGTCGGAAAGACCTGCATGCTGATTTCTTACACCAGCAACACTTTCCCCACGGTAATTTTAAAATGTTATTTATTCTCTAATTTCACTGTCCTATTCTTGTTGCTGATTCTTCTTGGGGGTTCAAGGGAGTAGGCCCTAATAACTAGATGAATGATCTGAACATTTTATGTCAAATTTTGTTAGGAAATCTGATATTTTTCTCGTTGAGGCTCCAATATCTGAAATATTCTTTCTAACATTTGTAGATTCTTCTGCAAAATGTTGCTTTACACTTTGGGTCACCTTAACAAGATTTGTGATTTGAGTTCGTCAATCCTGTTTTCAAATAGATGTTCATTTTCACTTCTTCCTGCTCTGCTTCAGAACATTTTCTGAGAGCTGATGTTGGGCTCAGAATTTTGATGTTTAATTGTCTATCTGTATGAGGAGTAAGTATTTTCCTCGATCAACACTGTATCTTTGATAATCAGTTGTGCTTAATCTGCAAGTTATGTTTGGTTGACAGGACTATGTTCCTACTGTTTTCGACAACTTCAGTGCAAATGTGGTCGTAGATGGGAACACCGTCAATCTCGGATTATGGGATACGGCCGGTAATTTGTCTGAGAACCCTTTTCGGATCTTTCTCAAAAACGTTATTGTTCGAGGTTTTGACTTCTTTTTGGGAGCTCTGGGCAGGTCAGGAAGACTACAACAGGTTACGACCTTTGAGCTACCGTGGTGCGGATGTCTTCATTCTTGCTTTTTCACTTATCAGCAAGGCCAGTTATGAGAATGTAGCCAAGAAGGTATTGCTCCTATTACTCCATAATGTGGTTTAAGCTGAATGAAAACATCTGGCTAATTTGTTTTCTTTTTTTAATTCTTCATCTTAGTGGATTCCTGAGCTCAGGCATTATGCTCCCGGTGTTCCAATTATCCTTGTTGGAACAAAACTCGGTATTTTCCCTCAACTATTCTCTGGAAATCTTACCTGATAGTGAAAATGGATAATAGGGAGTCTGTCAGATTCACTTTGAGTAAACATCGCAACGTTCTCGAAGAATTTAGATCACTGAAGGAGGTTGTCGTTTTTGTTCTGAAATTTGGTTCCTGCAGATCTCCGAGAGGACAAGCAGTTCTTCATAGACCATCCTGGTGTGGCGCCAATCACTACAAGCCAGGTACTCAAAGATCCGATATTCTTTGACTGATAGTCCTCTGCATGCTCATTTCTCAATATGCTTAATGTTTGTCCCTCATTTGTTTCAAACAATGTAAAGGGTGAGGAACTAAGGAAACTGATTGGAGCTCCAGTATACATTGAATGCAGTTCCAAAACACAGCAGGTTCGTATACGAATTACGCATTTCTCCTTTGTTGGATTGAATATTGTAAGTAGATCAAAGTTTCATGGGCACATTTGTGATTGCAGAATGTGAAGGCAGTGTTTGATGCTGCCATAAAGGTGGTGCTTCAGCCTCCAAAGCAGAAGAAAAAGAAAAAGAACAAGAATCGCTGCGCATTCTTGTGATCACTTAATGATTAGGAAAACGAAAACAATATACCAGAAAGCTCAAAGATCGACATCATTGCAGAAACCTTTTTATCGACGATTAATTTGTACCCATTTTATCATTGGCCTGAAGGAGACAATTGGAGTAGCGATTTGTATAGATTTTGAGATCGGCGATGAATAGTTTGTCCAGAGACAAAGAAAGAGAGATGGATGAATTCTTGGTGTGTTGTACTTGTTATGTAGTCTAATCTTCTTTCTTGTTGCGGATGATTTATTTTGTATTGACAGATTATGTTAATTAATTTTTCTTTTTCCGAATGTGTTAAAGTTAAGATTTTGATTTCTAAACTTGTTTCTGCCTCAAATTTATACGCTCTTTCTCTCTCTCTTGATTGTTTAATTGATTAAGTTTTGTCTGAAATAACAAACCTGAGGTCTAGTGGATTTCTGTGTACTTGTTGAAGATGAAGAAAATCCTTTTAAAAGAATAGGAGCCCATGATGGAGTTTGTGTACAAGTATTCAGATTTTTGATGGGTTTTCGAACACCCGAATCATCATCCATCTCATTTAGACAGCATGGTGTTAACACTTTCATTTGCAGGACTTTCTTGGCTCCTAGGAAAGAGCCAGTCTTTGTTATCATCACCATTATTCAACACAGCAGAAGAAAGAGCCAATGGAAGCCATTCTTCAAACAATGCATCTCTTCTTATTCAGAGGTCCCTGCGTTTGAGCAGACATGTTCCTTCCTCTTGTGGCACAGCCTCAGGCTCCTTGGGCTTTCTGAACACTAACCGGATACGTAAAACCCTAAACCCATTATTTCACCTGATTTCATCAATCATCGCAGATCAATTGGCGACACAACCGGGCAAGAATTTTTCCGACAAAACAACTCGAAGACACAATTTCGATGAAACACATACGAGCAAGGCAGTTCTGTGGGTTCCTTGTCTGAACCCGAGAAGTCGTCAAAACAAAGGTTTAGATGCTACTTTTACCCAAGAGGCAATCCTACTTATTCCTCTGATGCCGAGGTTTTCACAAGAATTGAGTTTCGATGTTGAGGACTTGGAGGGTTTGCGTTCGGAATTGGAAAAAGAATGGAACAAATCTTTGATTCCAAACGCAAACCATTCAAGTCTTCAACATCGAAACTTAATTCTTGTGAAAACATCTACAACAGAGGAATAAGATTGCCTCCTTATAAAAATAGCATCTGAACCACTGTCTTGACCATTTATTGGGTTCAAACAACGAGCTCACGGAATTGCCTTGCTCACACGTGTTTCGTCGAAATTGTGTCTTCTAGTGGTTTCGCCGGAAAAGTACTTGCCCATTGTGTCGCCAATTGATCTTCGATGATTGATGAAACCAAGTGAAATACGGGTTTTACGGTTTATCAATTTCCCCGATGTTGGAAGGTTTTCAATTTCACGTAAATATCAAGCAAGAGATTTTCTTTGGGAAGAAGGATGAGTGAGAGAGAAGCTTATCTGTTTCTATCTGATGATTGCGGATGCAGTCACAACTTGATCGGACCATATTTCTCGCCCATCAAACCGCCTTTCTGCTTTTAAAACTGGATGTAGTGTAAATTGCTCATGAAGGGTTGAATTCCCGTTGTCGCTCTGTAACTCAGTGTTGATAAGTTCTATGGGTTTCTGTACAGCAGATGGAGTAGTCTGTGGATTTCCTTTCTCAAAGAAGTATAAATACCTGTAAAACCAGAAAATAACATCGTCGAGTTGAGTGTAAGTGTTAATATGAAAGGTTCAAGAACATGTGGAGGTAACAATGTGAATGTGAAATGTTTTTGTTAAGCCGATCACAGTGTGACCGATCCGCTGCTACCTCTCAGCGAATGCTTCCGACAGAGTAGAACTCTGTAATGGAAGAGATGAACTAGTCAAATTAACACATTTCATTTACTTGGATCATTTACAAAATCTAGTACTTTCCCGTTTCGTCACAGTCACAGTTACGCCATGATTCTACTTTGAGAAATTCGCTGGAAAAGATTCATATATTGTTTTCTTTTCATGGTTAATTCTCAACCATTGAGAATGAGAAAAAAGAAGGAAGGCACACACCTTTCTCCATCTTCGACGCCGTCATGATCATTTACCCAAAAGAGTTAAACTGCTCTACATTGATCAGGCTTCTTGTCGAGTACTGATCAAATGAAAAATCCAATTACATGTTTGGATAGAAGAAAATAAGAGAGCATACTAGTGAGGGTGAATGAAATGAACTTTGCAAAGTTCCAATTATCAGATGAATTGCCGATACCTGTGCCTTCGAATCCTGAACAAAAAATATATATAAGCTATTTTCTAATCCTTCGTCTCTCGTAAAATTTTCATAGACTACTTATAATTATCTTAGTGAGTAGTTCAAATAGGTAAGAATCGAGATATTACTGCGATTTCATCCTCATATAATATCAATGCCTGAGTGTATAATTCGTAAGCAACGGGTTCAAGATCACAATCATTTGCAGCCTGACCACCAAGAAAAAATAAACCGAAGTTTAAAATGATATGATATAAGAATGTACCGACCTGTTCATGGTTCAAGTATAAAAGTAATGAACCGACCTGAATTATGTCTCGAGAGTCTGCAAATGGTACTCATCTGGAAAGACCTGAATTATGCACTCCATCAGATAATACTGCGCTAGCTCATCCTTACAGTTGACAACCTGTTCATGGTTCAAAAGTAAGATCCTAGGAAGAACAGTCTCTTTGTACATCTCGAGTTTTACACCTTCTATCTGACTTAGAACATGTAGATTTTTCCCAACCTGAGTGGAAAACATATATAATACATGTTAACAAGCATTTAAAATGAATGATTCACAAGCACATACAACCTGCATGACCACATATGAATGATTCACAAGCACATACAACCTGCATGACCGAAAAGCATGCTTTTCATGCTTTGTTTATGCTTCAGAGGCATGCAAGGGGGGAGGTGTTATGCGGATTTAAACAAAATCAACTGTCTGGAGATTTAGAATTCACCTGGCGCTGCATCTGCACCCAAAGCGTATTTATCTCAGTGAATTTTGTAGCACAAATTCCACAGCATTCATCACAACGTTTGCATCTCTGCAGGAGGAAGAGCACAGGTCAAGTGAATAAACATCAGGGCAGCTCATTTCATGGCAAAAGAAAGAAATAAAATCACCTTTAACACTCACCCTTCGAACTTGGAGCCAATGTCAGGTCATTTATCCCTACTCACTCGAGCAAGATAACTCCTCAGAAAGAGCCCACGAATTGGATGTTGAACACCTCGACACATTTCCACAAGATCTTGAAGGATATCCATTGGAGGAGCCTCCTTACTTTTGATGTACCCAGAACCTACCGTACATAGCAGATACCTGGCAGATTAACATCGACAACTTCACATACAGTGTTGAGAGAACTATTTTACGGGAAAATCAAAAGCCCTGATTTGCCATACCATCCAACATCGATCAGAATGGAACATACTAGCTCAAAATCAAACAAACACTGAATCGAGAGATTCAATCTCGCGATGAAATCATACAGAGATCGTAATACTTCTGAGGAGATAGCTTAGATGTACGGAGCTCCGACAACATCAAAGCGGACTACTTGAGGACGTCTCTGAGATTGTTCGAATCCTGAGAAGATGACACAAAAAAACCGTCATACCGCCGGAAGAATCAGCAAAAACGAAAGATAAACCCGAAAACGGACCAAAGCGCGACGCCTGAAGAAAGCCTTGCTGTTGGATTCTGGTGATCTCTTCCGCAAGCCATTTCTCCTCGTATTCGACTCCGTCGGGCATCATCTCCCTCTCTTTCTCTCTCAGTAGTGACACACGAACAACGTTGTTCAACTGTCTCTGTGTTTATTTTCACAACGTCATATGGTGTACATTCAAAATCAGAACCCTCATCTTTATTGTCCCAAACCCATGTAAAGCTGTGAACTTCACTGCGATCGAAGATTCATAAATAGAGATCTCAAAGTCCTCCTTTGATGTTTCCACAGTTAAATACGCTCTCAATCAAAACCTAAGCTGACCAAATTTGGCTTCCACAATCATTTGTCGGATAGCAATGTTCAAACCATGACAGCATTCTTCATTCATTTCATCTTTCAGTTCCACTACTCGATTATTTGTTTGCGCTTAAAGCTCCCTTATACGTTTACATTATTTTTACTTTCGATTCAAACAGAAAAATACGAACAGAACTGAACACATTTCACAGTTAGTAACACCGAGATTGCAAGAAGATTAAAAAAATAAAAATATTATATATATATATATATATCTATGACTGTACAAGCTAAGCCGGACGAGCAAAAGCTAAAAAAGAAAAAAAAAATCAATGGAACATCAAAAGGGCATTTCATAAGGTAATGAATAGATGCCAACTTCAGGCAAAAATAGAGCCTTCGGCCAAGAGGGATCTCCAGAACATTGAAAATTGGCGAAATCCTTGTAAGTCTCTAACACTTCATTTGCAGGCCTTTCTTGCCTCCTAGGTAAGAGCCAGTCTTGGTCATCATCACCAAGATCCAATACAGCAGAAGAAAGGGGCAACGGAACCCATTCTTCAAACAATGCATTGTATCGGGATTCTTTACTCCTCTTGTGTTTTTTCTTTCTCGTGTCAATGGGAATTGTGGCACCCTCTCCCCCTCCGGAAGTGCAGGGCAAGTCCTCCTCTTGTTCAGAGGTCCCTGCTTTTGCAACACAACTCGCTTGCGTATTTTGGACTACCTCTTCAGTCTGAGTACATTGTGAACCCAAAGTTGAGCAGACAGGCTCCTCTTGAGCCAAACCCTGAGGCGCCTTTGGCTTTCTGAACACAAACCGGATACGTAAAGGTTTACCTGGCACCACTAAATAAAATACCAACAAATGAGTTCACAAGAAAACTTGACTACACACCCACATTTTTTGAATAAGCAAGATCACACACCTTTTACATGACTATCAACAGGTGGATCCTGCCTTTTCCTCTTGTTATTTCTCTGGCTTCCATCAGAGAGATAACAAAGATGTTGTGGTTGCTCATGTTCTTCTGTCAAACCACTTTTCTCAAGTTGTTCGTTTTCATCCTGAACTTTATTGGAAGTAAGGTATCGGTGCTTTTCTTTCTTATCCTTCCTTTTCTCCTTCTTCTCCTTCTTCCGGAGTGCCTTTTTTTGATCGACTATGTCTCTTTTGATCTTTAATCCATTAGAATAAAGGGTTTAGACTAGGGATCTCAAGGAACTTGGTAGGGCAACAATCCACCCGACTCATGCCGCAAAACCAATGAAACAGGGTACATACAGCACGACATCTTTACACAACACATACCAATTCACAAGTTTCAGGACCAGTATTATCCTGTTACATTAAAGAACACTGTCCTTGGCATCTGGAACTACCACACACACACACACAACAGCGGGAAGTAAATTAAAGAACTTACTGGACGCTTAAGCCCTAATATCAACCATGAATTATTAGGAATAAGGAAAGTCCTTCATCCACACGTACATACGTATATATAAATTTACGCAGCGGTAATGATATGATCTATGAGCATACCGTGGTGTCATCAACAGGTAATACAAACAGCTTCTAACACATAAAGCCACTTAAAAATCATGGCATCGAGAAACCAAGCCTCGTAATTTAACCATAGTCACCGGAGATATTAACAGATACAAAGATTTTTACCAAGCAATTCAAGATCTGAAACGTGCAACCCAACCTATCTCATCTCCAGACATATCAATGAAAAAGAACCGATCAAGAAACCAGATTTGGCTCAACGAACCTTAGTCGATTCGACCAAGTTCTGAACGCTCGCCCAGTTCCTCGCATACAGAGACGTAGGGCAAGGGAAAGATCGCGACATGGTTTTTGCTTCTTTCTCAGATTCGATGGAGGAAGGCAAACGCAACTAATTCGAATATAAACCCGTAAAACTAGTTTCGAATCGGCCTAGACACAGAACACCACGAGAAAACACGGTACCTATAAGGCACGAAATCAAAACAAACCGAGGATTTCGATTTCACCGCACAGAATCTACAAACCCTAACGGAGCTCCTTAACCCTAATCGCGCGCGAGAGAGACAGATATTTAGACAGACGAATACGATATTAAAGAGAAGGGTAAGGGATCCCTATATAAAGAAGTGCGAAATCTGAGATCCGCCGACTCGGGGAAATCACATGGAGGAAAAAGCACATAAAAACCCTAAGGGCTGTTAGGTAATTTCGTCTTCACCGCGTATATCGGTGCGAATTGGATGAAAGACTCTTTTACCCCTTCCTTTTTCTAAGCCCAATCATGTTGGGCCTGTTCTTTGGGCTTAGATATTCCTTCTCACGGAAATCTCAACCCACATATAATAATAATAATAATAATAATAATAATAATAATAATAATAATAATAATAATAATAATAATAATAATAATAATAATAATGTTAGAAAACGAAAACGTATAATAAAACTAAAATTTTTATATAAATTAAATTTATATTTTTATAAATAATAACTATTTTTCTTATAAAAGTGAATAGATTCAAAATAACATTATAACATTTGAATAAATAATTATTCTTTCATTTCTATTTGTTTTTATAAATATCTGGACAATGATTGTTTTCAATCAATTCATTTTTTATATTTATATATATTGTCAAATCTGGTATGACTTAAATTTTAAATTTTTAACATTATTAAAAAGTATATCAATATCAATAGATATGTCTGTTGAAATATTTACCAACGGATTTCAACGGATCCATCCGTTAAACTTTTTACCAACGGATAGCAACAGATCATTCTATTGAAATATTTACCAACGAATCCATCCATTAAAATATTTACCAACAGATTCAAAGGTGAACCGTTGAAAATCCTTAATCTTTATCAACGGATACCATTGCAATTTTTTCAAATTTTCAACGGACATTCGTTGGCATTTTTAACGAGCATCCCTCAAAAATTCCAATGGATACCCCTTGAAAAAAATCATAATTACAAAATTTTGGGCCTAATTGCCTTGTCTTTTTCAACGGGCATCGTTGAAATTTTCAACGGTCATTCGTTGAAAATTCCAACGGATGTCCCTCGGAAAAAGTCATAGTTATAAAAATTCTGCATCTAACCTTCTTCATGGGCATAGAAGAAGAAGAAGAAGAAGAAGAAGAAGAAGAAGAAGAAGAAGAAGAAGAAGAAGAAGAAGAAGAAGAAGAAGAAGAAGAAGAAGAAGAAGAAGAAGAAGAAGAAGAAGAAGAAGAAGAAGAAGAAGAAGAAGAAGAAGAAGAAGAAGAAGAAGAAGAAGAAGAAGAAGAAGAAGAAGAAGAAGAAGAAGAAGAAGAAGAAGAAGAAGAAGAAGAAGAAGAAGAAGAAGAAGAAGAAGAAGAAGAAGAAGAAGAAGAAGAAGAAGAAGAAGAAGAAGAAGAAGAAGAAGAAGAAGAAGAAGAAGAAGAAGAAGAAGAAGAAGAAGAAGAAGAAGAAGAAGAAGAAGAAGAAGAAGAAGAAGAAGAAGAAGAAGAAGAAGAAGAAGAAGAAGAAGAAGAAGAAGAAGAAGAAGAAGAAGAAGAAGAAGAAGAAGAAGAAGAAGAAGAAGAAGAAGAAGAAGAAGAATGTTTTAGATGATTTTTAGGATATAGTATTTTATTTGTATTGTTTGTTTAAATATTAAGTTAAAAATTTGATATATTTTGAATTAATATCTTAAGTTTAATATTTTTAAATTCGTCATAAAATCATCGAATGTTTGTTGATTATACAATCAGAAAATCAACGGGCATCTGTTGATTTATTTAAATTTCTGCTCAAAAGTACCAATGGGCATTCATTGGAATTTTAACAACCTTATCCGTTAAAATTTTCAACGGATGCGTTTTTTCAACAGTTGATTACCAACGGTCATGAATCCATTAAAATCTGTTGGGAATGACTGATTTCAACAGATAAATTATCATTTTCAATGGATTTGGCCGTAAGAAATGACATATTTTTTTGTAGTGTGATATTACTGACAATAATTACTTGTCATGTGCGTTGGGTGCAAAGATCAGTGTAGATGTTAAAGATCTTAAATAAACTATCTAGTGGTGGGCACCTATCGGTACTCGCGAGAAAATGGGTACACGAATTCAGAGTTATCCCACACGGGTAATATGAATTAGTATATGAACTTATACCCATAAAATGAAGATATCTAAATTTTGGATGCTTGAAAACCTGCACAAGATTTGAAAACTCGTAAGTTTCCACCCCACATATAAAAAACAATATAAACATACAAAATAAAAATTAAATTATATAAATTCATCTTCAATGCACTAAAAACATAAATTGACCATCTCCAATAATCTAAAAAACATATAAAAGTCCAATACACATTACAATGGAGTCCTATTATGGTAAAAATAAGATGATGATATCCTTGGGTTTATAACCATATCAAAAGAGACATTGAATTTAAGTAATTGTCGATTTTACAGAAAAAATCTATTTTATTTGATAAAAAAAAAGAAAATTGGTTTCATATTATTGTATATGGTATTTACTGATTACAAACTGAATCAAAACATTATATCAATCTGATAGGTAGGTTACGTGAGATGACATGCTCAGGGTTCGAGACGGGAAAATGAAATGTGTCATCCCTCAAATGGTGATGTATGTAAATACTAGAACAAGGTATATTCAAAACGTTTATTTAAAACTTTGCACAAATACTTTTAATCTTTTTGAAATCTATGAAGAAATTATTCGTTATGATCAGTTATTATGACACAACACAATTTATAACCAGATTTGTATATAAAAAGTGGAGTTTTATTTATAACAATACTGATTCACGAGTCTAATATATTTCATGAACCATTGATTGAAGAATTAAAAAATTTATCGAGAGGGGTTCGAGCATATTTTGTCTCAACGCGATAAAATTTTATGTTACATGATGGTTTTTTTTGTGGACAGTGAGTGATTTTTCACCTTACGATATGTAATCTAGATGAACAATACATGATCGATTGGCTTGTCTGTATCGTATAAATAAAACCGATGTTTTCAAGTTGAAAATTGGTTTGATTGTCATCGTTTTTCTTTTTACTAATGATACACTTCGGCGTAACAAGAAAAATTTTAAGTGGAATGTAGTACTGCAGAAGTCTTGTCCTCTAATTTTAATTAGTGATGAGATTTTCTCTTAGTGACTTCACGGTTGGGTGTTCCTAAGACTATTGATTACGGAGGAAACAACCATCCAAGAATTGGTGGTTACAGAGTTACTCATTATTAGTATAAAAATCATATTTTGAGATCTACTGTATTGAAGAATAAAGCTTCGATATCTTGATGTCATGGACATAGAGAAAAATTTTTTAATAACATCATCAACACAATGTTGAATATCCCAAAAAACGAATGATAATATTAAATCACTAATGAATTTTAAAGAGTATTGCTCACGAAATGAGTTACATATAACTGATGACGATAAAAGTTTAATTTCAGCTTCAAATTGACGTAAAAGAGATTATTGAAATGGTTGAAAAATGATGTAAAACTTCTTGATGATTATGCACTTAATATTGAAAGGCGTTGACATCTAAAGAGAAAATTTACTAGGAATGAAAAGTCACAATTTCCATGTCTTCATGCAAAGATTATTTCCCATAACATTTAGAAATTGATTGACAAAAATGCACATGAAGCAATTGGAGGTATGTTTGATTCTTAGAATCTATTTCTTATTAAATTTCTTAATATTTATACAATAGTTTTATTTTTCAAGTGTTAGCATATTTTTTGAGATTTATGTGTGAGAAATTTAAATGTGGATGTGATTGGTCCGTAGATTAGAAGATAACATAGTTAATATTTGGAGAATATTTTCCAGCACCATTATCCGATGTAATGGAGATATGATAGTTCATCTACTGCACAAAGCTACATTAGAAGATCTAGTTCAATTTCGATTGATGTATCCATTTGAGATAATTGTTTCATCTGAAGAAAAAAGACAAACAAAAAGATCATCTAGAGTGTTCAATTGTGGAACACTACGTGAATGAAGAAATGTCATTTTTTATTCTACTTCGAGATACATATTCAAATGTGGGTAGGAATACAAATAAATCTTTTGATGGTGTCTGGTATTTTAATATCCAGTATCCGATATTCTAAATATATTTTTTTAGAATTGTTCTATCTATTCAAAAGGGAAAATTTGTAAGGTTATCACAATGGGATCTACACATCGCACATATTTATGTCATTCAACTACGAATATCTAAGTCCTTTTGAACATATTTATGTCATTCAACTGCGAATATCTAAGCCATTTAATAAATTATATGAAATAATTAGTATAATATATGAAATATTATAAAAATATTATTTTGTAGACTCAAATGGGCAATCATCCATTAGATCTACGAGACCTTGTTAAGGGATAAATTGTGAAAGTTACGAGTTGGTCAATGTATTTTACTCATGGTTATAACTTTCAAATTTACGAACATGAAAAGTTGAAGTCAATAATGAACAATGGTGTATGTGAAAAATGTGAAAGTTGTTACGAGTCGAGTAACGAGCCTAACTTCTAGGAAATTTTGGAATTTGAGTATGGTTTACATGTGTTACTAATCTTCTAAACAAATTACCATTAAATTAGGTGTCGTTGAACCTATGTGATTCGTTTTATCCAATCATAGGACGTGAACGGTGTCATTGAAATTAACTTAACACAAAGATGTGCAAAAATGGTTGAGAGAAGAAATGAAATTCGTGTGGACACTACAAGAAAATCAGGTTTTAGGGACTGAAAAATCAGTCCCTAAACAGGTTGAGGGACGGATTAGGGACGACCAGCGGTAGTACCCAATCGCGCGACTGTAAATGCTACCCGTCCCCAATCCGTTCCTAATTAGGGATGGAGATTTCAGTCCCTAATTCGTCCCCAATTAGGGACGGAAAAAGTGATCCCCAAACAGTCCCTGGATTGGGGACGGGTTGTTTTCAGTCTCTAAAATTTGGAGATGGACCACTGAATCCGACTTGAATGCTCATCATGCCATCTCATGTCGCTTGCGGTCTCCACAGATTGATACAATCTTTTTAATCTGTCTGTAATTGGTAAGTACAACATACGACGATATGGAACCGATTTTCCATTCTTTGTTAAATAAAACCCATCTTTTCCACAAAATAGACAATTACTCATCTCTGATGTCTCTCTCCAAAAAATCATGCAATTGTCTTGACAAACATCAATCTTTTGATATGACAATAATCCCAAAGATCGCATCATCTTCTTTGTCTCATAATAGGAGTCTACTGCATTATTATCTCCTGGAAAATAATCTCTTACTAATTGCAATATCGAATCCATGCAATTCTCAGACAAATTATTTTCAGTCTTCAAATTCATCAAACGTGCAGACAGAGATAACTATGATAAACCACTCCTACAACCATCATAAAGTGGATTCCTAGCACTTTCTAGCATTTCAAAAAAACTTTTTGCTTCTTCATTTGGATCTTCTTCAATATTTTCGTTTCTTTCACGGAATACATTTTGCACCATTTCCACATAGGGGTTCATTTCTACATCTTGAGAAGACTCAAATACATCATGATGTATAGTGCCCCTACTAAAGTTTTCCACAACATTACTAGATCATGGTGCAAATTTTTCTCCATGACATAACCACATGAAATAATTCGGGGTAAATCCTCTTAAATAAAGATGCTTCCAAACAGTTCTCTCATTAACAAATTTTTCATTCTTGCATTTCACACATGGACAAACCAACGTACCCGTTTCTTTGTAAACTTGTTGATTCGTCGCCATTGTCATAAACTGTGTGACGCCTTCTATAAACTCCTTCGATACGCTTTGAGATTCTGGATCAATTCTTCTGTACATCCATTGTCTAGAATCGAAAATGTTCGATCTTGATGAAGATGCCATTATATCGCAAACACTAAAGAAGTTACGGGGTGAAAAATATGAGAGTAGCTTATGAAAAACGGATCAATGGTTGAGGGATTAAATAGATTATTTAGGAACGGATTAGGAACGGATTAGGAACTGGGGACGAATAGGGACGGATTTCATTTTTCGTCCCTAATCCGTGTATAATCCGTTCCTAAATTTAGGAACGGAAATGTCGGTCCCCAAATTTCGTCCCTAATCTTGAATTTTCTAGTAGTGGGATGGCTTCCGATTAGTGTAAAGGTAGAAATTGAATATGATGAAAAAACTGCAATGACTTAATTTCTAGAAGATTTAAACGAATAGATTGCTAGAAAGGTAGAACAAACAAAACTACTATAATTTGCAAGATATTTTGCATATGTCAATTAAATTGAAACAAATTAAGGTGAAACAAACAACACGTCGAGGAAAGACACAACACACATGGTCAATAGAAAAACTAAAAAATGCTGGAGAAAGTACCAATTAATTCCTTTTAAGTCTACTCGTAAACTAATATGTTTTAAGTGAAAATGAGTGTGATATGTGGCACGAATCCTTCATCATGGTCCTCATCAATTGCAGAGAATACACGTCTTTAACGAGGAGGACCCAAATGACGATGAAGGTGAGATATTGAATGCCAACAAGTGGAAAACTACTCGCGACAAAGCATATTTTGAGCACAACGATGAAACCTCAAGAGACGTTTCAACGTGAAACAATCTTCCAAATCAAATATTCGTTAAGAATAAGGTATTTGGAGTCATCATAAATAAAAATTCTTGTTCAATCATTGTAAGTGCATATTTGATGAAAAAGCTAGTTTTGGAACCAAAGAAGTACCCACATCATTAGAGATAGTGTGCAAGAAGTACAAGAAATGAAAAGAAATAAAGAAGTTTTTTATGAAACGTCGACGTCCAATCCATATGTGGAAATGGTGTCAGATGCTTTTCCTGTCCATGGAGTTGTTGAGCAAACGCATGAACAGATGCCGAACAATGAGACACATTGATTTTCAACCTATTGGATGCGGCAAAACAACCAATATATGAAGATTATCGTGAAGGTCAATCTCGTTTACCATTGTCATCAAGATTGATGAGTATAAAAACAAACTACAATGTAGATGAAAATTGCATGGATTCATTTTGCAAAACCATGCGTGAATAGTTACCGAAAATAATCAAGCTCCTCATTCATATTATGAAACAAAGAATACTTTAAAAGATTAAGAAATGCCACATGAGAAAATTGATGTTTGTAGAAATAGTTGCATGGTGTTTTGGAGAAAAGATAAAGACCTGCTGGAATGTAAATTTTGCGGTGCAAGCAGATTTCGTCCAAAAAAACTATATTAACGAAAATATGTACAATACAAAAAGATGTTCTATATATGTGTAACAAGTAGGTTGATAAGGTTATATGAATAAAAAATCGCTACGACAATGAGATAACATGAAAAAAAAACTCGACAGGCGAAGGGATAATGCAACATCCATCGAATGGTAAGGTTTAGAAATATTTCAATGAATTATTTCCTAAGTTAGCGTATAAAACAAGAAATGTTTATCTTTATCTATTCCCCGATGGTTTGAGTCCATATGGATAAAGTGAAAGTCAATATTCTGTGTGGCTAGTGATTTTGTCTCCGTATAATTTGTCTCTCGATATGTGTCTAAAAAGAAAAGTAACATTTCTGATGTTGTTGATTTCAGGACCATAATATTCGAAGAAATTTGATGTTTTTGCAGCTCTTGATTATGAATTAAAACATTTGTGGAACAATAAATTTTTTGCTTATGACGTAAGTATGAAATAAAATTTCACATTGAAAACGGTCTTGTTGTGGACAATTAACGACTTTTCTTCCTATGGAATGTTATCTACATGGAGCATGTGGACATATATTTCTTTCCCGTGGACATACATTTAGAAAAGACAAAAAATATTTTTCGAAAGAATGTGGTACAAAGAAGAGACCCCGTGCATGCAAACAGTAGCAGAAATCATTTACTAACGATTACACACGAACATAGATTTACAAGAATCGGTAGAATACGGTTGAGATCTTAGGCATCGAAAACCACAACGACGATGTGAATGACATAACTGGTACACGCATAGTATTTTTTTGGAACTACATATTGGAAATCACTGATATTACATCATAATTTAGATGTTATGCATATTAGAAAAAAAACTTTTTTGATAACATCATCAACACTGTTTTGAATGTGATGGGGAAAACGATGGATGACATACACTCAATAAAAGATTTAAAGACAATATGTCGAAGACCGGTGTTGGAGTTACCCGATGGAAGGACATATATCCCAATATTCAGATTGTCTGGGCTAGCGAAAGCAACATTATTGAGGTGGTTAAAAGCAACATTATTGCTCAGTGTGTAGATATTGTTGGTTCGAGGCTGATCGGGTTGAAAAGTCATGGTTTTCATGTTTTCATGTACCGACTCATTCTAATTGCATTTCCTAAGCTATTACCACGAAACGTTGACGATATGCTATGCAGAATTAACATATTTTTAGAGATATATGTTCAATAAATTTAAAAAGGATGACTCGGAGTTATTGAAAAACAATATCTCTGAAGTATTATGCTCTTCGGAAAGATTTTCTCCGCCTTCTTTCTTCGATATCATGGAACATTTGCCAATACATTTACCAGATGAGGCAATACCTGATGGCCCAGTTCAATTCAGATGGATGTATCCTTTCGAAAGGTTTTTCTTTTATCTAAAGAAAAAGGAAAAAAGGTAGCTGTTGAAAGATCTATTGTTAAACAATACTTATTGAAAGTATATTATATTTTAAATCACATATTCCGATGAAACAAAGACACTTAGCAGAAGATCACACAAACTATTTATATCAATATATTCCTCAATTGGCGCAACTCCTGAGATCTTTATACTAAATGGACGTACATGAGGGAAATCCGGAAAATATTGGCTAACACCAGAGGAGTATATTCACGTCCACACATATATTATTAAATTTTCAAGAGTTATTACCTTTAAAAAGGTACAAAACAATGTCAATCGATCTTTTAATTGAAATATATATATATATATATATATATATATATATATGCTAACATACTTACATTACATGATATCTTATTTAATCTGTTGAACAATTTATTTTGAACACAATCTCAAAACGAATAAATAATTTTCTCTAAAAAATAATTCAGAAACACTTAAACACAATGAAAGCTCGAACATTTATCGGTCATGGTGGGTTATTGGCGGGTTCCATAGGAGCTCCGCCACCACCACCATTGTGACCATATCGGTCTCCTTCACCTATATCAACACCATTGATATTTGATGAAGAAGATGATATAGTGGATATTGATGCTTTCATCAATACTTTCGACGAGCGTTCCACCATTCTTATTATTGATCATAAACGTCCTGTCAAGATGTTATGGTAAGATATTATTTGTTTACAAATATTGATATGTCAATTAATTATAAATATTGTCTAATTATTTTTTACACGTAATGGTTTGATGTGGATAATATTCTTAAACACACAAACAATGATATAATCCAAGATTCTTTACAACATCGACTATATTATTCCTGGTAGGTGACGACAGAGGTTATACGCCGCCAATATTGGTGTACATTCATCATAAATGTATTTAATATAAGATTTAATTTGACGTTATTAACGAATTTGATTAAAACTTGATCAATTAAGATTTAATTTTGTATCACATATAGATGGTGGAAGAAGGACACATCGCTCATCTATACCGCTTGGATGTGTGATATGCAGGCTTGGTTGCACTTGATGATGAACAACGGCAAACATAAATATTATAAGAAGAATACCAAATCGACATGGGCAACGAACGAGGTATTCAACCAACTCGTCCAACAATGGGAGTCCGGAGGACTTCAAAACCAAAAGCAAAAAGGCCAGAAAATGTCGATACGACGAGAAAGTTCTCGGGGATTGTCCATATCACCATACTGCGGGATCAAAGTCATTTACGAAAAAAGAAAAAAATTGGTAATATATATATATTAATTATTTCAATTTATTCTTATGTTAAATTATTAACTAATCATATTATTATAATGTTATAGATGCAGAGGATGGGATGCGAACCGATTTTTATTGAGCTGGTTGTTGAGACCCGCGCCAAGAAGAAGTCCATCGTCGGGAAAGAGGTCAACGAATCTGAACTTGTTGACCCTTGGGCAGAATGGACGGTGTAAGCTGTGACTGAGAAGATCACACAACAATTACAAGCAATCGATTCATCTCCCGAAAATCTTAGTCCTTTACAAAAAGACAAAATTTATTTAAAGATATATAATAACATTATTGTTAATAAATCTTTAATTATATAAAATATTTTAAATCGGTATGCTAACTTTAATTTGCTTGATATTGCAGTCTGTTAGGCCGTATAAGGGGAATCTATACAATCTAGGTTCTCTATAAAAAGATATCATCGAGAACGCCACCAAGAAACTTACACGCAAGAACGACACATCGAGCAGCTCGAGACTACAATTCGAACAACGCAAAATGAGCTTCGAGATACACGAGGCATATGCATCACATGGAAAATATCGCCGAGTTGATGACCGGTCGAGCGTATCAATCACCACCACCAATGTGGGCAACAACGCCGAGACAAGAATCGATCATCGACTCTAATGCAACTCTTTCACGAGGCATTGGCGAGCACGAGGATGAAGACGACAGTTCCAAATTATACTAATTGTAGTAAATGCGTTTTTAATTTTGTATAAATTTAATATATATATATTAATTTTTTTTATTTTTATTTTTTAGGTTAATCGTAAAATTATCAATGGATGCTCGTTGGAAATGTAGTACTTATTCAACGGGCATCCATTTCAATATTTTAAAATTATGACCATTTCTTTTCCAATGAGTATCCATTGCTATATCCTATCAACAACTTTCAACGGATACCTGTTGCAGGTTTTCAATAGATGCCCATTGCAAACTGTCAACGGATATCCATTGCAATATTCTAACTGATACCCGTTGACAATATTCAACGGACATTTGTTGAAACTTTGCAATGGTATCATTTGACACTTTAAACGGATATCATCCATAGTAACCCCATTTCAAATCGCAACGGATGTCATTTTTCAACGATCATTTCCCAACGACATAGAATCCTTTGAAATCCGTTGAAAAAGGCCATCACCAACGGAAATAAAGCCATTACTTACCACACATTAACAAAATTGCTAAAGACTCTCATCGGACAGTACCACAAAAGTTGCCTTGAGTACTTACCACATGTCTAATATGCTTACAACCGAACATAAACACTATGCAACCAAGTACTCACCATCTAACATCATATATGGGTACAATCCCATCACCCCTTTAGACCTCTCAGCCCTAAAAAAAAAGAGATCACCAACTTGAATGGCGAGAGAAAAATCGAGCTGATCAAGTGTATACAAAAAAAGGATAAAGAAAAAATAAGTTGAAAAATCAAACAATACATCAAATCAACAACCAAAGGACGAATAAAGATGGTGTTCGAAGAAGGAGATCGTGTGTGGCTGCATATAAGAGAAGAAAGATTCTCCGATAAAAAGAGTTCAAATACCAAGACAAAAGGATACAACCCATTTTGCCTTCTAGAGCAGATCAATGACGACGCCTACCGCCTTAAACTACCAGGTGAGAATACTATGTTTATAACCTTTAACATTGTTGTTCTATATCCTTTAGATATTGCTGATAACATTTTGGGGATAGGAACGTTTGCAAATAGGAGGGATTGATGATCAACAACGAAACCGCATCAAAGGATGGTCACACAGACGAGGAGTTAACTCACATGTTGATGAGCCAATTGCACAACAAAGTAGCTGATATAGTGAAGGAAGCATGAGAGAATCTAGATCAAAATGAGGATATGGGGTCAACTCAAGGGAGATTCACGGTGGTTTTATCCACTGACCAAGCCTCGATTGATCCACCTAAACCGAGAGACTCAGGCGACACATATAAGGAAATGCAGAAGATAAAGATTTTTTATATCATTTTTACGGCTAGAAAATCGCCTAAACCGATCTTTGTTCTTCTATATATTTTATTTTCCTCATCCAAAGATCTCCAAAGGCTAGGACATATTCCAATGGCTAGTGCATTGATTTGTGTTCTTTTATTTACACAATATCCTTATTATGATGTAGAATCTCTCTTACATAAAAGGCTTCATCCCATTTGTAACTACATATTTGAATTTGATAAGAAATAAATTTCGCTATTCTTGATTGTTCATTAAGAGTTTGGTATTTTTAACTTGTTTCGAGAACAATTAAAGTCATTTTACCACTATATCAAGAGGTTTTCACACCTCTTGTGATATCTTTCATTACACCAAAACCCTATTTATCCATCTTCTACAGCTCTTGGAGCTACTTCTGCTTCGTGTGATCATAACCTCCACTGTCATCCTCCTTAATCGGATGGACTCTTGAAGAGTGCCTTTAGAACAATCAAGATATCATCCACAGTCCGAATAATCCTACTCCAGCAATCAAGTAAATGTATTCCTCATAGTAGGGGTAGGCACCCGCGGGTACCCACCAGATTCTCAAGACTCATACCCGAACCCGTCCCGCACGTGTAGTTCATTTTATTACCCGTACTCGTACCCGAAAGACACGTGTACCCGACTTTCGGGTACCCGCAAAAATCCGTAATAAATTTTAAAACCCGCGGATACCCGTCCCGCAATTAAAAATATTATAAAAATAAAACAAATTCTCAAAATCTTTTCTCTTCTTCGAATAAAATATACGGAAACATAATAACAAGCATAATAATAAGCAAAACAGATCCAAAATAATACAGATCCAAAAATAAACACAATACAGATCCAAATAATCCAAATAATACAGATCCAAAACAATACAGATCCATAAACAGAAACAAAATAATACAGATCCAAAATAATAAGTAGGCGATGGCTCCTTCCTGACCCCCGATCGACCAAGGAGCCGCTGAGGCGGAGAGCGACGAGAGAGGTAGGCGACGGACGGCATGTGAGAGAGGAAGAGAGGCGACGACCAACAAGTCTTTATCATTTCTCCAAAACAACATGCAGCTATTTCTACAAACATCAATTTTCTCATGTGGCATTCCCAAATCTTTTAACACATTCTTGGAAAGAAACGGGGCGGTGTGTGTGAGGGGAGAGAGACTTGGAGAGCGGCGGTGTGTTTGAGAGGGAGAGAGAGTTGAGAGAGTGGCCGCTTGGAGAGAGAGAGAGGAGAGGGAAGATTGAGATAAGGATGAATTTATGTTTAACCTAATGGCATGTTGGTAATTTATGAAAATATTAGGGGCATATTTGTAATTTTTTCGGGTACCCGCGGGTACTCGTTTTTGAAAAAAAATACCCGTTCCGAACCCGAACCCGCGGGTAATCAAAATTTTTTACCCGAACTCGAACCCACACCCGCGGGTACGAGTATTTTTTCGCGGGTTCGGGACGGGTTTCGGGTCGGGACGGGTTGTGCGGGTTTTTTGCCCACCCCTACCTCATAGGTGTTATGAGTTCTAAGTCTTGAGGTGTGAATCAATTAGTATACTTAGAACAAATCATGGTGATATATATGGCCATAATCATCCATAGTGTGGAATATCTCAATATTTTATGGTGCCAATTGATGTATCAAATTGATGGTCACATGTGTATTTATTATCATCTTTTAATTAAAAATTTGCTTGATTACTTGCACAAATTATTCATTTGCAGACACATTTTCATGTTTTTTCCAATAAACAAAATTCATCTTGGTATTGTTGGTGATTTACGTCTCAATCTTTTATAACTTATTGTATGTCAGTCGTGATAAAAGTGGAACATAAAGTATGAGACTTCAACGAAGGATTAGAGTTTACGTTGAATGTGACTCTATAATAAAATATATTGAATCAAAGACTGAAAAATGTAGAATGTTTGTATATTTTCGTTTTGATGAACCATTATATCCAATATTAGGAAAAAAGTAGTAAATAAATGAAAAAATATATCTTTGAATAAATTTTCATTTAAAAGTTGAGATCCTTGAATAAATATAAATGAACTAAAAGTTCAGAGCATAACTTATTTGCAAGTCATTCCAAATCAGCTATCAGATCTTTAAATTGACCACAAAAGAGTTATATAATCTTATATTTCAATTATAAATGATGTAGTTAGAATTGTTTTCTCATAAAGATAATCTATGATTGGTGATGAGTCTGTTGCATGCTTGATACGTGGTTTTAAAGATAAACATCTTAAATAATCATATGACCAAAACAATAATGTCTCTCGAAAAGAAACCATTGATATAATTATGATGAAGATGATCATATACCTCATATCATTACTCGAAGAATATTGAATCAAAATAAAATCATTACAAATCAGCTATTAGATCTTTAAATTGACCACAAAAGAGTTATATAATCTTAGATTTTAGTTGTAAATGATGTAGTTAGAATTGTCTTCTCATAAAGATAATCTATGATTGGTAATGAGTCTGCTGCATGCTTGATACTTGGTTTTAAAGATAAACATCTTAAATAATCATATGACTAAAACAATAATGTCTCTCGAAAAGAAACTATTGATATAATTATGATGAAGATGATCATATACCTCGTATCATTACTCGAAGAATATTGAATCAAAATAAAATCATTATCCACAATAAATTCGTATACAATATAACACATGATATTATAAATGAAAACGAGGATCATGATGCAATCTCTTAGAAATGGTGTAAGAATAGACAAGATTAGTCAAAGTGGAAAGATGCAATCGTGTTTGAATTATACTCATTTAAGAAACAATGAATTTTTGGACCTGTAGTTGAAACATCAAAGGGATTAAACGAGTACATTTTAAATGAGTATTTTTAGGAAAAAAAATGAACAAAATGATATTGTCATATATAATACAAAACTTGTTGCTCAAGGTTTTACACAAATGTGTGGTATTAATTATAACAAAATATTATTTTATATATCATGTAGTATAAAAGAGATTTAAAATGTGTCTCATGGATGTAGTCACGATCTATTTGTATGGTTCGTATAGCCAATGATATATATTTGAAAATCCTTGAACGATCAAAGGTGCAAAAATAACGTAATGATAATTTTTGAGCAATTTATTCCATTAATTAAACAAAGTTTTGTATAAAATTAAACAGTCGTGACAAATGTGGAATAACCATTTGAGTGAATAAAATTAAGTGATAATCTAATGGTTCTGTTTTAAAACATTTTCTACTACACATAAATTCGAGATGTGTCGTTTGAATATAAAATAACTATATTTTTAGGGAAAAATATATATGATTAAAAATAAACGATGTTTTGACTCATATGCAAAGGAGGTTTATAAAAATTAAACTCTATTTTTCTACACAATAAAAATTAGAATCAAATAACTTTTTGCATAGGCCACAATTCTAGAAATCGAAGAATTAAACCCACTTTAGATATCTTTATACCTCTTTAGTACTTATTATTATTATTATTATTATTATTATTATTATTATTATTATTATTATTATTATTATTAAAAATAATAATAATTTATACGTCTCTATTTTGATATAACCTCTCTCTAGATTTTTTATTATATGTGTGGATGAAAATTAATTATCTTAGAAGAAAATAATGCTTTTACACGTTTTAACACCCGTTTTATAGAACAAAGAATAAATTTATCATAATTGTAATAATGTAATAAATGAAAAGCAAATATGGTATGGTTCCTGAATTCAAAACCAAAAAGGTGAGAGACATCAACAGTCTCTAGAAGTTGGATTTAGAAAACCCTAACAAAAGATAATAATTGATTTAAAAAGAAAAAGAGGGAGCAAATAAGAGAAACTCGTAAGAGCTGATCGAACAAAGTCTTAGGGTCACCATCGTCATTGGAAGCAACATTGTCACCATCGAAATTGCCACAAAATAAGGTGAAAATCTTCATCGTTCGTAACACGTTTCAATGGTGGTTAATGTTTGATAGAGGCAGTTAGAACGTTTATATATCCAAATGGTTGCATGAGCATCAGAAAAGCTCTAGGGAATAACTAGAGAATTATAATATTTGAATTATAGATTCCGTAAATATCGAAAATTCATATGATGAGTGGTGGAGTTTATATGGTGAGTATTAGAGGAATATAAGTGTGTAATTAGGACATGGCAATGTGAAGAAGAAATACCTTTGGAAATGGAGTCGCGTCTTGCCGAAAAACTTCGTTTTCCAGTGAATTTCATGACTTCGTGTAAAGTTCTAAGTCGAGAACCCAAAATGCTCGATCGAGTACAAAATGGGAAATATGATGAATCTATCGAGTTTTTGACCGAGTGGGAACATCGAGAAAACCGCTCGACCGAACATTTTTGTTCTCAATCGAGTAAGCATTTACTGGGTCTTTATGCTCGGTTTGAGTGATTTCTTGAGACATTTTGGGGTCTGAAAACTGCTTGACCTACCAAGAGGTTGCTCGGTTTGAGCGTTTTCATGAAAAGTTTGGATCTCGTTTTGGGTGTTTTTGGACCTTAATACTTGGAAATATTTTTAGAGGATGCACCCTATATCTTACGAGATATTCCCAGACCTTAACGAGTATAGAAGACAACATGAAGGATTAAGAGTGCAGTGCGACCGCAAGGATTGAATTTAGGGTCATGGTGTTCATGTGAGGATGGAACCTCGGTAAGAAATATAAGGGAAGATGATGTAAGTGTGTCCGTGAGAGATACCGCGTTAGAGATGATAGTGTTGTGATGTCTTAGGATCTTGAAGGCAAAAACAACATGTGTTAGGAACTTGTGGGATCTTGCCAGCGTTGGAGTCAAGTGCTTTGGATAGGTGGACCTTGTGATCATCATGGATGTGGTGGAATCTAACGGGACTATGCGAGCACCTATTTTGCCAAATGGGATCTAGTACAATCTTTGAGCGTTGTGCCAAGACTTTGCAAATGACAATAATAGTGGGGTACTAGTCTTTGATTACAGGTATTCGATCAGACGTGTGTTTGGGAAATTTGAGTATTATATGTTGTATTTATGTATTTCTTATGAATATAGTGAGTGGACGATTAGACTGGTAGAGATTGTTCATGATGCAATCTCACTAAGTGCGATTAATCGTACTCACCCCGTTTTTTGGCTATCGTGGATAGACATGAAATGAGGACGTAGAGGATAATTAGAAAACAAGTGTGAAGGGCCACAACATATTTTTCCATAGGAGTACTATCTAGTATATATTTTCAATTAAGTCTCGAGCCATTATTTTAACGTTTTATTGGAGTTTTCACATGGTTTGAATTTACATGAAATAAAGTACTATTTTTTATTTAATGATCGTACGACACGAGGTAATCTTTGGGAGGGTGATGATGGACAATTTCAATCTCAAAGAAGAAGTCCGGATTGGGGGTGTTACACACATCAATCAGTATTATAACTGATATATAAATGATTAATTATCACGTTCTCATTTCTTCATTTAATTTTGTCATCATGAAAATAAATGATACCACTAAGTATTTCAACGTGTATAATTCTACACACTCATTTTAATATTGAAATCCAAATATTAAAACAGAATCCAATCAAATTTAGTTTTGATTAAACTCAATGACACATTTATTTTATATTTATTTATATATAGATTGACATAGAATAATACAAAATCATACATATATAATCGCATAGATAGATTAAAAAAATATAAATGCTAGAGCTAAGATGAATAGTAAATTCAACCGACGTAGTATTAGCAATCCCCGGTGTACGTGTATTTGGTAGTATGGGTGGACAAAATCAAGTTTTGGTTTAGATTTCGGTTCGGATATATCAGATAGGGGTTATTCGTGTTTCATTAAATATTAACCATTCAATTATAATCATAAATAATTTTTCGTTTCAGATGGGTTATAGTAATTCGGTTCGATTATAGTCATAAAATGTTATAACCAAAATAAAATGTGAACTCTAATCGATTCGATTTATTCGGTTAATTTTGGAGTTTCCATATAAAAAGCAAAACATATATTGTTACAACATGTTAATTAAAATTAAAATAAAGATAAATATATAAAAAAACTATAAACTCATATCGTCATTAAATTAAAACAAATGAAAACACTATGTAACGAGAGAACATTGAAATAAACCTTGATCACCGTTATATGTAATGAAAGGACATTGACATGAACCCCTAGTAACTCGATAATAATACATTAAATTTATTCTTCTAAACGCAAATACCCCAACCCTCCTATAACTCAATTACTGAATCTGAGATACAACAAACGATGTCACAAAATTTGTGATTTGTATTGATAACTTGATAAAAAGATAATTCTTTAACAAAATCTCGTAGAATTAGTAAGGAAAGAATTACTCCTAATAATAAACTTTGTTAAAATATCATAGAATAAATGACTTATTTATAAGAATCAAACATTACTAAAAACTAGGTAAAATAAGTAAAACTTGAGAAAAACGCTCGACCGACTATGGTGATTGCTCAGTCGAGCACCACATAAGGTTTTAAACCTAAAAACCACCTAGAACAATATGTTCGATTGCACAACTCTTCTGCTCGATTGAGTCGTGCTGGACGCTCGATCATGCGAGGTGTGCTTAGACCAAATGGTTCGTGTCGCTAAGTATTCTTTTGGTATCGAATGACCAATGTGTACTACGCGTACATTGGTTCGGATCAATCGCTAAGATTGAACGAGTCTATGCTTGGGCCAAACACATTATATTTTTCCAACTCTTTGCTCTGCTTGACCTCTTTTATTTACAGATTAGTCATGTGTTCTTGTGGCACTTTTTCACGTCCTTGTGGAGCCATTGTTAATTTTTCTACATCCATGTGGGCGAGCATGTTCCTAAGCTTCTTTACGATTGCTTTCGTGATCGATCCTCGTATAATTTATGACGGATCCAAGACCTTATCATCATGAGACATCAAAATTAAATCTAATATAAATAACTATCGAATGCTCTTAGAATCAATAAATAATAGCATAGTAAAACCCATAATTCTTTAAAAAAATAATTGTAAAGGATAAAATAGAATCAATAATATAATAAACTAATAAAATAATTTAATTTTAAAAATAAAGATAATGAATTAAAAATATAATATATTTTCATGTTAGTCCTCAAATATACAAATACTTCAATTATATTATTAACAAAAATTGTATAGAAAAAGAAACACGATTGATGTTAGATCTATTTTATAAATAATTATATAAATATTCGGTTAAATTAATTCGGTTAATAACAAAATCAAATTATAATAAATCAGATTATATATATATATATTTATTGATTGGTTATTTTTTAAATTGAAGTGGATTGTCACCTATTTGGTGGATCAAATGTTGATTATAAATTTTTAATATTTGGTTTTTTCGATATTTTAAAATCACAACTGAAGATTCTAATAATAAGACATGATATTAAGATATGTACGGATTTTTCTTTATAATTACTTCCGTAATTTGTTTGAGAAAAGTTAGAACAACAAAATAGGAAGACTGTTTAACGGCAGAATCCCTCCATATCTGTTGCAAAATCCCTAAATATGTTAAACTGAATTGAGTATTGATTTAGATAATTCACAATACATTCATATATAATTAATAACTATCTAGTTTCTATTCACTGCTGCTGAAAATCATTGCACCCCTGGAATGAATGTAGTTTCTCACAAATAGAAACAGAGAGTAGTTTCTACACAGATATCATAACCGTCACGACGTTTTATACGCTAGAATCATCTGCCGCGTTTCCTTCACGCTCAAGATTAATCTGTCGGTTCTTGTAGTGACACGTAGCATTCGTGTATCATCTTAAAAAATCCGCGTCCCACACAATTATTACCTTACCAAATATTCCCTTGACCCTGATCTATTTTCCACCTTCCTCACACGCTTCGTCGTCATCGTCCTCTCTCCGATCATCTCATCGAATCCAAACGATCACCGATCACCGATCACCGATCACCGATCAAAGCTATAGAATTCTCTGATCACCGAATAGCGATGCAACAAGGAGATTACAGTTCGTATTATCAACAGTACTCTCAATTTCAAAACCCTAACCCAAATCCGAATCCAATTCCGAACCCGACTCCGATGCCGGCTCCAGCGGATCTCACCCAGAGTACGTACGCGTCGGCTCCGCCTTATACCGGCGGTTTCGGTGGAGATTACCCGCCGTACACTACGAATTATCCGCCGTATACGCAGAATTCCGATCATGTTCCTCCTTCAGCTCCTTCATTCACTCCCACCGCACAATCGCCGATGCCGACGTCGGTAAACCCTAATTCGTATTCTTCCACCTTCAATCAGTCGACTCCTACACCGACATCGGTGTCGTCGTACGGATCCTTCGATGCAGCTCCGCCGTATCAGCAATCTACCGGGCAACCACCGTATTTTTCGGCGTATGCTCCTCCTCTTCCGCCGTCTGCGGTTCCGCCGAACCCTAAGCCTATATCTGGTTCGCCTTACTCGTCGTCGTTGTACTCAGTACCTCCGTATAGTGTCTCAGGAGGAGCTTCCGTGCCTCCTTTATATGAGAGTCCATACGAAAATTCGGTGAAATTTGACCAACCTGCCTATGGAGGTTTAGGCAGGAGCAGATCGGATTTGAGCTCCGATCTATACGGGAAGCGATCCGATAGCGAAGGATATCCTGGATACGAAGATTCTTATGGCGATGGTGTCTATGCTTATGAAGGGGGCAAAGTAGAGCCCTATGGGGCTCGTGGAACGGCGCCGAAGTCATCCAATTCAACCTTGTTCGACGATTATGGACGTTCGATTAGTTTCTCCTCGGGCAGAGACTCCTCGGCGAGCTCGGGCTCGGGCAAGATCGTAAGGGCTGTTCCAAAGGCGGATACGCAGGAGGATGTTAAGAGCGGGGTGCAGAAATTCCGCGTCAAGTTGTTGGCTGAAACCTATGGACAAACCACCATGGACGTGCTTTGCCAGGTAATGTGCTATATTCAATGTTTTATCCTTTCATGTACGCGACTTTTGAAGTTGTGCATATAGAGAATAGATGGTTTCCTGCTTTGTTGCTAACTTTTGTATCAGTAATTTCATATGCTGAAACTTTTTAACTTACTGTGTCAGCATTTGAAATCCTCTTGTGTTATAGGGTGTCATCTAAGCATTGTAAATCCAGGCCAACATTGAATTTGTGATGCTTACTCTTGTTAATATATTGTAATCCCGTGGAACATTGGTTTTATGTGGTTAAACAGGCTTAGAGAGTTTGGTGCTTGTAAAGATTCCTCTGAAGTTATTCTGCAATGTGCTGATTTCTGTTTGGTGGACTAAGTAGCTTTGTAATTGTTTTCTCTTTGTGATGCAAATGCATGTCACCTCTACAGGAATAGAATTCTTAGTCCAAGATTTTTTAGTTTTGCTTAGAGATAAGTGTTGTTATGGTTACTTAGTTGACAGTTTGATGCTTGCAGGTTGGTTTGGATGGGATCCGTATGCTTGATCCAAGTAATAGCCGAACACTTAGAATATATCCTCTTGAGAACGTCACAAGATGCGAAGTAAGAGACAATATACATTCCTTTCCAATTCCATTTTCCAGTATCATGAATGGTGACCTCATCCATTGTATTAATTTCTCTATCAGAAATTAGATTCTTCCATTCTGGCTTTCTGGTCCAAGAGCTCAGTGGACATCGAACCTAGGCGTATCAGATTGCAGTCGAATAGTTACACTACCAACACCCTTTTGGACACTGTGACAGCTGCAATGTTTCAGGTTTCTATTATTTCCATGACTTTTATGCTTCAGTTCAATCATTCTTCTCACTCGTTATCTGATATCATTCCCATTGTCCATTTCAGGCAAAGGAGATTGGGTCAAGTGGCAGACCTCCTGCCCCTGCGAATCCAGCTGAACAGGCTGCTGAGAAGAAAAAAGGATTTGCTGATTGGATGAACATAATGAAGCCTGCAAACGAGGAGAAGGATCATTGGGTAGGATACTAATCTAGAAATAGAACTTCCTTGTGGCAAGACTTTTTAGATTAGGGTACATTAGACGATCAGCTGCTTCTCTCGGAGTTACTGTGCTTGCTTAGTTATGATTATCGTTCTCACTTCATGCTGTTGTCGGCATTAGGTCCCTGATGAAGCTGTTTCAAAGTGTACATCATGCGGTACAGATTTTGGGGCATTTGTGCGAAGGGTAACCTTATACCCCTTGATCTGATAATTTGAAAGTAGTTTCTAGACTACTGTCAGGAGTTCTGAATCTCATGACATTGTATTTTCCTTGTTTAGCATCACTGTAGGAACTGTGGGGACATATTCTGTGACAAGTGCACTCAGGGCAGGACTGCTCTCACAGCTGAGGAGAATGCTGCCCAAGTTCGTGTTTGTGACCGGTGCATGGTATACTCATTAATCTAGCTTTGTATTTTCTTTTATAGCAGATCTTCTTCCCTGGGTTCTAGATAGGAATATGTGTGGATCTAGCCTAATATAGATAACTTTTCTTGCCGATTTATATGGTCTGTTTAAATATCTTTAGTACCAGACTCTTGTCTTAAAACCGATTTTGCATCTTAAATTTCTCTGGTATTAATTGCATTTATTTCCGGTTATGCAGGGAGAAGTATCACAAAGGTTGAGTAATGCCAAGGAATCTGCTAACAGATATGTGGGCCCACAGAGCCATGAAGACCTTGCTAGGAAGCTTCAGGTAAGCTGACCCCAGAGTACCTGATTCAGTTCATTAACAGGGAGTCCACTTGAATCAACATCTCTTTCACGAGTGCTAACTATTTTGATGCTTGTAATTTGATATTATGCAGGAGGAAATGGAGAAGAACCGCAAGTCTTCATCTGGTAAACCTTTTTCTTATCCAATATTGTTCCTGCTTTTGCTTTATCGTACGTTCATGGGAAAACTGCTAAGACAATGTTTATGCTATTTTCAGGGTCAAGAGATGGTCCTGGGAGGCGGATGAAAGAGGTTGCGTGTCCAACTTGCACAGTGCATTTACAGGTTAGCTATTCTTCTTTGAGAAGTCTATTAGATTTTGAACGTTTGCAAAACTGGGTGAATAATCTCTGCGTTATTGCAGGTGCAGGTTCCAATATCAGGATCAGAGACTATCGAGTGCGGGGTTTGCCAGAATCCTTTCCTCGTGAGTGCTCATTGATATTCGTTGTGCCCAAACGGCCTTTCTTCATACTCGAATTCTAGTTTCATTGAAATGGGCTTGGTTTTTTATATATATGCAACTCAAAATAGCCATCAGAAGATTTGGTATTTTGATCGTTGTTATATAATTGGTTTGATCACTTTGAATAAGTCTTTTGTCCTTGTGTCATGTGGGTTTCGTCTTCATGTTCCTCTGTGTTTACATGAAGTGAGTATTTTCTCCTTCAGAATTCGCAGTGTATGAAATTGGGTCTGTCCATATTATGTTTTTCTAAATTGGGTTACTCTCGTCTCAACAAAGCCTGCAGATTTGAGAAGATTCGTGAAATGTTTTGGTTCTTATACTCTTGGTTACTTTGAATTGGGTAACGACTGTACCATAATGGCCATGATTGCATTGCATCATCATCAGCATAGTATCATGAATACTTTAATACATCATCAGCAGCATAGTATCATGAATCATACTTTAATACCCAAATTACACGAATCTTGAAGCTGAGACGATTTGGAAAATGTCGGTGGTCCATGTTTGCTGTTAAGGTATGTTTGATGTCTTAACTAAGTACATGTTACGTAACTTTGAGTTAACCTTGACTTTGTGTTTGTGTTGTAAACTTTATCACGAATTTATTCCAAAATACCAAATTTATAGATAATTATTGTTAAAAAAAATTAGTTCATGTATATTTGGGGAATATACATCTATCTCCCTACGAAAAATATGTGCCCCTCATGTGTGGTCGTCACTTTTTTTTTTTAAAATATGATATTGATATTGATGTTGTCCCCACCCCACAATTGCTTTTACCTCTCTTCTCTTACTTTTCCAAATTTCCAGCGCCGTATGTTTGCATAAACTCATCCTTGTTATATATAAAACGTAAAGATGATTTACGAATATTTCTTTCTATCAATTGTGTTTATTGAAATCAGAGTGCCACGGTCACAAAATATTATTTCTAATAGGATTTAGCAGAACAAAATGTGAAAAATGTACTTTTTATGTTTGATTGTGGAATTTTTTTTCCTGAGGTGATTCTATTCCATATTTACAAAATTAGACCGGAACACTCTCATCCCGAAACAATCTCGGGACTAGAATGTCCACCATCGCTTCCAAAAGGTGATTATACGTGTCTTCGTTCAAACATAATTACATAATAAAATTAATACTCTTAATTCAATTTAAAAATGGTTCGAACCATATAGCGGAAGACAATGTATAAACACATATTTACAAAATTAGAATAAACCCAACATCCCCATCCCAAAACAATTTCGGATGGTTCGAACCATATAGCGGAAGATAATGTACATACACATATATGTTTGGTTGTAGAATTTTTTTCCTTAGGTGATTCAATTCCATATTTTTACATATGGAATTACATATGAAACAATTTCGAGACCGCCTTCGCTCAAACATGATTACATGATAAATTAATATTTATAATTCTATTTAAATTTAGTTCGAACTATATAGCGAAAGAAAACATATAAAAACATAATCAAAATAAATACGAAATGTAAAATAAAGTTTATCGATACCTTATGCACGCCTCTCCCATAAGTCCGTTGTAACCTCTGATACTGCTGCTCAACCTCTATTCCACGCTATAACCTGCCCATCCACGACAGCACATAAAGGGGTGAGTACGAAGACGTACTCAGTGAGATCAATACATGCACGTATGCCGTGCCACGTATCCTCCCACTCGAAGGTGTAATATACATTAAACATTGTCACGATATATACATATAAATAACTCTACCCAACCCGACTGAGTATCCACAGTCTAAGACTAGTACCACAAGGGATCATAACATAAAGTCTGCACGACTCTAGCTCGGGCATACGCTCGCAAAGTCCAGAGGATTCTTAACACACGGAAGATCTCGCAAGGGATCAGTATGATACAACGCTCCGTCGCTCGAAAGGTTACCACAACCCCAACACGGTACGACGTCGCCAGATCCACTAATTCCGACTAAATACAGCGCTCCGTCGTTCGAAAGGTTACCACAATTCCAACACGGTACGATGTCGACAGATCCACTAGTTTGACTAACTACAACGCTCCGTCGTTCAAAAGGTTACCATAACTCCAACACAGTACGACGCTGACAGATCCACTGATCTGACTAACTCGACGCTCCGTCGATCGAAAGGTTACCACAACCGCAACATGGTACGACGTCGGCAGATCCACTAATCTGACTAACTATAGTGCTCCGTCGCTCGAAAGGTTACCACAACCTCAACACGGTACGACGTTGGCCAAGATCCAAGTGTTGCAATACTAACGTCGTCGACCCGTTACTCCTCACGTGACAACTCTCACCGAAACGCTCAAACATGCCTTCTTTCGAAGGTTCGAGTATGAAATCACTCGATCAAGCATACTAACAAGATGTTCACTCGGATTTAGCACCAAACCAAAATACTGACGTTTTCCGATCTTAACACTTGGTCACACGTCAATTCTCTAGATCATCTCTAGTCACTTATACAACTCATATATTTATCATCAATTCTCATATGAGAAATCTAGGATTTAATACAATTTCACTTGTAACGTCTCACTTTTTCCATTATGATCCTATAAATTCTATCGTGACCATGCCTCGTTTTAAAAGTATAATCTCTTCCATAAATCAACCACAAATCCGAAATTAGGGTGGAGAAAATCATCACCTTAGCTTCTCCGACGACTTGACGATTCCTGAAAAATACGCTAACAACAATACCAATCAATTTTCCCTATTATAAATCCATTTAATTAACCAATTCCTATAATATAAATCTTGAATTATGGAAACAATAACAAAAATATTTTTATATTTTTACCATAATCTCGTTAAAACTCACCCACGAAGAACACGACGAAAATTGGCGAATCCTTCTTCTTTTGTTTTTCTCTTTTCTTTTTTTTTTACTTTTTCTTTTTCTCTTCTCTTTCTCTCCCCGCCGCATGCTTTATCTTTCTCCTTTCTTTAACTAAACCTAATTATGTATATACATATACTTATATAATAATATTATAATTATGTAGGCTTGAGCCTTACAATTCTCCCCCACTACAACTGAATTCGTCCTCGTATCAACGTCTCTAATTATTCTACTGATGTTAGTATTCAATGCATTTAAGAACCATACTACTCATTATCAAACAATTCAGGATACTCATGCCTTATCTTCCTCTAATGCTCATGTCGCTTCTTCCACGCCATGAGTTTTAAACACTATCCTTATCGTCAGAATTTGCTTTTGCTTAGTTGTTTCATTTGGTAGATCAACAAATGTTCTTTATATGTCAAGCCATTTTTTAAAGTTGTTTGATACGAGAAGCTCCAATGGCCTCCTGAACCGTGTAGATAGCTTGTTCACTCGGCTCCCATCTAATCTTCATCGCCTCGATTGAAGTCACAAATATACCACATCTCTAATGTTAAACTCAACGTCCCTTCTTTTTGGATAAGCTTAACTCTTCTCATGATCTTGAGTCGCCTTTATTATCTTCTTATAATTTTGATAGTCTCCTCGATAAAATCTCTGCTCCGAAGATAGATCTATTCCCCACCTCAGTCCCACACAAGGGGTACGACATGGTCGTCCGTATAATTTTCATATGGTGGCAGCCCAATGCTAGCATGATAGTTATCATTATACATAACTCAACAAGCGGTAAATGATTCACCAACTATCATGCCACTCCAACGCGTATGCTTGTAACATGTCCTTAAGCGTCCTTATAGTTCTCTCGGATTGTCCATCTGTCAGTGGACGATACACGATGCTCATATGCACTTTGATTTGCAACTCTTTTTGAAATGCCTGTCAAAGACATGATGTGAATCTTCCATCTCAATCTAACACGATGCTTAACAAAACTCATGTAACTTCACAATTTACGCAATATAGAACCTTACTAGCTGATTCACATCACAAGTCTTCATTATCGGAAACAAATTAGTCGATTTAAATAGTAAATCCATGATAACCTAAATGGCATCCTTGCCATTTTGTTTTCTTGGAAGACCCACCACGAAATACATGGTAATATGGTCTCACTTTCTTTCGGAAATTGGTAGACTTTGCAATTTTTCGCTTGATACTTGTTGCTCCAATTTTATTAATGGACATGTTGGACATTTCACTATCCATCGAGCGATGTCCTTCTTCATCTCTAGCCATCAATAAAGTTGACGAATATTCCAATAAAACTTTTTCAACTCCTAGCTAGATTAGTGAGCTTTGCTCAAAATCTAATATCTAATCCTTACATCTTTTGGCATACATACTCTTTACCACTTATCATTATCAGACCATCTTCCATGACCTTGTACAACTTGTACCTTGGGTCCAACTGATTATATTGACTTTTCTATAATCCATCATCAGACAATTGTGTTAATTAAAATTCTACTTGATAAATCTACACATTTCACTTCTTACAATCCCACACTCTCTAATTCAGTCTACACCTGTCTCTTGTCTCAAACCACTTATCTGACTAATCAAATCATTGTCTATTGCAATGACGTATCCCAACTTTTTTTTGTCTAAACGTTCCTGCAATGATATTTTTTTTCAGTTGGTATGCGGTGTCTACCTAGTAGTCTGCAACAAACTCAATCCACCTTCTTTGACACAAATTCATATATGACTACGTGAATATATACTTCAAACATTTGTATCCTGAACAAATCTATACCTTATCATAATAAGGTATATCATCCAATTCTCTAACACGAGAACCATATACACATTTTCCAAATCATGAGCCATCTATTACTATTCATGCTTGCACATTGTCTCGATAGCCGAACAATCACATTATTTTCTTGTATAAGCATCCCAACCTCGTCCCTGATGCATCTATATACATTATGTATATATAAAACTCAAAATTTTGATTGTGTCACAACTAACACTGAAGACTAGTTTAGCTTCTCCTCTATGAGCACGTACACCTCATCCATTAAAAACTTTTTGAGAGTCTATATTTCGACTCTTTAGAGTATGCACTTGGAACATACTTGCTGGATCTCCAAAATTAGTAGCTGATTAGCCATCGATAATTTCACGAAACTATGCAAAACACCGGTGTCGAAAATCATATGAGTGGATAACCTTCCATTTTGATCGATTTGATGATAAACCGAGCTTTTTCTTCTTAGTCTCGCACATTTCTTGATAGTCTCTCATGGTGTATACCTTCGATTGCATGACCTTACTTTGGTGCTTGCTCTTACCTCTATTTTTCTTGTATATATAACTCATTCTCTTACCTGTTAAGCACAATTACGAATTTAATCTTCAAAAGTGTCACATCATAAGCATCCTACTCCTCTGTCTATCCACAACATTGTCTAACATGTTTACTTCCATAGTGATAGCATGAGCATTTCGAATAACTACAATTGAAAATTTGAATCACTCTCTCTGATCATGTCTCCTTCAAACTTGTTAGACGACTTATGTTTCCTTTTTGCATTTGTAAACTTTAAGATGTCATCCTCGATGAGTCCTTTCTCTACTAAGTTAGCTTCTATAGTATCTCGGACAATGATTCATACCTAATCATTTTAATCTTTTTTGGATGCATTCCCTAACAACATGTGTTGACCATGCATAAGTGTAGGAACACCAACTCCATCGCTCCACACACAATGTGCGACACATATTTCAACTCAAAAGGTTATTTGAACTTAACCCAAGGAAATCAATGTTCTAGACGTTCCTTTGGGTTTCATCTCACAAGAAAATCCCTTCACCCACCAAATAGCAGAACACAATATCCAACTAAATTTCTCTAATCAACATCTTGATAACGGAAAGGTTCTCCAAGTCAAAATATTTATTCATCCCCCTTATGGAAGATATCATACATCTACAATATAGTACTGAATCTAGTCATGTGATTCACGACATAGAAAGAAGCTGACATCTCCACTTGTTTTTGATTCATCAGAGTAGGCGGTAGTAGTGTCTTCGATAGTGATAATAGTATCCTCAAATTCTCTTTTCGGTCATGTTGTCCACCTTCTACTAGTAACTCTTTTAAGACTTTCCTTACAATATCTTTATAGATTCCAGTTTCTGACCTTCGTCATAACCAAAGAGACTTTGTACGCTCTATGAGAAGAGTCAACCAATCATTCTTGATACGATCCATAAAACGCGGTTAGCCATTTAGCCTTCCATGCTTAGAACCCCAACTTAAGACTTAAAGTCATGCACACTACGGTCTCGTAACTTTATTAAAAAATTTCACAAAACACTTTGAAATCCAATGAAAACGATAAATACAAAAATGACAACGAGGCTCTGATACCAATTTGTAACACCTCCATCCCGGAGGAATCTCAGGACTAGGAGTGTCCACCATCATCTCCAAGAGGTGGCTACACCTGTCTTCGCTCAAACATGATTACATAATAAAATTAATACTCTTAATTCAATTTGAAAATAGTTCAAACCATATAACGGAAGAAAACCTATAAAAACATAATCAAAATAAATACGAAATGTAAAATAATTTTTATCGAGACCTCATGCACACCTCTCCCATAAGTCCGTTGTAACCTCTGATACTACTGCTCAACCTCTATGATCTTCGTCCTTGCTATAACCTGCCCATCCACGACAACCCACAAAGGGGTGAGTACGAAGAAGTACTCAGTGAGATAAATACATGCACACACTCTGTGCCACATATCCTCCCACTCTCGAATGTGTAATATAAATTAAACATTTGTCACACTATAGACATATAAATAAGTCTACCCAACCCGATTGAGTATCCACAGTCTAAGACTAGTACCACAACGGATCACAACACAAAGTCCACATGACTCTAGCTCGGGCATATGCTCACAAAGTCCAGAGGACTCCAGCACACTAAAGATCTCGCAAGGTCACAACGTACCCAGCCATCAGTCCAATACAACGCTCTATCGCTCGAAAGGTTACCACAACCCCAACACAGTTCGATCCATTGATTTGACTAACTCCACACTCCGTCGCTCGGAAGGTTACCACAACCCTAACACGGTACGACGCTGGCAGATCCACTAATCTGACTAACTACGCTCCATCGTTCGAAAGGTTACCACAACCCCAACACGGTACGACGCTGGCAGATCCACTGATCTGACTAACTCGACACTAAGTCACTCGAAAGGTTACCACAACCCCAACACGGTACTACGTCGGCAGATCCACTGATCTGACTAACTATAGCGCTCCGTCGTCCGAAAGGTTACCACAACCCCAGTATGGTACGACGCTGGCCCAGATCCAAGTGTCGTAATACTAACATCGTCGACCAGATACTCCTCACATGACAACTCTCACCGACACGCTCGCACACGCCTTCTTCCGAAGGTTCGAGTATGAAATCACTCGATCGAGCATACTAACAAGATGTTCACTCGGTGTTAGCACGGAACCAAAATATCGACGTTCTCCGACCCCAACACTTGGTCAAACGTCAATTCTCTAGATCATCTCTAGTAACTTATACAACTCATATACTTATCATCAATTCTCATACGAAAAATCTAGGGTTTAATCCAATTTCACTTGTAACGTCTCACTTTTTCCATTATGATCCTATAAACTCTATCGTGATCATGCCTCATTTTAAAAGTACAATCTCTTCCATAAATCAACCACAAATTCGAAATTAGGGTGGAGAAAATCATCACCTTAGCTTCTCCGACGACTTGACGATTCCTGATAATATTGCTAACAACAACACTAATCAATTTTTCCCTATTATAAATCCATTCAATTAATCAATTCCTATATTACTATAATATAAATTTTCGAATTAAGGAAATAATCACAAAATTATTTTTAAAGATTTACCATAATCTCGTTAAAACTCACCCATAAAAAAAAACACGACGAAAATTGGTGAATCCTTCTTCTTTTGTTTTTACCCCTTATCCTAGAAATACCGCTAAAGCGAACCTAACCGATCAACTAGCAGGTCGAGAGCAAATTTGGCCTAATCGAGTTTTCAGCCTTAATCCTAGGTCCACCACGGTTACCCATAAGAAAGTAAATCAAAGGAGACTAGACACGCTACCGTAACTCCCTCCACCAGACAAGACTTCAGACTATGCTAAACCTAGGTCAACCGAGGATACTTGTTTCTTTCTTTCCGAGCTTCTTTCTTTCTTTTTCTTTTCTTTTTCTTTTTCTTCTTTTATAAATTTTCGAATTAAGGAAATAATCACAAAATTATTTTTAAAGATTTACCATAATCTCGTTAAAACTCACCCATAAAAAAAAACACGACGAAAATTGGTGAATCCTTCTTCTTTTGTTTTTCTCTTTCCTCCTCCTCCTCCTCCTCCTCCTCCTCCTCCTCCTCCTCCTTAAAACTGAAAATTTGAATAGTGCAAATAAATGTGTGTACATAAATATAGTATAACTTTTTTTATGTCCGCATGTATATATAAATATGTATATATCATATTAATTAGGCGGAATATCAGATATACCCTCGTAGGACTAAATCACTTCAAAAATACCCTTCTCTAAAATAATTATTAAATCGGAAAAAAACTAAAGAAAAGACAAATTTGCCTTTAATTTTTGAACGTGAAAAAACACACGTTCTACAGTTTTCAACGTGAAAAACTATCAGACCGCATCAAAAGCAAGACAGAAGAACAAATTTTCGACGTGAAAACCTGTTTCAAAGTTTAGAGCAAGAAAGACGAAGTGATTTCGAACTTGAGAGGGATTGATTTGAAGTTGGGAAGAAGAAAATGGCTAGAATCAGCATCAGCAGTGAAGAAGAGAGCACAAGTCAATCTTCAATCGCATCAATAAGTGTAAGTAGATAGATTTCTATGGTTTTGTAGGTTATCGAGTCGCAAAATGGTTTATTGATTTGAAATGGGTGTGAGTTTCAGTGAGTCTGTTGAGTCTTAGTGAGTTGGTTGAGTCGCAAGAGTCGGTTGTCTTAGTGAGTCGGTTTGG
>CM071860.1:54251365-54263903 GCA_036759665.1 Gynandropsis gynandra | reverse complement strand
CCGAAATTTGTGTATGAATTCAAGCACATGGACAGAATTCCAAAGATCACCACCAAGTGTTATCCTCACGAGACAATAACGAAACTGAGAGGAATCTTAGATGAATACGAGTTGCATTACTTGGAGAAGGAGTCACAATTTAGGCATTTATTCCATTTCCAATGTGACTCCACATTGACTAAGTTTCAAATGTCTATCCTCCTAAATCACTCCGTGATTGTAAGAGACAAGAAGGAGTTGTGGTCGTCTTAAACGGTGTTCTCGTCCGGTACTCTATAGTGGAACACACACTAATTTCCAGATTGAAATGCGAACCATATTTGAAAGGATGGGAGTCCAAAAGGGGTGATACATTCAGGCGAAGGATTTGTGGGCGTGGAAAGGTGACCCCCGCACAAATCATTGGAAAGCTTGTGAAGGCGAAGAATGTCGACGACTAGATGAGGTTGGCAACTTTGATGTTGTTGGTGCAAGTTATGGCTCACAAGCCTTCATTAGAAAACTCTATCAGCCATGATCTCATCGACATGGTTGATCACTTGGAATTTTGTGAAGGCTTTCCATGGGGGCCTTACACATTTGAGAAGATTGTGGATTCTTTCCGCAAGCACGTTAGCGGGGAATCACCGAAACCAAAATGGTATTGTGGCGGTTTCATGATCCCAATAATGGTAAGTTGTATATATTATTCAAATAACTTGAATGTTTTCGTACTTTTTGCATTCTTATCATTTTGTTTTAATGTTTCAGTTACTTCCATTCGAAACCATCCTTAGTTTGGGCGGAAAGGGATGGTATGTTGATGTTATGGATGCGGATCCATCATGCCCAAGAATGTGCAAGAAGATGGTTAAATCTAGTATTAACCTGAAGTATGTAGATGTGATAAGGCAAATCGGAGATTCTAAGGTAACAATTACACAAGGGTCACAAGGGTAACAATTACACAAAGGGTAATAATGGTTACTTTTTGTTCTTTAGGATATTCGAAGTATTCTTCTTGATGAAGACGAAGAGGAAGCTTTACTTTTTGATCTGGACGATTATGAGGGATGCCACGTCCCGATGTTCAGATATGGATGGAACATCTTCGTAGAAATCCGAAGGGTATTTTTTGGGAGGACATCCGTAAGCAAGAACTGCTTACGCAAAAAACAGTTCTTGGTGATCAAAAGAAGGGGAAAGGAAATGGGAAAGGGAAGGGGACTAAGAGGAAAAAGAGCGTGGGCGAAAAAGTAATAGAGATTGAAGATGACGATGATAAAGGAAGGGTAGGTGTTGCTGAAGCTGATGAAGAAAGAGATGGTGATACTGAAGGTGATGCTGAAGTTGAAGCTGAAAGAGAAGGCGAGGATGAAGCTGAAGGAGAAGAAGCTGCAGTCCGTCTGAAACTGGAGGAGAAATTAATGAAAAAAATAAAGAAGTCGGAGAAAAGAATTATCAACGCCGTAAGAGATCTTCTAAGGGATGTCGGGTTTCATTTGGCTAATCCAAAAGCACAGGCGACAAATCCCAAAGGTGCTGAAAAGGAAAAATCAAAATCTGTCGAGAAAGATGCGAGCACCGCAAACCAATCTTCCGACACTGTTAAAAATGATGATTTTGAATTCCTTCGACGTCCATATCTAGTGTCAAGAAAAAAGCCTGTTGAGTCAGAGGCTGAAAATGACTCTAGAGATGGCTCAGAAGAGGATTTGGCAAACATTTCGAGATCAGTTGAAAATATCGCATCTGCCGCCACCATTCCTCTAACTGAATGTATTTCCGGAGAGATTACTACAGTCGTTGCTCCTAATGAAGTTCCACCAATCAAGTAATATCTAGTGAAAAAGTTCATTTGAGTCAATTTCAATTGAGATTCGGCATGGGTCACAAGAGTCGCATGGGTCGAAAAAGACGCATAAGTCGCACGGTCGTATAAGTCGCAGGGTTGCATAAGTCGATGGGTCGCTAGAGTCGCATGGGTCGCATATGTCCAATGGGTCGGAAGGGTCGCATTAAGTAATGAACGATGATCTAATGAATGAATTAATTTTATTCTGATGCTCCAGTGGGTACTATCGATGAAGTCGCCAACGAGAAGGTTCCTGGCGAGGAAACTACAGTGGGTCCTATACCACCAAGTAAGTACGGTCTTTTGAGTCACAAAGGTCGTGTCCGCATAGGTCGCATGGGTCGCATATGTCCCATGGGTTGCAAGGGTCGCATCAAGTAACGAACGATGAGTCTAATGAATAAAGTAATTTTATGCAGATACTTCAGTGGTTACTATCGATGAAGTCATCGACGAGGAAACTACAGTGGGTCCTGTCGAAGAGGTCGCCCCTAAGGAGGTTCCTTCCGAGGATACTACAGTGGATCGTGTCGAAGAGGTCCCCTCTAAGGATAAGGAGGTTCCTTCCAAGGATACTACAGTGGATCCTGTCAAAGAGGTCCCCTCTAAGGATAAGGAGGTTCCTTCTGAGGATACTATAGTGGATCCTCTCGAAGAGGTCCCCTCTAAGGATAAGGAGGTTCCTTCCAAGGATACTACAGTGGATCATGTCGAAGAGGTCCCCTCTAAGGATAAGGAGGTTCCACCAAGTAAGTACGGTCTTTTGAGTCACAAAGGTTACATTGGTCATATGGGTCGAATGGGTCACAAAAGGTCGCATAGGTCGTAGGTCGCATAGGTCTGCATAGGTCGCATAGGTGGCATTGGTCGCCATATGTTTAATGAAGTAAATTTTATGCCGGTGCTGGACGTTTTTCGAAGGAGTCTACGCAATATGTTGAACCTCCACCGGTTCCTAAATGAGTTTTAAGACCTTGGAAGGCATATGTTGAACCTCCACCGGCGAAAGAGCAAGAACAATGTGAGGGAGAAGGCGAGGAAAAGATGTTGGTGGAGTTCAAGAACCTAAAAAGAAGGTGGTTCAAGAGCCCGATAAAAAGGTGGTTGAAGAACCTTCATTCGGGTGGAAGCCCAAGGGATTAGAAAAGGGCTCGACAACCCAAGAACCTTCGTTCATTGACGCAACCGGTGAAAGGTTGACTGCTCTATATATGTTCCTGACGGCACTGGACATGAGAGTTGGTGGAACTCTGATCTAGATATTCTCCGGGGGCCAGAGTTTCGGGAGATTATATTAAAGCCCAACGTATGGCTTGAAGATGATGTAAGTTCACAGATGTCATTTTGTGTCATATGTGTTCATGTGTTTTGAATGTTTTTTTTGCAGCAATTGGATGAGGCGTTGTTGGTGCAGTATTATCGCATGAAGACATTCCCCGCGATACTTAAGAAACTTTACATTTGTCCTGTTGCTTTCATGCAGATCCTCAAGCTGTGGACGTACGAGGATATGAACAGTTTGCCGAAATATTTTAATGATTGTTTGAATGACAAGTATCCATTCAAAAGTACGGAACCAGTGAGTGATTTCGAAGGCTTTGTCTTGGTTCTAAACATTTCATCGCTCAGGAGTATATATGTAGGATGTCATTGGGTAGCCATCAAAGCGGATTTCAAAACCCGATGTATCACGATATACGACTGGCAGCGAAGGATTAAGGAAACACATATTGATCCGGTGATTGAGAAGCTAAGAAAAGCTGTCCTCAAGATGCTCATTCTCGGTGGGTTTCCTTCTTTGGCTTCTGGAGAAGATGAATGGAAATATGAGTATTATGAAGGTCGTACACAGAACAAAAACCTCGAATGACTGTGGTGTTTATGCCTACAAATTTGTAGAAGCCTCGGTAATGAAAGCACGTAATTTTTTGCACTGCATTTGCGACAAAAATGTTCCTTCCATGCGTGAGAAGATTGCGGCTGGGATATTTAGTAATGGAAAATGTATCCCTGCACCCAAGATTAACTTGATATTTGATATATTGTTATTTTTTTGGAAATGAAAAATGTAAATATTTGGTACATTGTTATTTTTTAAAATTTCTTCATAATAATAAAAGGAGTCGCAGGGGTAAAAGGGTCGCAGGGTCAAGGATCGAACGGGTACAATGGTCCGAGGGTCACAGGGATCTGAGAGTCGTAGAGGTATACAAGGGTCATAGAGGTACAAGGGTTGTTTGACGATTTTATCCGTTCGACCCTTGACCCTACGACCCTTTTATCTCTCCCACCCTTGTATCTCTGCGACCCTCGGACCCCCGCGACCATTATTGTTTACAAATACAATTATTTATAAATAATATGAATAATTTCTAATTTTCGAATACAATTATTTACAATTAATATGAATAATTTATTATTTATTATTTATAAATATAATTATTTACAAATAATATGAATAATTTATTATTTACCAATACAATTATTTACAAATAATTAACTCAAATCTCTACGACCCTTGTCCATCTGCGACCCTTGGACCCATGCGACCCATGTCCTTCTGCGACCCTTGTCCCTCTACGACCCTCGGACCCCTGCGACCCTTAGACCCGTGCGACCCATGTCCCCCTGCGACGCATGTCCCTCTGCGACCCTTGTCCCTCTGCGACCCTTGACCCCTGCGACCCTTGTCCCCTTTCGACCCTTGTCCATCTATGACCCTTGTTACAATAATAGTAAATCCACAAAAATAGCGATGCTAAGAATAATACTTACTATTGAATAATTGTAAAAAAACCAAACAAATACAAAACATGAAGTTCAAGTTTAAAGGAATGTTCTTGTTCAAAGGAGGTTAAGAGCAATCAAAATACAACTGAATCAAACTTTTTTATTGTTAGGCCTTCATTGAGGGAAAACCTGAAGCATTGGTGTTGGTCCATCGAAATACAGTTCGACTTCGAGGGTACAACCTTGGGTCAGTCCATGGTCGTGACAAAACTTTCTCCAACCCCTTCTGATGATAGCGCCACCACGTGCCACGAGCCTTAGGTATGCCTCCCACAGCAGTCTGTATCCTTTCATCAGATATATCTTACATCGTCTATGGAAAAGACCTCTCGACCTCGCAAACCCTATTGGAAGTGTCTGCGACATCCGTAGAAAGGAATAAAAATTGTGGAAATCCTTACCCAAGTCGCGATATCACCCAAGTCCGTATTGAGGTCTCTTACCAATGCATCTACGGCCAGATTCGAACGACTCACTGGTACCACTGTGACAATCCTCTGAGCAGGAGTCGCGAAGGTGATGTGAAAGACCATGTCACCTTCGTGACGAAAATGTAAGTAATCCCCAATACGTAAGTGTAGGTCGTTGGAGAAATCTTTCCACCCATCAGTGAATCTGGAGCCATCCAACTTGACTTCCCATGTTCTGTTAACCCCATTCCATTTAAGTGTTTCCGTGTTGTTGTCCTTCGTTTTCCTGTAAATATAATCATCAAAGAAGATCTTCTGGATGTCCTGTAACAAAAAACGAAAAACAAAGCCAAATCTGTACATTCTCTACATGTAACATACCGACAGATGAAGAAGATTACAATGTAGTTCTCCATATAGATTAGAAAACTCTTTATGAAAAAATGAGGGAAATGTGGTATTTTCGGAAAATATTGATGAAAAATGATGAGAGTTAGAGAGAGAGAGTGTGTCATTATTGTAAAAAAGTAAATTGATGGAACATGACCCCGATATCGAATCACCGTCAGATGGAATTCAAAAATACATGACTGCAGAAGTACAAGGGTCGTAGACGTTATGTTTTTTCAATGTTTTTCAAATTTGATGAAAAGTTCGGCGAGAATTTTGGTGACCAAATTTTTGACGGGTCGCATATATGCGAAATTGACGGATTTGCGGGTTAACAATGATAAAATGTCAAAAACCAATCAAAACAATACATTTACAACGTCAAACTAATTAATGCCATTTGAGGGTCGCATGGTCACATATAAGGATCAATAAATGCAAAATCGAAGAATTTACGGGTTTATAATGATAAAATGTCAAAAATCAATCAAAACAATACATTTACAATGTCAAACTAATTAATGCCAATTGAGGGTCGCCTTGGTCGCATGGTCACATATAAAATCAATAAATGCGAAATCTACGAATTTACAGGTTTGTAATGATAAAATATCAAAAACCAATTAAAACAATACATTTACTACGTCAAACTAATTAATGCCAATTGAGGGTCGCATGGGTTGCTTGGTCGCATATATTGATCAATAGATGCGAGCTCGACGAATTTACGGGTTCATAATGATAAAATGACAAAAGCAAATCAAAACAATACATTTACAACGTCAATCAATGGTTAAAACAAATTATGACCCATGTGTCCCTAGTTGAGTTGTGTATAACCAATGCATGTGTTTCAAAAGCGATAGTAGTGTTTTAAGAACTCGTCGAATGAGTTTGACAAAATTTCAAAAAATACATTCAACATTATGTTCAAATGTCGATATTATTTATATTATTGTCTATATTTATTTTAAATTAGACGTATACAACTCAAATATATTGATAATGGCATGGGTCGCATGGTCGCATATAAGGATCAATACATACGAAATCGACGAATTTACGAGTTTATAATGATAAAATGTCAAAAACCAATACATTTACAACGTCAAACCAATTAATGCCAATTGAGGGTCGCATGGGTCATTTGGTCGCATATATTGATCAATACATACGAAATCGACGAATTTATGGGTTTATAATGATAAAATTTTTAAAACCAATCAAAACAATACATTTACAACGTCAAACTAATTAATTCCAATTGAGGGTTGTGTGGGTCGCATGGGTCACTTGGTCGCATATATTGATCAACTGATGCAAACTCGACAAATTTACGGGGTTTATAATGATAAAATGACAAAAGCAAATCAAAACAATACATTTACAACGTTAATCAATGGTTAAAACAGATTATGACCCATGTGTCCCTAGTCGAATTGTGTATAACCAATGCCCGTGTTTCAAAAGCGATAGTAGTGTTTTAAGAACTCGTCGAATGTCGATATTATTTATATTATTGTCTATATTGATTCTAAATTAGACATGGGTCGAAAGGGTCACATGGGTCAGAAGGGTCGCATTGGTCGCATAGGTCATATTTGTTCGCATGAGGTCGCATGGATCGACCGAGTCGCACAAGGGATCATATTGGGTTGCATGAGTCGGATGGGTTCTAATTTAATCCAATTAAGGGTTGCATGGGTCGAATTATAATGAAGAATTTATCGAATTATAATGATGATATTCATAGAAGGTTTAATCAAAATAATACAAATAATATAGTATTAGACACTCACTAACTAACAAACCTTTCTTTTTTTTTGAAGTCGACGTTGTCTCGGTTGTCACGTTCCAAACACTGTCAGTGATGCAAGCTTTTGAAGATGGGGTTTGTCTCGACGAAAAAGACGAGATTTGTCTCAACAAAGATGGGGTTTGTATCGACGACGAAGATGGGGTTTGTCTCGACAAAGATGGGTTTGTCTCGACGAAGAAGACGAAGTTTGTCCCGACGAAGATGGGGTACTTCTCCGAGCCTCACCAGGTCCAGGATAACGATTCTCTTTAGGCCACCCGCTTTGCCTTTTCTCAGCCAGCATAGGAGGTAGAACCGTAACTTCAGTATATTGAGGAGGAATGTCCCAATTACTGCAATTAGGAACTGGATACACGGTTTCTTGGTAATCCAAACGCCATATCTCCCGAAGGTAGTATTTTGAACATAGATCTGGTATCTTGTGGCCTTTACCAACCTTTTATGCTTCCGCAATTGCGTGACTGCATGGATACTTATCCACATCAAACATTTTGCATTCACACGTTCTTTTTTGAAGACTTACTACAAATCTTCTTCCCATCTCATTTCTCAGCTCATACTCATCACTCAGACTATTCAATTCAATACATCATACTTGGATACCGGTCAAAACCGTTCATGTAAAGTTTTCTCAACATAAGGTGTTAACTTTTGAGAATCATCACCGGTAGCTACTTCCAACCTATACCCATTGAACCATTTCACTGTCTTTCGCAAACAAATATCTAAAAGCCCTAGGATCGTAAACTTTTTTGACTTCTTCAACGTTGAATTTATTGGCTCGGCGTCATTAGTGGTTAATAAGTTGTACCTTTCCCCCTTAAATTTGCATCTTGCCCACTTAACGGGATCAATTTCCTCTTTCTCCAAATACTTTGCAACATTAGGATACCTGCGCAGAGGTCATAAAGGTAAAAGATGGCCACAAAGGTCACAACAGTCACAAGGGTCGCAGAGGTACAAGGGTCACAGAGATACAAGGGTCGCAGGGGGTGAAAGGGTCGAAGGGGTACAATGGTCGTAGAGGTACAATAGTCACAGGGGCATAAGGGTCGCAAGGGTCAAAGGGTCGCAGGGGTACAAGGGTCGTAGAGGGCTACAAGGCTCGTAGAGGTGCAAGGTCGGAGAGGGATACAAGGGTGGCAGAGGTGCAAGGGTCGGAGAGGGTACAAGGTGGCAGAGGTGCAAGGGTCGGAGAGGGGTACAAGGGTGGTAGAGGTGCAAGGGTTGCAAACGGGTACAAGGGTCGGAGAGGTCCCAAAAGTCCCAAAAGTCACAAAAGTCATTTTTGTACCTGACCTTCAAATCATTCCATAGCACTTCAAATTCGTTCTCCGTGTATGCTGCTGCACATTTGAAGAACATTTCCTCCATAGTATCACCCTTTGAATTCTTTCTACCATGGCCTTTATTGACGTAGCTCTTTATATTTTGCGATATATGACGCGCACAAAAACCACGATCAGCTTGTTTATACACTTGTTTGACTGCTTTGATCAAGCTTTTATGGCGATCAGATATCACAACGACATCACGTCCGTCTGGTATCATCTATTTCAATCTTGACATAAACCACATCCATGATTCGTCCTTCTCTCTTTCGACTATTCCCCATGCAATAGGCTATTGGTGATGTTCACCATCTTGCGCGGTCACCACAATCAATGCTCCTTTGTACACTCCTGTTAGAAATGTTGCATCCACAACAACCACTTTACGCATGTATTTCCATCCTCTTATAGCCGCTCTAATAACCATAAAAAGGTATTTGAAGCTTTTCCCATCACTGTCGAGCTGAAGATTTTCGATAGATGCGGGATTTCTTTTTGTAAACATGTGCAACCACCCTGGAAGCCTCCTATAACGTTCAAATCCATCACCACAAATCTCCTTTTGGGAACCGCATTTTCCTCTTAATGCCATCAAATACGATACATTGGCACCGTATTTGCTTTTACACGAGCCATCAATTTTTTTGCTGGAGGTGTTTCATAATTTCCGGCATATTCCTTTTTCAAATAATCCTTAACCATTTGTGCTGTACCCTTTGTAGCTTCGGTCCATTTAGATACAGGTGAACAGTTATGAATGGGATGGTGTGTTCTCACAATAAACTGTTTGGAATTCGGGATTGCTACCACACATAATTTCCATTTACAATCACTTCCAGAAAACTTGCATTGTAATTCTCACAGCTTCGTATCAGATCTCAATGTCGCATATCTAAACGAAGCTTCGAATTAACCCTTCCTTACAAATGCCTGTACATACTTCTTGCTATCAAACTCTTGTACAATTTTAAGATCCAATCCATCTTCGAACTTGAAGATATTATTTTCGCAGTCGTGAACTACCATTTTCGAGTTTTTCTCATTATCACCATACTTATGCTCTATTGGCACATCAAAATCAACTTTATGACTGCCACAAACAACTCCATCAACTACCACATTCATGTCACACCCACCATCTTCTCTTAACCCGCTTGTATGTTCACTATCAAAATTATCCGATGATAAAATCAGATCTGAATGATTGATTCAAATGAGCCAAAAACGGCTAAATATACATAGTTAGACCTAATTACACAATAATAGATCTAATTACAAAAAGACTTATATACCCCTATACATGTATCCTTTACATCCGAATCCTAAAATACTTGTACCTCTGCGACGCTTGTTCCTCTGCGACCCTTGTACCCGCACGACCCTTTGGCCCCTTCGATCATTTGACCCCTTTGCGATCCGTGGACCTCTGCGACCCATCCGCGACTTGTACATGAGTGACCCGAAGAGTATTCGACTCGACCAGGCCGCGGACAAAGAGATAGTCTAGCGCCAAGTGCTTCATGCGGGAGTGAAAGATGGGCTTAGCACTGAGGGATGTCGCTCCAATGTTGTCGTAGTAGATGGTAGGTGGTGATGATGCCTTGATTCCAACTTCCGATAGTAAAGCAACTACCCATAGAATTTCCGCGGCCGTGGATGCAATAGAGCGGTATTCAGCCTCGGTAGACGAACGGGAGAGTCCGGTTTGCTTCTTAGACGACCAAGAAATAGGGTGCGCACCAAGGAAGAGTAGATACGCCCCGGTGGACTTGAGTTCAAGGGAATCTCCAGCCCAATCTGCATCGGTAAAGGCATGTAAGGAGAGGGTGTTCTTGGCGGATAAGAAGATACCTCGATCCTTCGTGCCAGCAAGATAACGTAGGACTCTCTTGATGACTTGCCAATGAACATCCGTGGGAGCATGCATGAATTGGGACAACTTGTTGACAGCGAATCTAACGTCCGGTCGTGTAAGAGATAGATACTGTAGTCTGCCAACAATGGACCGATACTCCGTGGGATTGGAGAGGGAAGTCCCCATGTCAAGTGTCATACGAGATGAGGACGGCATGGGCGTAGGAACCAGCTTTGCTTCATGCATGAGACAACGGTTGAGGAGATCTTGAATGTATTTACGTTGAGTCAAATGTAGGCCATGAGACGTCCGCGTTGCTTCTACTCCGAGAAAGTATGATAAGTCACCCAAGTCCTTGATGGAGAAGCGGACGACTAAGGCATCAATGAATTGCTGGACTTTTGATGAGCAATTGCCTGTAACAATAATATCATCAACATAAACCAGCACATACAATTGTAGCGCGGTTGTGTTGAGAACGAACAAGGAGGTGTCCGCCAAAGAGTTGCTAAAGCCGCGAGCAAGAAGAAATGTGCGAAGTTCCGAATACCAAGCTCTAGGAGCTTGCTTGAGACCATAGATTGCTCACTGAAGTCTACACACATGAGTAGGATGATTAGGATCAATGAAACTGCAGGGTTGAGACATGTATACCTCCTCTATGAGACTGCCTTGAAGAAAGGCGTTATTAACATCAAGCTGTCGGAGACACCATCCACGGGAGACCGCAATGCTCAAGATAACACGGATGGTTATGGGTTTGACAACCGGGCTGAAGGTCTCATGATAATCAATGCCCGGTCTTTGGTGAAACCCCTTTGCAACAAGTCGGGCTTTGAATCGTTCCACGGATCCGTCTTGTTTGCGTTTGATTCGAAACACCCATCTACAACCAACAATATTCTTTGCTTGTGCTGCGGGAACAAGCTGCCACGTTTGGTTGCGATGTAAGGCCTGTAACTCAGAATCCATTGCATCACGTCATCTTGGATCTTTCAAGGCTTGAGTAATATTAGCCGGTTCGCTTTCAACCTGAGCGACAAGAGCAGATCGGTTACTCTTTGAGCGAGTAACCATCGAGTGCGAATTTGTGCGAGGACGTTGCGGTGGCACGTCCAAGATAACAAGGTCAGAAGACTGTGACGACGTTGAAGGCTCAACATGAGGAGGATCCGAAGGTGGAGTCCAAAGACAAAGTTTAGTATTGTTTGGTGGTTGTTGGAAGAGACACTCGTAAGGGGAAGACATACCTAGGGTCGGGGTCGGGAGGCGGTTAATAAGATAAGCCGCCGTACAATATGCATACGACCAATAGGTTAAGGGCATGGAGGAATGCGTGAGAAGGGTGCTGAGTGGGTGTTGTGGATCAAAAGTCGGGGCCGTATCGGAGACACGAGCGGTAGAATGACTTGTTTGGCCGGCCATGAGTTACGGTTTTGGAGGCGGTGAACAAGAGATGCAAGATCCAGGGTTTGGTATTGTGGATCTAGGGTTAGATCTTAGATTAGATCTAGGTTAGATTGATAGAGGATCGGTGGCCGCAACGGGGTAACCGACGGACGCGATGCGGGACGAAGGAGGATGGGCGATCCGGGACGCGAGAATAACGGCCTTGGCGGTGGAAGTAGAGCAAGAGAGGCACGAATTAGGGTTTGGAGATTTAGATCTAGGATTTGAATAGTAGATCTAGGGTTTGTAGGGGAGGATACCGGCGATGGAGCAGCAACGGAGTGCGGCGTGGGACAAGATACTCGCGGTGACCCGGGACGTGGTGAAATCGGGCCGGTAGGGGGAGTGGAGGACGACGGCCGGAATTTTAGGGTTTTGATGCGTTTTCTGTTTTGGCAAGGGTCGTACGTGATGGTACGACGGCTGGGGAGGGAGGAGAGGGATGAACGGCCGGAGGATAGGGAGAGGTGATCGGCGGCCACAAGAAGGAGTGGCGGCGGCGGCGGTTGGAGAGGGGAGGAGAGGCGGCCGGATTTTTAGGAGAGTTTGTTACGTCGTTAGACTTAACGCTCTGATACTATGATAAAATCAGATCTGAATGATTGATTCAAATGAGCCAAAAACGGCTAAATATACAAAGTTAGACCTAATTACACAATA
>CM071860.1:54221174-54237298 GCA_036759665.1 Gynandropsis gynandra | reverse complement strand
GCTTTATCAATATCAAGATTACCTATTGTGCACGGAATGGAGAAGCTTCCAGGGTCCTTCAATTTTGGGGGCAGCTTGTTTTGAAGAATGGCACTGCATTCCTCGGTGAGTGCTACCGTCTCACTCTCTTCGATATGCCGTTTGTTGGACATAATTTCTTTGAGGAACTTGGCATACGTGGGCATTTTTCGGAGGGCCTCTATGAACGGTATGTTGATTTGAGCTTCTTAAAGATCTCTACAAACCGTCTATACCTTACCTCGTTCTTGTTGCTCACCAACCGTTGATGATACGGTATTGAAGGTTTGTACGCCGGTGGAGCAACGTACGGTTTCTCCAATTCCGTTTCAGTTCTGTCCTCATTCACAATGCCCTTTCCTTTATCCACTGATTTTCCAGCAACCTTCTCTTGCTCTTTCGGGGGCGAATTCTCGAGCACATTCCCGCTGCGCAAGGTGATGGCATTCACGTGTTCTCTCGGGTTAAGATCAGGTTTACCGGGAAGCTGTCCAGGATTCCGAGAGGATGAGGCGGCCTGTTGTGCTATGGTATTTTCTAACATCTTCACATGTGTGCTCAAGGATTCCATATGAGATTTAAGCTCACTAATCGCTGTCCCCACATTCGCGTTGAATTTGGTCTGAGTCGATTGTTGTTGCCTTTGCTCCTTAATAAATTCGAGCAACACTCCTTCAAGGTTTGACGAAGAGGCTTGAGGAGGTTGCTGGAATTGCTGGTTGTTTTGCTGAAAAGTTTTCTGCCTTTGCTGAAACCCCGAAAACTTTACCGGTTGAGTAGTTCGATACGAAAGATTCGGGTGATTCCTCCAATTCGGGTTATAGGTGTTCCCGAATTGAGTGTTTCCTTGTTTCTGGGCATAATTCATCTGTTCGAAATCCTCATGTACCGTGCATTGATACGCTACATGCTTCGTATCTCCACAGTTCACACAGTACATGACGTTCATTGCATTACTCGTTGTCCTGCTCTGATTCGGCTCATATAGACGACGAGTGCTGTTAGGCATACCTCTTGGTGTTGACTACATGGTGTGGTTAATGACAAGGTTATCGATCAGCTCATATGCCTCCTCGACGCTCAGATCCATGAATGATCCTCTGGCAGCGTTGTCCAACGTCGTACGGTGCTCATCTGAAATTCCGTTGTAGAAGGTTTGGAGAACGTACCACTGCGTAAGACCATGGTGTGGACACAACTGTAGAAGATCCTTAAATCTACCCCATGCCTCAAACAAAGTTTCTCCATATTTGCATCTAAACATTGTGATTTCCCCCTCATCTGAATCGTCTTGCTCGGAGGAAAGAAGCGTGATGAGAACAATGTACAGAGCTGATCCCAAGTAGTGATAGATCCAGCGGGGAGCGATTGCAGCCAAGTTTTCGCTCTTGCCCCGATTGAGAAGGGGAAGAGACAAACGTTCCAGGAAACCGATTTCACCACAAGACTACCGAAACCAACAATCAACCTATCTATCATGCAATCTCAGTCAAGTTATCTAAGGTAGATGATCCTAATATGATATCTACCCTCTCTCGAGGCATAGACACGTGATCTAGTGAAGTTACCCCCTACTTTCGTGGCTGATACCTTGAACTAAACCCATAAGACCCATGATTCATCCGTTTAACCCTCAACCGCTGCTATCATACTTTCGTGGCCTAACCTCGGTTGTTCTAAACCTGATCTTCTAGGACTAGAATTCTCCTTTCGGTCCTTCTCCTAATCCCTAACACATGCATCTACGTGGCCATCGCAAACAGAAGTAAATTAAGCACTCAGATAAAGAATAAATAAACGAAAACAGGAAGATGCATTCAAAGATAAATCAAAAGTGGTTCCGGGATAGCCAAGGGCTAATCCCTTAACCTAGAACAAACAAACTACTCTCTCATGCGTCCGTAAAAAAACATAAATGAAATAGAAGGTCTAAGGAACATGAAAACCAAACGAAACCGAAGTGTGAAGTTGATCTCCAATGCTCCTTGTAAGTCTCCTTCACAAGAACCTTCTTCTCTCTCTACTCTCTCTCCTTGATCAAGAACCGAAAACTGAGTGAATGAGCTCGACCTCTCACTCCTCTCTTCTTCTTTCCTTCCTCTTTGCTTTTCTTTTCTCCCTCTCTTTCCTTCTGGACGTTCAGTTATTCCTTATGTTGCAGCAGCCACCGATTGTTGTCTTTTCATGAGTTTCCATTCTTGGATAATTTGGGTGACGTTTCCATTAGTTCCTCCAGCGAAATATCACTTATCCCTCTTTTCTAAAGTCGTTTTCCTTATTGTATAAGCCCCAACCAACTCCCATTTGTTTTAAGTCAAATTAACTTATTTGGAGTTGCAGGTGTCGGACGCGACCCGTGCAGGCAGGGTAAGTGACCCGCTCGGATATGGCGCGGAAGGTCACGCGGGATTGCGATGAGAAAAGAGGCTGCCCGCTCGGGCTCAAGCCCCGGGCATGGTATTTCTCGCCCGACTCGTGCTCAATTCGCTGAACAACATCGCCGTAACAAATGCCTGCTCGGGCTAGGGAGTTACCTGTGCGGGTAGAGGCTATTCTTTGCCGATTCTCGTCCCGTTTGTCCCGTGACGATCCTCGATGCTGGTACTTTGTCTCGTGCACGTCCTTTAGCTCCGAAATGAACCAAATACGCATAAAAACCTGTAAGAACATGAAAACACGAAAACAAGTAAAACGGATACGGAATCATACGTAAAGCATCGCATATATATCATAAACATCTCTAAAATCGTGCAAAAAATACGTATGAAAATGAGATGATCACAACACAATGCATAGCACGACTGGGATGAGCAAACAAACACATGCCCGACCATGCATCATCCAATGTCCGACCATGCTCAATAGGAAACAACAATGCACGCCCGTGCATCAACCTCAGCACGATCGTGCTCAACAACCAACATGCACGCCCGACCGATCAGCACTCATTTGTACGACCGGGCTCATCATCCACAACCCCTGCACGACCGAACACCCCTTCCTGCACGATTGAGCTACTCAACCAGCAACCAAGTGCACGACCGTGCACCCATTCCTGCACGGCCGAGCACTCTTGAAGGGATATGCCCAATCGGGCTCACCATCTGGCACGACCGGGCATGGAGGCAAACGAACCTGTAACGCAGAAAAGGAAACGTACCGCCGTGGAGAAGAAAAGGAAGAAGACAAGATAAGAATGGAAAATCATGGCAAAAAGGGGAAAGAAGAAGAAAAGGAAAAAGAATAGAAGAGAAAATAAGACATATTCAATCGTATTACAGAGAATTACACACGGTTACACACAAAGATACACAGAGAGAGACAGAGAGGAAGAAGACAGAGACTTGCAGGATACATTCAAGGGGCATCGAACAGGGACTTCGGTTTCGTTTGGTTTTCATGTTCCTTAGACTATCTATTTCGATTATGTTTGTTTACGGATGCATGAGCGAGTAGTCGTTTTGTTCTAAGAGAAGGGATTAGCCCTTGGTTATCCCGAAATCACTTTTGATTTATCATTGAATGCAATTTCCCGTTTTTGTTTATCTATTCTTTGTCTGCGTGCTTGAAAGACTTGTAATTACGAAGGCCAAGTATATGCATGTGTTAGGGATTAGGAGAAGGACCGAAAGGAGAATTCTAGTCCTAGAAGATCAGGTTTACAACAATTGAGATTAGGCCACGAAAGTAGGGTAGCAACGGTTGAGGGTAAAACGGATGAATCACAGAACTTATGGGTTTAACTTAAGGTGTGAACCACGAAAGTTGGGGATAACTTGACTAGATCACGTGTCTATACTTTGTGAGAGGGTAGATATAATATTAGGACCGTCTGCCTCAGGTAACTTGATCAGGATTGCATGATTAGATAGGTTGATTGTAGGTTTCGGTATTCTTGTGGTGAAACCGGATTCCTAAAACGTTTGTCTCACTGTTAAGAACTCGTAGTTTATTTGTTTTTTAGTATTTCAATCTTAAAACCAATATGCGTTCGTTTGTAAGTTTGATTTGTAGTTTGAGTTTAGGTTGCGTTGCGTAGTCTCTGTGGGATCGACACCTAGAGTACTACACACGTGCCGTGCACTTGCGGGTAGTTTGGGTTAATATTAGTTTAACTTTGAATCGCATCAGTAACATTATAATAATTTAATTAGTTAAAATTTTAAACGAAATAAATTTCAATTATTAATTTAAATATTTTTTACCAATTCTTTCTTTCTTTTTGGAAACGATTTCGATCCCGAGGTATGGCGATACAGACCATCCTCGGGAACTTTCTCGCCATACCAATATTTTTTGGTTTTATCTGTTTTGGTTTTAAAGTTCGTTGATCTCAATGTTAGACGAGTTGGCTGGATACCTCGTCCGTTTCCCATGTCGGTTTGGTGTTCTTCTTATAATAACTGCGCTAGGCATTATTTATCATCAAGCGCAATCGAGCTTGCATATCGCGCATCCTAACGGTACATATGTGAGATATATGCTTCTTCTGCTATCTATATTCATGCTAAAAAATTAAATTTTAATAAATTAATTTATGAATAAAATTCGATAATAATTTTAAAATAATTTTTATACTAAATACACTTACGATAAATGTACATCACCATTGGCAACGTATAACTTTTAGCGTCACCTTCCACTAGTAATAAATTCAATCCTGTAATTAACCTTGGATGATGTTGTTGTACATGTGTTTGAGAACATCATCCACATCAAACCAGCACGGGTAAACAAAATCATTAGACAATATTTATAATTAATTGCAAAATCAATATTTGTAAATAATATCTTACAATAATGTTCCGTCAGGATGTTCAAGATCAATAATAGGAATGGTGAGACGCTAATAAAAACTATCGATCAAAGCATCAATATCCACCATATCATCTTCTTCATCAAATATTAGTGGTGCCCATATAGGTGAAGTAGGCCGATATGGTAGTGGTGGTGGTGGTGGTGAGGCTCCTCCGGAACCCACCAACATCCCACCATGACCAATAAATCACAAAGCTCTCATTGTGTTTAAGTGTTTAATAATTATTTTTAAAGAAATTGATGTTTTGGTTTTGAGATTGTGTTGAAAATAAACTGTTCAATGTTTCAAATACAAAAATTTTCAACAGGCATCCGTTGGAGCTGCCAACGGATGCCCACTGTAAATGATGTCACCTCAATGGACGTAATTAAGTGACATGGCTATTGGATTTCTAATTGGCAACCGTTGGTATTTCCAAAAGATGTCCATTAGAGTTTTTTTTTTCACGAGGCAACGGATGCCATAAATGGTTGTACGTCTTCGTTCCAACGGTAATCCGTTCAAAATTCCGACGGATGCCCATTGCAAAACATCATCCCGATGTAATGAGGGTACTAGGCAGAGCATAGCCATCCGACCTTTTTCAATAGGCATCCGTTGAACACTGACAACGGGTATCCATTGGTAGGTTTATGTGCTTCAACGTGCTTCTATGTTTTTTGTGCTCAGAAGTGTGGAATGTGTATTCCCGAATAAACATAATTGGCCAACACAATACATTTCTTGCATGACCATTAGCCAAATCTCTTAACCAGATAGGATGTCTCCCATCAGAACCTTTAACCTATATAAGATAAAAAAATGAATGATTTCTTATAACATAAAATATTTTACGTATATATACGAAAATACGTGAACTTACATAATCTCTCAACAACGAGGCATAATGTTGAACTTTCATTTTTGTGAGTTTATTTGCATTTAGATGAGGATATGTACCCGGTACTTCTTCATCAAATATCCTATAATGAAAGTATGGTAACACACACACACACACACACACACACACACACACACACACATATATATATATATATATATATATATATATATATATAGAAATTGATGTTTTTTTTAGATTGTGTTGAAAATAAATTGTTCAACATATCAAATACAGAAATTTCCTACGAGCATACATTGGAACGACCAACGGATGCCCGTTAGAAATGATGTCACCTCAACAGACGTAATCAAGTGACATGACTGTTGGGTTTCCAACGGGCATCTGTTGGTATTTCTAACAAATGCCTGTTAGAAATTTTGTTCTTGAGGCAACGGATGGCATAAATAACTGTACATCTTTGTTCCAACAATCATTTGTTTAAAATTCCAACGGATGCCCATTGCAAAACATCATCCCGTTGCAACGAGAGTACTAGACAAAGTATATCCATCATGACCATTTTCAACGGGCATCCGTTGAACATCGCCAACAGGTATCCGTTGGAAAATTTGATTATTTCTAACGGGTATCCATTGGTAGGTTTATGTGCTTCAACGTGCTTCTATGTTTTCCATGTTGATAAGTGTGGAATGTGTATCCACGATTAAACATAATTGGCCAACACAATACATTTCTTACATGACCATTAGCCTATACATTTCATGCATTTCTTGCTGGCTCAGACAATTTGAATATTGGGATATGTGTCCTTCTATCTTGTAACTCCAATTCTGGTCATTGATACCTTCTATCTTCAAATACTTTCTTGATTGTATGTTATCCTTCATTTTTATATCACATTCAAAACAGTGTTAATGATGTTATCCAAAACGTTTTTTTCAATATCAATAACATCCAAATTATGATGCAATATTAGTGATCTCCAATACGAACTTCTTCATTTCTCTCCATTTCTTGTACTTCTTGTATATTATCTCTAACACCACAATTTTTGCCATGAAATTATAAAATTTTGTAATTCTCTATAAAACTCACCTTGTAAAGGTGTTTGCAAACAATTCATTGATTTCGGTACTTCATGTTTTTTGCATCTTTTGCAAAGGACATAATATTGTCCCACGTTCTTGAAAAGAGGAAGCTCATGAACTTCTCCAATCCGTGTAAAAATTCTTGAGTAACTTATTCGGTTTCAAGATATTTTCTTCTATACATCCATTCTCTCGATCTGTATATATCTATATTTGAAGAAGAAAATAGTTTGAAAATATATTGTGTGTTGATTGCTTGATGGTAAAAAAATCGAGTTTGTGGTATAAATAATGGATATTCCAATGGATGCTCATTGAAAATACCAACGGATGCCCATTGCAAATACCAATGGATGATCGTTGGTAATACTAATGGTGACCCTTAAAAAACAACGTTGGATGAATCCAATGACAACCTCAAAATTTTAAACTGTCCAATGGGCATCCGTTGCATCTGTTGGATTAAATGTCAGTTTTCAACGGGTATTCATCGGATGCATTACCAACTTTGCAACGCACATTATCTGTTGCTTGTCGGTTGAAAATTCCAATGGATTTTGGATCGTTGATAATTTCCCAAAATCTGTTACAATCTGTTGCAAATGATATCGACGAACAGATCCATTGATCTGTTAGTTGATATGCGTCTATTTTTTTGACGTGATTCACCATTTAGGATCCTCTGATAGAATGCCCAATTATCAGATGAATTACTGACCACACATTAGCTACTTCATTAACCTACACAATGAAATGAAATGTTAAAGAATTTATTAATCAATGTTGCACCAAACATTATGTACAACGTGTGTACTAAGTACTCACAAGAATGTTGTACACACATTATATACAATGTGTGTGCTAAGTACTAGCACGAACATTGTATATACAGATTGTATACAATGCTCGTTGATGAACTTAATACGAACGTTGTACAACATATGTGCTAAATACTAGCATAAAATTAGCACAAACTTTATATACACATGTTGTGTACAACGTGTGTGCAAAGTATCAGCACAAACATTGTACACTCACATTGTGTACAATGTTCGTGCTAACTACCTACCACGAACGTTCTCTATTTATGAGTTTATCAAGTTCTCCAATTCCAGTTTCATTACTTTTTTCATTTTCAACTTTCAATAAATAGCCAATATCATCTCTATTTTCTTGGATTCTGTCGGTGATCTCAACATGTAAGAAATTTTGGCATCCATCCTTATTAACTTCCAACAAATAAACAATAACATCTTCATCATCTAAGATGCATTGAGTGTGCCCTGGTCGGGCTAGGGAGTGCCCCGGTCGGGCTTGATTGTTCCCTGGTCGGGCTCAAGTTGCTGGACAGACATGCCGACTAAACGCCCCGCGCGGGCAAGGGTGTTCTTCGCCGATTCTCGTCCCGTTTCTTCCGTGATGATCCTCGATGTTTGTACTTTGTCTCGTGTACATCCTTTAGCTCCAAAATTAACCAAATATGTATAAAAACCTGTAAGAACACGAAATCACAAAAACGAGTAAAACGGATACAAAATCATACGTAAACATCGCATCTATATCGTAAACGTCTCTAAAATCGTGCAAGAAATACGTATGAAAACGAGATGATCAAAATCCTCTAGACTTGAATGTTTGCTTGTCCCTAAGCAAACGAAAACGTGGAATACGTGGGGTGTACAAAATCCGAGAATTCCCCTTCTCCTAGAAATACCGCTAAAGCGAACCTAACCGATCAACTAGCAGGTCAAGAGCAAATTTGGCCTAATTAAGTTTTCAGTCTTCATCATAGGTTCACCAAGGCTACCCATGAGAAAGTAAATCAAAGGAAAACTAGACAAGCCACGTAACTTCTCTCCACCAAACAAGGCTTCAGACAATGCTAAACCTAGAACAACCGAGGATACTTGTTTTTTTTCTCCGAGCTTCTTTATTTCTTTATTCCTTTTTTTTCTTTTTCTTTCTCTTTTTTTTTTTCTTTTTATTTTCTTTTTATGACTTATTTTTCTTTTCCTTTTTTTTCTTTTTTATTTTTCTTTGCATACACACTAGGCTTCTAGGACGTCGGATTTGAAGGGATCCAGCCTCTACTTAGACCCAGACTACCGATGAAGGTATAATCATGCATCTCGTTTAAGAGTGCAGCGGAGTAGGCGGCATTTTATTTGTGCCATGCCCTTAGGACGTAGAAAGATGATCGCCAACCCACCACTTAGACCCGAGCCATCGAAAGAGTATCAGGGTTGATGCACTCATATCGATTTTAGATCATGCGTTTTAGGCATTATTTCAATCTACAGCGGAGTGTTAGTGTGCGCTCTTAATCTGCAAATAAGCTCGATCTCATACGATATAGTAATCCTCATAGAAAAGTGAAGTAAATCATCGTCTACACGAAGTATGGCCATCTAGATAGAGAGAATAAACGATAAACTAGCCCAACTACCTCGTCTAAACCCCCCACAAGCAACACTAGGATTCCCAAAGAACTACGACCTATTGTTTTTCAGCCGACTAATAAGCTCTAACGCGTAGGAAATACCTTGCTCAAACATGCAAAATCTCACGCAAAAGGTCAACTTCTTAAGCATCCTAGGTTCAGGGTTCATCTCAAAACGTGGCACCGGACAAGTGCCTGGGACGACTCTGACTCATGAAAACAAAAAAAAACTTAAAACCCCAAAAATAACCTAAAAACTACAAAGTCAAAGGGAAGACGAAAGAAAATGAAACGAAATCACCTGACAAACGTGAGCTGCTCCCCCAGACTTGAATTGAACGGCGTCCTCAACGTGAAGCTCCGGTGGAGGGTAAGGGAAGTGAAGCACGTTTGAGGTGGTATTATTTTTTTTTGTGTTTTTGTGTTTTTTTTTGTTTTTTTAAACGAAAACGAATAACCGAGTCTCAAACTAAAAACTAAGAAAAATAAAAGCAAACAGCTGGGTTGCCTCCCAGAAAGCGCTTATTTAACGTCTTTAAGCTTTGATGTCTCCATTCCTCATGTGTGCGCGACGGGTGGATCGTAAAGGGAAATGGGGTTTCCACTTTCGATCGGTTGAGCGGCTTGGTAGAGCTTTAGCCGCTGTCCATTAGCTTTGAATGTGTCACTCGTCTCGCTCCAAAGTTCCACTTCTCCATGTGTGAAGACTTCTCCTACCTGAAAAGGACCAGACCAACGATAACGTAAGTTGCCCGAGAAAAGCATAGGACGAGAATCGAAAAGTAGAACTATATCACCTGATTGGAAGTCATGAGGTAGGGTCTTTTTGTCGTGCCATCCTTTAGTCATTGCTTCTTTCTTTGGCACATAATGCACGAGATTCACTCGTTCGCTGGCCGAGGTTGGATAAAGGGTATCTGCAGTGAAAATTTTTATGACATCTTTTTCCATTACCTCGTGCAAGTGCGGGTGCATCCTTCTTTAAGTTTTGGTGGAAGGTTCGTGGCTGTCCTCCGTGTAATTTCCATGCATACACATTGAAGAGCTGACTCTCTTGCGCTTCTTCACGTGTGTGGGTTGTTTTTTCATCTCATCTGCACTCAAGTCAGCATTCAAAACAGCAGGATATGTTTTAACGCATTCTATGTACTCATACCAAAAGGAAGACGACGGAGGCTCAGGCTCAAGTTTGGACATCTTCTCCACTGCAAAACCAGCGTGCGTTTCATGTGGTATCTCCTCACATGAGGCGTCTCCTAGTGCTGCAATAGCACTCATGAATTTGTTGTACATCTCAGCTCCTTTGTCCGCAAATCCTGCATTATCGCAAACTCGTGTCAAATACCATACAAGAGAATCGGAAGCACTTACGTGATCAAGCGGGTCTTTCGCTAACTCGTCCAGCGAATCGACTGTAAAGCAAGACTCCTTGAATGAGGATTCGTTCATGGTGCTGGACAAGTTAAACTCTATCGTCTCGTCTCTGACACGTAAGGACAGCTTTCCTTGTTGTACGTCTATCATCGCACCTGCAGTAGCTAAGAACGGCCTACCAAGAATAATAGGTATCCTAGCATCTTCCTTTATCTCAAGTGCAACAAAATCAGTGGGAATGCAAAGCTTACCTACCATTGTGGGAACGTTTTCAACAATTCCCACCGGATATCTTACCGTACGATCCGCGAGGCGTAAAGACATCTTTGTAGGTTTGAGATTCCCGTAGTCCATCCGCTCGAAAACTGAGTGTGGCATGATGCTCAAGCTTGCCCCTAAATCGCACAAAGCATTTTGAATTTCAAGATTACCTATTGTGCATGGAATGGAGAAGCTTCCGGGGTCCTTCAACTTTGGTGGCAACTTGTTTTGAAGGATAGCGCTGCATTCCTCGGTGAGTGCTACCGTCTCGTTCTCTTTGATATGCTTCTCTTTGGAAAGAACCTCTTTGATGAGTTTGGCATGATTAGGCATCTTTTGGAGGGCTTACACGTATGGAATGTTGATGTCAAGCTTCTTGAGACCCTCCACGAATCTGCCCACTCGTTCTTCATTCTTACCGCTCACCAATCGTTGAGGAAACGGTATCGGAGGTTTGTACGCCAGGGGAGCAACGTATGGTTTATCTAAATCTGGTTCTACTCCTTCCATAATCGTAACCTTACCTTTTACTCTATTCATGGACGTACCAGCAGCATTCCCTCGCTCTTTCGAGGGCGAATGCTCAACCACATCACCGCTGCACACATAAATAGCATTCACGTACTCTCTCGGGTTCAACCGGTTTATCTGTAAGCTGTCCGGGATTCCGAGAGAATGAGGCAGCTTGCTGTGCTACGGAGTTCTCTAAGCTCTTAACATGTGTGAAGGGATTAGCCCATGGCTATCCCAGAACCACTTTTGATTTATCTTTGAATGCATCTTCCCGTTTTCATTTATCTATTCTTTATCTGAGTGCTTAATTTACTTGTGTTTGCGATGGCCACGTAGATGCATGTGTCAGGGATTAGGAGAAGGACCGAAAGGAGAATTCTAGTCCTAGAAGATCAGGTTTAGAACAACCGAGGTTAGGCCACGAAAGTAGGGTAGCAGCGGATGAGGGTAAAACGGATGAATCACAGATCTTATGGGTTTAGTTCAATGTGTCAGCCACGAAACTAGATCACGTGTCTATGCCTCGAGAGAGGGTAGATATCATATTAGGATCGTCTGTCTTAGATAACTTGACTGGGATTGTATGATAGATAGGTTGGTTTCGGTAGTCTTGTGGTGAAACTGGTTTCCTGGAACGTTTGTCTCATTTTTAAGAACTAGTTTGTTTATTTGTTTTTAGTATTTCATTCTCAATTCCCATATGTCGTTCGTTTGCAAGTTTGATTCACAGTTAGAGTTTAGGTTGTGTTGCGTAGTCTCTGTGGGATCGACACCAGAAGTACTACACACGTGCCGTGCACTTGCGAGTAGTGTAGCTTATTTGTTTAACTTTGATAACGCATCAAGTTTTTGGCGCCGTTGCCGGGGACTATTGTCAACACGTCTTAGATTCGAGCCTAGAGTCTTTCTTGTTTGTTTTTCTTTTTGTTTTCTTTTCTTTCGTTCTTTCTACCTAAATCGTTCTTTACTTGTCCTTCGCAGAGCCGTCAGATCAACGAGAGATGGATAATCAACACGGCCATGGATAGCCTCAACTACCTATCGGTAATTTGGGGAACATGTAGGAACAACAACTCGCGCCTCAACCGCGAGAACCACACGCTCCTCCACCACGTGGCCTCAGAGATTACGTGGTGCCGAACATGAACAACGTGCAAACAGCGATAAGGATGTCTGCTGTCGCGAGAGAACAGTTCGAGATTAAACCGGCGATCATCAACATGCTTTATCAAAAGCAATTCATGGGTGGAAACCACGAGGATCCCCATCAGCACCTCAGAGACTTCCTTGAGCTTTCCGGTACATTCAAGATACACGGAGTCTCAGAGGAAGCGATCTTATTGCGTCTCTTCCCCTTCTCAACTAGGGGACGAGCGAAAACTTGGCTGCAATTGCTCCTTGCTGGATCTATCACTACTTCGGATCAGCTCTGCACATTGTTCCTCTCACGATTCGTTCCTCCAAGCAAGACGATTCATATGAGGGGGGAAATCACAACGTTTAGATGCAGAGATGGAGAAACTTTGTTCGAAGCGTGGGGCAGATTTAAGGATCTTCTACAGATGTGTCCACACCATGGTCTCGAGCAGTGGTATGTTATCCAAACCTTTTACAACGGAATTTCAGATGAACACCGAACGACATTGGTTAATGCTGCTAGAGGATCATTTATGGATCTGTGCGTCGAGGAGGCATACTAGCTGATCGATAACCTCGCCATGAACCACACCATGTGGTCAACACCAAGAGGTATGCCTAACAACACTCGTCGCTTATACGAGCCGAATCAGAGCAGAACAACGGGTAATGCAGCAAACGCCATGTACCGCGTGAATTGTGGAGATACAGAACACATGGCTTATCAATGCACGCTGTAAGAGAATGTGGAATATATGAATTATGCCCAGCAACAAGGAAACACTCAATTCGGGAATACCTACAACCCGAATTGGAGGAATCATCCGAAACTCTCGTATCGAACGACTCAACCGGTAAAGTATTCGGGGTTTCAGCAATCGCAGCAGCCATACCAGCAAAATAACCAGCAAGTTCAGCATGCTCAGCAAGTTCCGCAAGCTCCTCAACCTCCTCTAGCCCCTTCGTCAAACCTTGAGGCGGTACTGCTCGAATTTATCAAGGAGCAAAGGCAGCAACATTCAACTCAAACCAAATTCAATGCGGATGTGGGGACAGCGATCAACGAGCTCAAAACTCAGATGGAATCTTTGAGCAATCATGTGAAGAGTTTAGAGAACTCCGGAGCACAGCAAGCTGTCTCATCCTCTCGGAATCCCGGAGATCTTCCAGGTAAACCCGAATTGAACCCAAGAGAGTATGTGAATGCTATTTCTATGTGCAGCAGTGTATGATCGAGCATTCGCCCTCCAAAGAGCGAGAGCATGCTGCTGCTACGTCCATGAAAAGAGGAAAAGGTAAGATTGCGATTATGGAAGAAGTCGAACCAGATTTAGACAAACCATACGTTGCTCCATCGGCGTACAAACCTCCTATACCGTTTCCTCAACGGTTGGTGAGCAGTAAGAATGAAGAACGAGTGGACAGATCGTAGAGGGTCTCAAGAAGATTGACATCAACATCCCATTCGTGGAAGCCCTCCAAAAAATGTCTAATCATACCAAACTCATCAAAGAGGTTCTCTCCAAAGAGAAGCATATCGAAGAGAACGAGACGGTAACACTCACCGAGGAATGCATCACTGTCATTCAAAACAAGCTGCCACCAAAGTTGTAGGACCCCGGAAGCTTCTCCATTCCATGCAAAATAAGTAATATTGATATTGATAATGCTTTGTGCGATTTAGGGGCAAGCGTGAGCATCATGCCACACTCGGTTTTCAAGCGGATGGAGTTCGGGAATCTCAAACCTACAAAGATGTCTCTACGCCTCGCGGATCATTCGGTAAGATATCCGGTGGGAACTGTTGAAAACGTTCCCACCATGGTAGGTAAGCTTTGCATTCCCACTGATTTTATTGTACTTGAAATAAAAGAAGATGCTAGGATACCAATTATTCTTGGTAGACCGTTTCTAGCTACTGCAGGTGTCCGGATAAACATACAACAAGGAAAGCTTTCATTTTGTGTCAGAGACAAGATGATAGAGTTTAACTTGTCCAGCACCATGAACGACTCCTCATTTAAGGAGTCTTGCTTTACAGTCGATTCGCTGGACGAGTTATCAAAAGACACGCTTGATCAAGTAAGTGCTTCTGATCCTCTTGTACGATATTTAACACAAGTTTGCGATAATGCAGGATATACGAACGAAGGAGCTGAGGTGTACACGAAATTCATGAGTGCTATTGAAGCACTAGGAGACGTCCCACATGAGGAGATACCACACGAAATGCATGCTGGTTTCACAATGGAGAACACATCCAAACTTGAGCCCGAGCCTCCTCCGTCTTCTTTTCAGGATGAGTATATTGAACGCGATAAAACATATCCTGCTGTTTGGAATGCTAACATGAGTGCAGATGAGATGAGAAAACAACCCACACACGTAAAGAAGCGTAGGAGAGTCAGCTCGATATGTACGCACGAAAGTTATACGAAAGACATCCACGAACCTTCCATCGACACTCAAAGGAGGCTGCACCAGCACTTGCACGAGGAAATGGAAAAAGACGTCATAAAACTTGTCAATGCAGATACCATTTATCCAACCTCGGGCAGCGAACGAGTAAATCCCGTGCATGATGTGCCAAAGAAAAAAGTAGTGACTAAGGGATGGCACGACAAAACGAACCAACCTCATGACTTCCAACCAGGTGATTTAGTTCTACTTTACAATTCTCGTCCTAAGCTTTTTTCGGGCAACCTACGGTCTCGTTGGTTTGGTCCTTTTCAGGTACGAGAAGTCTTCACACACAGAGACGTGGAACTATGGAGCGATTTGAGTGAAACATTCAAAGCTAATGGGCAGCGGCTAAAGCTCTACCAAGCCGCTCAACCGACCAAAAGTGGAAACTCCATTTCCCTTTCCGATCCACCCGTCGTGCACGCATGAGGAATGGAGACGTCAAAGCTTAAAGACGTTAAATAAGCGCTTTCGTGGAGGCAACCCAGCTGTTGTTTTCTATTTTTCTTAGTTTTTAGTTTAAGACTCTGTTAATGGTTTTCGTTAAAAAAAAAACAGAAAAACACAAAAAAATACCACCACAAACGTGCTTCACTTCCCTAACCCTCCATCGGAGCTTCACGTCGAGGACACCGTTCAATTCAAGTCTGGGGGAGCAGCTCATATTTGTCAGGTGATTTCATTTCATTTTCTTTAATTTTCACTTTGATTTTGTAGTTTTTAGTTTGTTTTTGCTTTCTTGAGTAAGAGTCGTCCCAGACACTTGTCCGATGCCACGTTTTGAGATGAACCCTGAACCTAGATACTTAAGAAGTTGGCCTGTTTCCGTGAGATTTTGCATGTTTGAGCTAGGTCTTCTAAGCGCTAGAGCTTATTAGTCGGCTGAAAACAATAGGTCGTAATTCTTTGGGAATCCTAGTGTTGCTTGTGGGGGGTTTAGACGAGGTTACTAGGCTAGTTTATCGTTTATTCTCTCTATCCTCATGGCCATACTTCATGTAGACGATGCTTACTTCACTTTTCTATGAGGATTACTATATCGTATGAGATCGAGCTTATTTGCAGATTAAGAGTGCACACTAACACTCCGTTGTCGATAGAAATAATGCCTAAAAAGCATGATCTAAAATCGATATGAGTGCATCGACCTTGATACTCTTTCGATGG
>CM071860.1:54207081-54221105 GCA_036759665.1 Gynandropsis gynandra | reverse complement strand
TTCGATGGCTTAAGGGGTGGGTTGGCGATCATCTTTCTACGCCCTAAGGGCATGGCACAATCAAACGCCGCCTACTCCGCTGCACTCTTGAACGAGATGCATGAGTATACCGTCATCGGTAGTCTGGGTCTAAGTAGAGGCTTGATCCCTTCAAATCTGACGTCCTAGAAGCCTAGTGTGTATGCAAAAAAAAAGAGAGAAAAAAGAAACAGAAGACATAAAAACAAAAGAAAAACAAAAAAAGAAAAGAAAGAATAAAGAAAGAAAGAAGCTCGGAAAAGAAACAACTATCCTCGGTTGTTCTAGGTTTAGCATTATCTGAAGTCCTGTTTGGTGGAGAGAGTTACAGTGGCTTGTTTAGTTTTCATTTGATTTAATTTCTCTTGGGTAGCCCTGGTGAACCTAGGATAAAGACTAAAAACTTAATTAGGCCGAATTTGCTCTCGACGTGCTAGTTGATCTGTTAGGTTCGCTTTAGCGGTATTTCTAGGAGAAAAGGGAATTCTCGGATTTTGTATACCCCACGTGTTCCACATTTACGTTTGCTTAGGGACAAGCAAACATTTAAGTCTGGGGGATTTTGATCATCTCGTTTTCATACGTATTTCTTGCACGATTTTAGTGATGTTTATGATATATAGGCGATGCTTTACGTATGATTCCGTATCCGTTTTACTTGTTTTCGTGTTTTCATGTTTCTTACAGGTTTTTATGCGTATTCGGTTCATTTCGGAGCTAAAGGACGTGCACGAGACAAAGTACCAACATCGAGGATCATCACGGGACAAACAGGACGAGAATCGCCAAGGAATAGCCACTACCCGCGCGGGTAACTCCCTAGCCCGAGCGAGCATTTGTTACTGTGATTTTGTCCAGCAAATTGAGCATGAGTCGGGCGAGAAATACCACGCCCGGGGCCTCAGTCCGAGCGGGCAGAACTTGAGCCTGAGCGGGCAGCACTTGAGCCCGAGCAGGCAGAACCTCAGCCCGAACGAGCTGCCTTTTTTCCCATCGCGTTCTTGCGCTATCTTCCACGCCGTACCCGAGCGGGTCAATTACCCTGTCCGCGCGGGTCGCGTCCGTCACCTGCAACTCCAAATAAGTTAATTTGACTTAAAACAAATGGGAGTTTGTTGGGGAGTTATACAATAAGGAAAACGACTTTAGAGAAGAGGATTAAGTGGTATTTCGCTGGAATGTAGTAATGGAAACATCACCCAACTTATTCAAGAATGGAAACTCATAAAAAGACAACAATCGGTGGCTTCTGCAACATAAGGAATAACTGAACGTCCAGAAGGAAAGAGAGGGAGAAAAGGAAAGAAAAGAGGAAGGAAAGAAGAAGAGAGGAGTGAGAGGTCGAGCTCATTCACCAAGTTTCGAGTTCTTGATTGAGGAGAGAGGGTAGAGAGAAGGAAGGAGGTTCTTGCGAAGGAGACTTACGAGGAGCATTGGAGATCAACTTCATAATTCGGTTTCGTTTGGTGTTCATGTTCCTTAAACCTTCTATTTCGTTTATGATTGTTTATGGACGCATGAGCGAGTAGTTTGTTTGTTCTAGGATAAGGGATTAGCCCATGGCTATCCCGAACCACTTTTGATTTATCTTTGAATGCATCTTCCCGTTTTCGTTTATCTATTCTTTATCTGAGTGCTTAATTTACTTGTGTTTGCGATGGCCACGTAGATGCATGTATTAGGGATTAGGAGAAGGACCAAAACGAGAATTCTAGTCCTAGAAGATCAGGTTTAGAACAACCGAGGTTAGGCCACGAAAGTAGGGTAGCAGCAGTTGAGGGTAAAACAGATGAATCACACGTCTTATGGGTTTAGTTCAAGGTGTCGGCCACGAAAGTATGGGATAACTTAACTAGAGCACGTGTCTATGCCTCGAGAGAGGGTAGATATCATATTAGGATCGTCTGCCTTAGATAACTTGACCGGGATTGCATGATAGATAGGTTGATTGTTTGTTTCGGTAGTCTTGTGGTGAAACTGATTTCCTGGAACGTTTGTCTCTTTCTTAAGAACTAGTTTGTTTACTTTTTTTTAGTATTTCATTCTCAATTCCCATATTTCGTTCGTTTTCAAGTTTGATTCACAGTTAGAGTTTAGGTTGTGTTGTGTAGTCCCTGTGGGATCGACATCTGAAGTACTACACACGTGTCGTGCACTTTCGGGTAGTTTAAGTTATTTGTTTAACTTTGATAACGGATCATTGTACAACGTTGCACGTAGGACCATACATTGTAAAATTTTATGCACAACGTTATGGCACAAGAAAAAGAAGAACTAGAATTCATATGAAGAATAAGAAAACAAACGAGCATGCATATAAAGAAGAAAAAGATGAAGAAAAGGAATGTGCATGCAATACCTCTGTTCAGAAGCGAAATTAGACCTAACATAAGATGTGTTTTGCGTGGAAGAAGAAGAATAAGAACATCAAGTTTGTTTTTTCTCATAAAACTAAGTAGTTAAAAGAATGGTTACATACAATGTATCAGTCATTCGGAATCCACATTACATCGATCAATCAGAATGCATAATATATCAGCGAATCAAAAAATTTTATTTTCAACCAATGAAATCGCATGAAATTTAAAAGAATGAAGGATATTGTGGGCTTACATTATTATTATAAAATAGAATTCAATTGGTGTTAAACTTTAGTAAAAGATTATGTGAAAAAAATCACATTTCTTGAGATCATCTCATAATGACACCTTTGTCTTAACCTTTAAAGTTTGGTTATTTTCTCTATGGAACTTTTCAATTTTGCATTAAGTATTATTACTAGCATTGTTTTCACTACTTCACATTGATACTTTTGAATTTTATTTTAAATATAAAATTAAACATATAAAATAATGGAAAATAACAAAATTAAATATATACAAAATTATTTTATAAATATTTTGATCATTAAAATTTGATCAATATATATTTAAAATTTTAAAATTTTATTTTTTTACTATTTAAAATATTAGTTTCCTCGTATTATGCATAGGGCTGGGTAAATTACGTATATCCGTAAATATCCGATTATTTGTATTTGTATTCGTATTTGACGAATACCTGAATTCACTATTTTTATTTGTATTTATAAATTCGGATATACAAATATTTTTCGGATATATGTATCTATATCCGAACCTAACAATTTTTAAAGTAAAAAATATACAAAAACACTAAATCTTCACATCCATCTTCACACCAGTCACTTAAATTTAGTTTCGTCAATGACTCTACTAATATCATCCATTCATCTAAAGCAATGAAACAAATTGTAAGATTATCAAATCAAATATCAAATACATTAAAATAAAACTTACATAAAAGTTATATATTTACCGAGTTCTATTTTTTTTGATATCTTGCAAAGTCTACATAACATTATCCAATCCATATAGATTACGAATTCAATCTTGAGTGCATATTAAAGCTTCAGCCATATTAGTTATTTTAATTATACTTGATATTTTATCCCTTCAATCATTAATATATTGTACATTTGTCTATATATACAATGTGTTAAAATAAGATTAATAATATTTTATTTACAATTTGATTCTTAAATTAATTTTTTATATATGTATCTATATTTTAAATAAATTGTCTATTTAGTATTTACGAATACGAATAGTCCAGATAATTGCATATAATTTTTATATTTGTATTTCTGCCAACAAATATTCAAATTTTCGGTTCGAATACGAATCATATACGGATTGGATACAAATATTTCAAATATTTTGCTTGCCTCCAATTTTGCATATGTATTTTGTAATATAGTTAATAATTATGTTTAAATGGACTTCCGAGCCTATAAATTTCATTCATTGAATTCAATTATGTTGGGATCTGTACCAAACGACGACCGACGCAGTTCAAACATCAATGGAGAATGCCATGCAATTTTTCTTTATAATCATATAGTTGAAAAGATGCCAAAATAGTTTGACATACTATTTAAATGGCATTCTCGTGTCTTATAATACTAGATTATACCTGCGCTATACGCGGGCTATATGATTTTAAAACATATAATATATATGAACAAAATAATTTGCATACAAAACAAAGATATTTCGATGATATACACAATATTGTGTTGGATATAATGAATTGAATTTGTTACACATACATTAAATATTGTTGAAAACTTCTTTAAATACAACATTCATGGTTTTGTTACTACAGTTATGTTTCGTCATCAAGTATGAATATTTTAATCCATTTTTCGGTTTCACTCTTGATACTACAACATATAATTGACCATGACTGAATACTGGACGTGGTAAATACAGTCCCACTTTGCTAAGAGTTTGGCCTTGAGTTTTGTTTATTGTCATTGTGAAACATGGTACAATTGGAAATTGTTTTTGTTTAAATCAAAATGGCAATGATGTATTCATAGGCGTTAGTGAAAATCTTGGAATAAACACTTTGTTATCAAAAATTTTTCTTGTCATTATTTGCCCTTCTATAATGTAGGTTCCTAGTTGCGTAATCTGAAGCCTTGTTCCATTACATAATCCTAGTGTTTGATCAATATTAGGCAATAGAATTATGGGCATACCAATCTTTAATTGTAAACAATGATTGGAGATTCCAGAACATTTTATAGCATTAACAAATTCCACGGTGTATAATTCTTGGTTGTCTGTTTTGTTGTTATCAACGGGCATATACTATCCAAATTTAAATACTCGCTTATATTGCCAAACATCATGCTTTGAATTGTATTGTTGATTTCATCCACCAGTTCATTTGTCGGGCACAATATGGCTCGTTCTTGAAAATATTTTATATCATGCCATTGGTATTTTAAATTTTCATATACATGATTAGCTATAGATTGTATAGGTTAGATCTTTCTATTATTAGTATTTCTTTTGGAATGTCAATAAAAAAATCCATCATTTGGTTCTGACAATTTTTCATTCCTAATTGCAAAACCCAATTTGCGAATTCTTGAGTTGATATTATATCTTCTGTGTTCATATTTGTTATTAGACACATATTTTTGCTAAGTCTCAACACACGACAATAGTTCAATATGTACGATGCGTTTATTGTGGCTCGGAAAATGTCATGTCTACTGCCTTTTGTCACAACAGATAAAATTTGACGAAAATCAACGTCAAATACAACTATTTTGCCACCGAATGGTTTGTTGCAGAAATGAGGATTGTCAGACTGCACTATATCTTTAATAGATATCTCTAATGCCTCGAGCAGTATTTATGTATCATTGGAGCTTCATCCCAAATAATCAATTTTGTTTGTTTGTTTAGTTCTGTTAAATATGTACCAAGTTTTATACTGCAAGTAGAATTCTCGTTTACATCAATAGGGATTGCAAATCTCGAATGTGCAGTTCTACCTATGGCTAATAATAACGATGTAATACCACTTGAAGTGACATTAAGGACAATGTCATTCCTGGATCTTATTGCAAGTGACAATGTTTTCCAAATGAATGTTTTACCTGTGCCCCCGTGGCCGTGTAAAAAAATGTTTGACCAGTTGATTCGTATATTGCACTGATAATTTGGTTGTAAATGTCAGTTTGTTCTGCTGTTAATTGGGCTTTCAAAATATCATGTTCGACTTTGATTGCATACACATTGTACGATATTTCTTCGTGTATTAATCTATTTAAATTTTCACGTTTGAGGTTTCCTTTGGATAAGACATCGTTGAGAAATGCTTGAGAGATTTACCACATTTGAGTAAAATTTGTTCGATATGTAATATAACTTCATTCTGAATATCATTTGAGGACATTGTTAGTTCGGTCAAATAAAACGAATATGTGTTTGTTTGATTAGACATTATGTAATATAAGACATTAGTAAATGAGATATAATATACTAACCTGATAAACATAGTTGCTTACGCCGTTTGTACAACACATCACCTGCGAGGTGATGCCAGATTACTGCCCATACATCATGTGGAGATGCTAAGCATTCAAATGTTAAGAATAAAGATCGTAAGTATGATGGTGATGTCCAACTGCTTGTTTCTTCTATTGCATATATGTATTCTTTATCATCGTGTAAGAGTCCCAGTGCAAGGCACGCTTCCTTAAATGTTTGATAAGTTTTCCTATCAATAGTTTTTAACTCATAAAATGAAGTGGGGCCTTTAATCTTGTTTAGTAATATTCTCAAGTTCTATGCTTCGCCTACATTTGGTGTAACATTATGCAATCGTTCATACGTAAAACTTTGTTGTCTTGGTGCAAAATTTTTTCCCTTGATTCCAAACGAATCGAGTTGGGAAATCAACATATGTTAGTTTTCTTGCCTCTATGTTTATAGCATTGCATTTAAACCACCTTGTAAACATTGTACATATAACATTTTGTTTGGATGTTATTCTTGTTAATGGTTCATCTTCTTGGAAGACAATGTTTTGTTTTCCAAGCATATGAAAGCTCAAACGTTCAATAGGAATGCTTCTGCAATGTAATAATTTCGTATTTCATCAATAACATGAATGTCCTTGGAAAGGTTAGGTGTTGTCAAACTTGTAGTTATTATGTCAGGACCTTTGTTTATATATTTAAACAAATACTTTATGGCTTTTGTTTGTTTGCACCATTCAACATTTATGTGCAATCTATACTTTAGCAACAAATAACTATTGTACGGTACAAATAACAGTTATCTAATTTTATACCATCGTTTACGAAAAAGCTATCATTATTCGTCCTCTTATAAATGGGATATCCTTCATTATCTATCAATGTTAATTCATTGAATTTCCTTAGAAAATGTTTGGTGCATCTGCCTTTTTCCATACATGGTGCCTTTTTATTTGCTATACCACATGGACCATGCACAATTGTCTCTTGTACTGCATCATTAAGTAATCGGTTGGTATTTCTATCAGGTATTTCAGCTGAAATTGTAGCATCGATTTCTTTTTTTGTTGGGAGTTTCAATGACCTTTTTAAAATAGAAGTATGTGAGCATGAGGAAGGTCTCTCTTTTGGATTTCGATCGTGTAAATAATTGTAAATGATAATGTAACGTAAATAAAAAATGAAATACGTCAAATAATACATTTATTTTAGCAATAAAATATCTGGTTATATGATGTATTGGTTACTTGCTCATGATGCCCCTAAAATTTCTCATGTTTGATGTCAAATATTAGATTGTTCAGTTTGACTTTGAATATATGAATATCAGGATGATCTTCAGAATTAAGATTTCGTTTGTATAAAAATCTTTGAATTTCAGGCCACCTAGGATTGCATGTAAAGTTATGAATAAATTAGGATAATATTTGACATAGAGTCATTGCATCTAAGTAGTTTTGTTTCATATATCGTGAACTGCCAGTGAAAGAAGAAGGTAGTATAATTCTATTCTCAATAGCAGATGCATCTTTATGGCCTGATTGTATTGCAGACTTAATGGTATCATATTGTTCAGAACGAAAGGTACCTTGGTTATTTCTAATATATGAAATTCGATATGCTTCAACCATACAAAATCCATCAACAACAAATTGTTGGAATAATCTACCAGAACATAGCAAAGTTGTTGACTCAGTCAATCGTTCTTGTAAGCGATATGCCATAAATTCGCGTAAACTCACTCATGCCCTTGGTTTGCTTGCCATGGATATAGTTGATATGCATTCCAAGTCTTTGTGGTAACCATCCTCTCCATAGGGGAAAAGTAGTGGATATTGAAGTGGTAAATATGTTGGATGAAGTTCTGTAATGCGAATGAATTCACTGCTAAAGTTTTGCAAAATTATGTCCCTAGGTTGTAATGATTCATCGAAGTCGCGACCTATAGAGCGGCAACTTCTGTTGACATAGGAATATTGTAATTGCGCTCATCAACATTTCGAGAACCAATTAAACGTACTTTAATATCAATCGTGTCATCTGCAAGAATGCTATCCTTTGCAGCGTGAAAATTTTTAACATAAGGGTTGTGCTCATCTAATATTTTCTTCAGACCATTAATTATCTCCATTTGTAATCGTTGATTGTGTATTTGATCTTCCACTCGCACTGCAACTGGTTCACAATTGAAACGATCGTAATGTCTTTTGTACAAATCTCAATAAAGTAAGTTCTAAAATTTAAAATATGTATACCTTAGTGTCTGAATTCTATTGGTAATTTCGTGTTCAGTATCATGTATGTAAAGCTGTGAAAATTTTGTCTGCTTACTTGGTGATGGTAATAAACTTCTGATACGATGATAGTTTTGTCCATGTATTTTGAAGATATTTGGCCCAGGTTTGCTGTTTACAGATGCATCAATCTTACCTCCCATTGATGTAAATGCAAACATCATGTTGTATGCTCGTATATGTTGTTTGAATGACAGGTTCTATGTGTTTTCTTAAACAGAAGATTTTTTTTAGAAATGCGGTGGTTCAATCATTTTGGGTAGTGAGATTTTTCCTTTTGCACAACATAGGGAAAATTTTAGTGAGAATGTAGTTCTCTCTTTATAAAGTATTTCATCATACCACATAGATGCATTACAATGATTACAAATATATGTTGGATCGCCAATGTCATTGTATCCTGTACAATCAATTTTGTCGATTTGATTAGTCAACCATATGGAAGTAGTTATATGTTTATAGTTTTAAATACGAAATGAGGGTGAAGAACATTTACCGACACTGTGAGGATGCTGAGATGGATATGATGTATTGTTAAAATCGTGTAATAGTTCGGCAATTCTTGGACTTTTTGTTCCATATTTCACAACCGCATCCGATGCTCGGTAATTAACAATGGTAGGAGAGATTGCATTATTTTTTCGTGCAAACGTTTTTTTAGAAAAGGTTAAACTGGAATGAATAAACTGTAAGGATTGGTAAGTATAATCACCTTGTAAGTGAATCTCTTGTTAGTGTGCAAGTAGACATAATGGAAAAGAAAAAGCAACAATTAGTATCAAATTGCAGTGCATATTAATTGTTAATCGAAATATCACTAAACATAATTTTTTTAAGCAATCTAGATATTTGAAAAAATGTTACCATATCTATGCCCATTTGATTTTTGAGTGCATTGATGCACTACTGGAAAAATGATATTGTGTTTAGCATGATTTTGCAATTCTAATATGTAATGATAGGCAACACATATGTTATGTGTAAAGTGGATAAAATACTGCGAGGTTATTTTTCAGTGTAGTAGAAGAAAAATCATTAGAACTTCAATCTCCATGTACACATATATATATACACTTAGAAAACGTAATTTAAAAACATATTCTATACTGTATAGAGTTTTAGTTATATATAACAATTAAGTTCATCCATAAGTAATCTCTGGTCAAAATTGCAAAAAGGTACATCGAAGTTGGGCAACCAGGGGACTAACTATGGCTAAGTGCAAAAAAAAAAAAAGAAAAAAACATGACCGGGCATTTATGTTCACAACAGCCGCAAACTTGAACATAGAAGTACACATGTGGCTTTGTTCATGTATGTAGGATAGTAACCATAGACAAAACACTGACGAAAATATTGCATGGAACAATATTCAGATCTTCTCTTCGCTTATAATATCGGTTGAGTATGCTTTTACCTTTGGAGCAGAACATTATAGCATGGCCCGACTACCCTCATCGTCAAGGTGACATTTACCTGATGAATGGCTAGAAGAACAACCTTAGCCATAGATCCCATTGAACTATGGGGTGAAGAGCCCTGAATTCCCTGAAAGACAAAAGCAATTGAATTCCATCACCAAAAAAATTGTTCAAACTTATGTTATTGATTCTGTTGATTGAGGGATACTTACCAAAACCTGCCCAACATCAACTCCAGCCTATATATATAACGAAAATTCATTAGCCAAACCATTTGATATATTTTGTAGGAATTTCGAGCATCAGATTATGTAGAACACCTTAGTGAATACATGGTAGATGATTTCGACATTCTCAATTAATTTATTAACTCTTATGACATTAGAATAGCTTTTGAAGAAGTTGAGGAAATATGGTGTTGGAGATGACATAGTGGATGGTGAAATCATAACATTGAAGAGGCATCGACGACCTTGCACACTCAATAATTGTTTGGACATATAGTCGTATGATCAATCTGCAGCATATTATAACTTTAAAATTATAACTAAAATGCAACATGCTTTTTAAAAGAAATTTAAGTGAAAGTAATGTGTTTTATAAATGCTTTAAGAAACCTGATCGATTTCATTCCGTATTTGGATTGTTGTTTTATTAACTAATTGTGTAACTTCTTTGTCAAACAGGACAAAGCATGCATCCCCAGTATCATCCATGGCCTTTACATAAACACGAAACCTATAAAATCAAATAATCAGTAAGTTATGCATGGATATTAAAATGCAATAATAACATGTGTTGCATTTTAGTAAAAATTTGACATTGTATGGGTAATTTGGTATGGGTACTTCAATGGATGTCTTGCACGAATCACAGAAGTATTCCTTTACAGCTAGGTTGGTCGAGCTCTCATCGGCGACCACGTTAACTTTTTTGAACATGATTTACGTCCTAAGTAATACCATCCATTTGTAGATATAATTTCAGTGATTGTAGCAACTGTTGTGCATGATATACCCTGAATCATCAGAATAGCAATTGAATGCAGATAAATATGTAAAAGCTATTTAAGTAGAAGAAAATTACCTCTGTCATATGCATAAGTTTGAAAATAATCTTCAGCGGGAATGGCATCCAAAAATCATTAGTTTCACTCATATCAGTGCGTGGAGCAAGATTTGATATTGATTTTGGTACATCGAGGAGTCCACCAGGAATACTGCAGACAATATCAATCATGTATAAGCAATAGAATCGAATATTGTATATAGAAATTATATGTAAATAGCATTGTTGTTACACATCTGCAAGAGGGGTAAGTGACTTTAACACAATGATTAAATATCTGTAAGTGCAATCATTGTGTGCTATGGCGGAAAGAAAAAACGAATAGAATTTACTATTCTTTGAACTGGACAATGGGGAGGAAACTTTGGTCCATAAATAACTTGCTTGAATATTGAACATTCCGAATTGTTTTTTTACCTACAACATAGAAAATCATATTAATTAATTGCACTGATAATAATTTGATTTCTATTTTTCTGCAAAGGAAATTTAAAATAGTAAAGTAACCGTATATAAATCAAGTATAAAGTGTTAATGGTTTACTTCCCTAACAACGGATCTTGAACAACTGACATATTATCATCAATGGTCCTCGGTCATGATTTCGTACGGATTCTTAGAGATTGTATGCAAAAGTATCCCACAAGATACAATCAAGAATATTATCACTACAATGGCAAAAGACAAAGATGTCACTAATCCTTCGAGGTTATTTAAAAGTTGTCAATTAATATATATAGGAAAAATGGCGGCGCACTTATGGTCACACAGTTGAATAGATATGCGTCTAACAGAATGATCATCGTAGATTTTATTCTCTAGATCACCAACTGATATAACCTCACCGATACAATCTGCAAGGAATAACAACGTCAACGGAGTTAATAAATAAATATTGGTGTATATGAATACGAATAAGTAACGTACGATTAAGCTATAAAGAATAACCTATCAGTATGGTCTCATTTAATGAGCCAGAGGCTATGCTCTCGAAGAGAGAAAAATCAAAGAACTTGTCCATATTGGATATATCTTCGCATTGCCTAACAAACTTCATTGGATTGAATCCAATCTTAAATTCTGCAACGCATGAACGATTATCGCCGAAACTTCTAAGGACTGTGAAGTTGACCATCACGCAGCAAACCCCTTCTATAAGGTATCTTCTGTGACGAGGCCAAAATGGGGACCTAACTGAACATTGTATTCAATTTCCCTGTATATTGTAAAAATCGTTAATGCATAAAACAACTAACATCTGTAATTCCGTGTTTGCAACGACTCAGTTCTTTTTAAAAATCATACCGTGTGATTAGCGTAGTGGTTGGAGTACCATAGATTGAGTTTAAAATTGAATCGTTGAGAGCGAGTCACAGGCGGAGATTGGAAGAGAAGAGGCGTTGTGATTCGGCGGGAAGAAGAAGAAGGATAGGATAGGCACGAAGAAGAAAAAGGAGGCGAAGCGGAATGAGGCATCTCTATAACGAGGATGTGGCATCAAAATCGGATCAAATCGGGTCGGTTAACACCAATATATTATTTATATAACGGAGGGGGGAATTGGCTGAATTGATATAGTTGAGGGGGGAATCAGATGGATTTTGTAAGATGAGGGGGAAATTGGCTGTGTCAGATAGTTGAGGGGGGAATTGGCGTAAAGCATGATAGTTGAGGGGGGAATTGACTTTTTTCCCAAAAAAATTAGGGTTTTGCTTAATTTTTTTTCTACCAACAAAAATTTCGGGCACTATGGGCTCAAGGGTACTGGAAAAAGTAGGCATATCGCACGATGCCTCGTAGAGATAAACTTCGCTGCTCCTATCTCTAGAGAGATCCCGGTTGTATTTGATGACGGGGAGGAGATTCTTTGTTCGGTTCTAATTGAAAACGAACCTAAATACTGCTCGAATTGCTGCTGCTTCGGCCATGAGAACGAGACTTGCTCATTCAAGGAGAAGAAGGAAATACCAAGCAAAAAACCGAGGAAGAATGTGGCAACTACTAAGGAAGGAGCGGCAAAGGTTGTTATGGCGGGTCCGGATCGACAAGATGAGGAAAGAACAAGCATACCAAAGCAAGTTCAGCTGGAAGGTGACGAAACGGCAGAGGTTAGGGCTTCTATTCCCCAAAAGAAGGTAGGATTACAGCAGCCCAAACCGATCGAGTCAGTCACATTGGAGCTTCCCGGTGGTACCGGCGCTACCTCCAACAATCAATTGGCTCGAACCTTTGATAACGAGGAGAATAACGACAACTGTGACGGAATGAAGGATGGGCAGCAAGTCTTCCTTGAGAGTTCCGGAAATTCTGAGATTGACGAGGCTGATGAGGAAGAGGATGTCAATGAAGGGGCTAGGAAGGGCGAGAATGATCCGATAGGCACCAAGGCAAGCGAAGGGGAAAACTGTCTAGACCGTGAAGAACTCGAGATTGAGGCCGCTGGGGATTACGTCAATGAGGATAGGGAGGAAGGGGAGCTGACCCCTAGAGGGAAGATGACTAAGTCACAGAAGAAGAGGGAATGAGCGAAGGAAAAGAAAAGGCTGGCCGATACACCGCCGGCCCGCCCCATAGTACAGGCGTTGAAAGCAACCAAGTGGCCTCAGACGATGCGGAATCTTCGAAGCGGCGCAAAGGAGAATGACGGGAAGGGCCCCCTATCCTGATTTCATGAAGATCATCTCATGGAATATACAAGGGCTGGGCCAAGCCCTGAAACAAAGAGGCCTAAGGGAGGTAATTCGGAAAACCCAATCATGTTTAGCGGGTATATATGAAACCAAGTGTACTAGTATTAATGTAGAAAGAGTGATGCGGAATGTGGTGCCTAGCTGGAAGTTTGTAACGAACTTTGAGCTCGACTCACGTGGCCGTATAGTAGTCGCATGGGATGGGGATCATGTTGATGTAGAGATTATTAACTCCTCAACCCAGCACATCGGGGTTCTTGCCTCTTGTAGGACTACCGGTGTGCAATTTGGAGTGTGTTTTGTATACGGCTTGCATAGCGTAGTTGATAGGCGGGAAATTTGGGATCACGTAAATAATCTCCTACATGTTTATAGGTTACCATGGATTGTACTAGGAGATTTCAATTCAGTTATGAATGAGGAGGAAAGGGTTAACGGAGCTCCGTTATCGATGTATGAGTGCCAAGACATGATTGATGCATGCCGTCGTCATGGCCTTGTAGATGCACCATGCTCGATAACGAACCCGCTGACCTGGACCAACGGCACTATTTGGAGCAGAATCGATCGTGTTTTGGTTAACCCCGCATGGTCAGATTCTGCTTTTACCTGTGATACTGATTTTCCCGATGAGTGGCACCTTTCGGACCACAAGCCGGGAATTGTTTCTTTG
>CM071860.1:54154703-54204772 GCA_036759665.1 Gynandropsis gynandra | reverse complement strand
ACCTATGGCGCAGGAATGGGAGAATATTCGACAACAAGAGAGTTCCAATAGAGGTAGTAGTCCGACTGATTATGGACCACATATCCTTGGTGCTACACGACAAGTTCCCAACAGCCATAGTGGAGGCTTTGCAACTCGAAGGTAGATGGGCGGTCAGTACTGTATGAAGCTGGGTCCTGCTGATTCTATTGTGTATTGTTTATCTTGTTTTGTCTCGTCTTTTGGTTGCTTGTGTTGGCTAGTTTCCATCGCAGGGGTGCTCTTTTTCCTCCTTGACGGGTTTCTCCCTTTGGGTTTACCGCATTGAGGTTTTAATGAGGCCCGGGGTGACATGTACCCTGCTCTCATAGCTGCGACGTGAGATCTTATACGGTATGTAGTCGTAGCATAGTATGGGTGATCTGCGCATTATCCCATTTATGTTCATGACACCGGATTGTATTGTAATCGTTTCTACTATCCCTTTATGGGACACATGAAATAAAATTTACTTCCAACCAAAAAAAAAAAGTAGGCATATGATGATTTTAGAATTCTAACCCCTCCTTATCTGTTATAAGATTGCTTGCGGAAAAATTTGAAATGTATCAAACAGTAATAGCCATGACTCATCATCCACATTATCAATCTAACAACAAAACTAAAGGCCAAGTATACTCGGGTGATGTATGCTCGGATACTGTTCATCCCCATCCTATTTTCTATAATATAAGATATATATTAGATTTTTATTTTGTAATTAATTAAAAATAATGAATTATATACAAAATCAGACGATCAAGCAATTCAACATTTGAGATAGAAACTTCAAAACACAGTATGAACAATGAAATCAACCGATCACACAACTAACAATTCCCAAAAATAGTGCATCGAAGAGACATAAAATGACATGTGACAACATGTCTCGTTACGTGGAAGAACTTCAAAAATACTCTCGTAGGGCTAAAGTGCTTCAAAAATAACCTTTCCTAAAAAAGTTTCAATTTCAAATCTACCCTTAAAATATTGATAATCCCATATTACCCTAGTCGAAAATTTCTCTCTCTCCTCCAGAGCACCTCGATTTCTCTCTCTACTGTGGCGCGAAAATAACTGTTCTCTCACACCATAGTATATTCGGCGAGAGTAGCTTGAAATCGACATCAGATTCGATGCCAATAGGTTGAAATCATTTGTTGTCAACAAAGAAGCTTGCAATTTAAGCAGGGTTTCGAAGAAAAACTGTTGCACTGAGTCACAGAGTCTTAGGAGTCCAAGGGTTGCAGGGGTATAGGGGTCGCAAAGGGATCAAAGGGTCGCAGGGATAAAAGGGTTGCAGGGTTTAGGATAGGGTCGCACGGGTAAAAGGGACAAAAGGTAAAAGGGTCACAAGGATCCAAGGGTCGAAGAGGTAAAAGGGTCGCAGGGGTTAAAGGGTCGCAGATGTACAAGTGTTACAGAGGGACCTCTTCGACCCTAGGACCCCTGCGACCCATGTACCTCTTCGACCCTGGGACCCCTGAGACCCTTGTCCCTCTGCGACCCTTGGACCCCTGCGACCCTTGTCCCTCTGCGACTCTTGAATAATACTAAATCCACAAAAACAGTGATACTAACAATATAGTAAAAATAATTTATTTTTTTAAAATACAATTATTTACAAATAATATGAATAAAATTTTGAAAATAATATTTTATCAAGTTAGTTACAAATAATTGACTCAAATATCTACGAGCCTTGTGCATTCGCGACCCTTGGACTAGTGCGACCCTTGTCCCTCGCGACCCTTGGACTAGTGCGACCCTTGTCCCTCGCGACCCTTGAACCCCTGAGACCCTTGTCCCTCGCAACCCTTGGACCCGTGCGACCCTAGTCACCCTTTGACACTGTCCCTCTCCAACCCTTGTTACAATAATAGTAAATCCACAAAAACAACGAGACTAACAATAACACTAACAATTGAATAATAGTAAATCCACAAGATCAAATGAAGTTCAAATTAAATTGAGGTTCAAAGAAATAAAAATACAACTCAAATCAAAATATGTTGTTGACAAATCGAAGCACAGGTTCTGCTCTAATGGAGAACAATTCTACTATGAGGGAACAACCCACGTTTAGTCCATTTTCTTGACAAAACTGTCTCCACCCCCTCTGATGCAAACACCACCACGACTCACAGGCCTTAAAGCTGGTGGTCAATAATAGAACCTTCTGTAATCGAACATTCTACAATCGAGATACATCATTATCTTACATCGTCTACGACAAAGACTGTTCTCCCTCGCAAACCCTATCGGAAGTGTCTGCGACATCACCAAGTTACATCAGTATAAATGAATAAAAGTCGAATAAATAACCAAATTATATATGATGAATCGGTTTGAGGTCACTTACCAATGAATCTACGACAAGATTTGAACGCGTGACTGGTACAATGAAAACCCTCTCATCAAGAGTGGCCCTGGTGATGTTAAAGACCATGTCACCTTCGTGACGGAAAAGTATGACATCCACAATACGAATGTTTTGGTCGTTGTAGAAATTTGTCCATTCATCATTGAATTTGGATCCATCCAACTTGACTTCCCATGTTCTGTTAGACACATTCGATTTAAGCGTTGCCGTGTTGTTGTCCCTCGTATTCCCGTAAATATACTCATCGAAGAAGATCTTCAGAATGTTCTGTAACAAAAAACGAAAACAAAGTCAAATATGTACATTTTCTACATGTAATATACCGACAGAGAGTGTTTTAAAGAAGATTACAAGGTAGTACAGATGCTGCACAAGAATCTCTCGGAAGAAATGAGGGAAATGTGGCATTTTTCGAAAAAAATGGATGGAAGATGATGAGAGAAAAAAATGGATTGAAAAAAATTGTAACAGCCGGAATTCGAAAAGACATGACATCAAATCAATGTTAGATAAAATTCGAAAAGACATGACCACATGGTCACATGGGTCGCAGAGGTAAAATGGTCGCAGCGATAAAAGGCTCGAACGGGTAAAAGAGTCGTAGGGTCAAGGGTCGAACGGGTAAAAGGTTCGTAAGGGACAAATGGTGCGACCATTGGACCCCTGCGACCCTTTACGCTTTATTATTAAAAAATTATCTATAAATAATAAGAATAATTCAAAAAATGTATAAAGTTGAAATATCCAATCCCTAAAAATAAAAATTATTTACAAATAATATGAATAAACTGTTAAAAAAGAAAAATGTACCAAATTACATCTTCCATAATCAAAGAATAAATATTTTTTAGACCCTTAGACCACGACACCCTTGTCCCCCTCCGACCCTTGTCCCTTAGCGACCCTTGGACCCCTCCGACCCTTGGACCCGTGCAACCTTGGACCTCTGCGACCACTTGGACCTCTATGACCCTTGTCACCCTTCGACCTTGTACCTATGCGACCCTTTGTCCCTCACGACCTTTGCCCCTCTACGTCCCTTGGACCCTCTGCGACTCTTAATACAATAATAGTAAATCCACAAAATACTGATACTAACAATAATACGTTCTATTGAATAATAGTAAAAAACCCAACCAAATACGAACATTAATTTCAAGTTCAAAGGAACATTTCTGTTCAAATGAGGTTCAAAGCAATCAAAATACAACAAAATTCAAACTATTTTGTTTGTAGGCCCTAATAGAGGGGAAAACCGTAGACAAGGTACATCACGAACATCGTGCAGTTCAACTTTGAGGGAACAACCCACGTTCAGTCTATTATCGTGACAAAACTTTGTCCAACCCTCCCACGTTAGTCTGTAATGGATTATCAGATGTATCTTACATCGTCTACCGCAAAGACCTCTCGACCTTGCAAACTCTATCAGAAGTGTATGCGATAACCGAATAAATTTACAACGACGCCAAACTAATGCATATATGGCCAGATTTGATGAATCAAATAAATATGTTTTAGTTCACTTACCACTGCATCTACGGATAGATTTGAACGTGTGACTGGTATCGTGAAAATCCTTTGACCAGAAGAAGATGACCCTACTTCGATGATATAGATGATGCATATTGTAGATTACACATATCATCCCCAAAAACAGTTACGTGAAAAACCATGTCACCTTCGTAACGGAGAACTAGGAAATCCAGAATACGAAAATCATGGTCCTTGGAGAAATCTTTCCATCCATCAGTGAGATCAATCCAACTTGACATCCCATGTTTTCTTAGACACATCTGATTTAAGCGTTGTCGTGTTGTCGTCCCTCGTTTTCCCGTAATTATGCTCATCGAAGAATTTCGTCGGAATGTCCTGTAACAAAAATCGAAAAAAAGTCAAATGAGGGAGATGAAGGATATTACGAGGTAGTTCTCCAGAAAGCTCGGAAGAATGATTTGGACAAAAGTAGGGAAATGTTGCATTATCGGAAAAAAATGGATGGAAGACGATGAGAGTTAAAGAGAGTGTATCGTTATTCGAAAAAGGATGGGTGGAAGATGATGAAAGTTAGAGAGAGAAAGTGTGTCGTTATTCGAAAAAAGAAAACAGCTGGAATACGAAAAGACATGACCCTGACATCGAATCGCCGTCATATGGAATTAGATATATTTTTTAAAATTTTGGTGAAAAGTTCGGTGGGAATTTTGGTGAAAATGATAAAATGTCAAAAACCAATCAAATTTGAGGGTGGCATGGGTCGCATGGATCGCATATATGCGAAATCAACGAATTTACAGGTTTATAATGATTAAATGACAAAAGCCAATCAAAACAATACATTTACAACATCAAACTAATTAATTCCAAATGAGGATCGCATGGGTCGCATGGTTCGCTTGGTCGCATATATTGATGAATAGATGCGAAATCGATGAATATACGGGTTTATGATGATAAAATGACAAAAACCAATCAAAACAATACATTTACAACACAAACTAATTAATGCCAAATGAGGGTCGCATGGGTCGCTTGGTCGCATATATTTATTAATAGAGCAAAATCGACGAATTTACGGATTTATAATGATAAAATGACAAAAACCAATAAAAAAAGACATCTACAACATAAAACTAATTAATGCGAAATGAGGGTCGCATGGGTCGCTTGGTCGCATATATTGATCAATAGATGCGAACTCGACGAATTTATGGGTTTATAATGATAAAATGACAAAAACAATCAAAATAATACATCTTCAATGTCAATCAAAGTTAAAACAAATTATGACCCATGTGTCTCTAGTTGAGTTGTGTATAACCAATTCCTGTGTTTCAAAAGTGATAGTAGTGTTTTAAGAACTCGTCGGATGAGTTTGAGAAAATTTCAAAAAATGCATTTACCATTTTGTTCAAATGTCGATATTATTATCTTTATCGATTCTAAATTATACATATACAACTCAAATATATTGATAATGGCATGGATTGCTTGGTCGCATATATGGATCAATAGATGCGAACTCGACGAATTTACTAGTTTATAATGATAAAATGACAAAAACCAATTAAAACAATACATTTACAATGTAACACTAATTAATGCCAATTGAGGGTCGCATGGGTTGCAAGGGTCGATCAAAGATTCTAAATCAAAACAATACATTTACAATGTCAATCAAAAACTCTGCACGCATTCTATTTCCACGTACTCCGTCTTCTAGTCTTCTGCATTCTTATTGTTTGGTATTGCAGTCGAGAGTTATCTCCTGTCATGTACTTCGTCTTGGAGTCACATTTTAAGAGTGACCCAACACTATCACCTAAGTCACCCCCGCAACTCATCAATGACTGCATAGAGACTGAGTCCATCGATTACCAAAACCTTGAGTAACACATAGACATCACGGTGCCCTAGGTCGAAAATGGTGACTGTGGCACGCATGTCACAAAGGTAAAAAAGATTTTTCATAGAAATTGGGGTTAGATATGCGTACTAAGAGAAGAGACGTAGACATGAACTTATAGACATAGGTCGGAAGGGTCACATGGGTCGGAAGGGTCACATGGGTCGGAAGACAGGAGTCTGACAGCAAAACGACAAGTCATATGGGTAGGAAGGGTCACATGGGTCGGAAGGGTTACATGGATCGCATGCGTCGGATGGGTTCCCGTTTAAACTTGATTCTAATTTAATCCGATTAAGGGTCGCATAACAAGTCATATTGGGTCGCATGAGTCGGATGCGTCATAACCTTACGAACATAGATGCAAAATAAGTCATTTTGAACGTTTAAATATTGATTACATAAGGTCGCGAAGGATACAAAGGTCACAAAAGTTACATAAGGTTACATAAGGTCACAAAGGTTACAAAGGTCACAAAAGTTACAAAAAAAGTTACATAAGGTTACATAAGGTCTCAAAGGACACAACGGTTACAAACAGGGCAAGAAAAAGGTTGAAGAAAAAAGAAAAAAAAGGTTACATAAGGTCTCAAAGGTCACAAAGGTCAAATTTGCCGACTTTAGAGACACATCGGAGCCATCCCCTATAAAGAGAATCGTGTGTGATTCAACGCCTTCTCCAAGTTGACCTCCAACCGTGACCTTAGGTAACGTGGATACAGTACGATGTTTGAGTCTGTCGGTTACCAAGACCTTATGTAGTGCAGATACAGCACAAAGTCCTCTATCCACGTTGTAAGTACTTGTGTGTATCTATATAGAGACCGAGTCCGACGATTACCAAGACCTTGAGTAACAAATAGACAACACGATGCCATGCGTCCACCATGTGACCTTCGTGATGAAGGTCAAAACGGTCACAAAGGTAACAAGGATTTTTCAGAGAATTTAGGGTTAGAGACTTAGACGAAGAGAGGAGAGAGATGGGATTCTCCCCATTCATTCTCATCTCAAATGAGTGTTATGGTTAGAGTTAGAAAATCTGATGAACCTTTTAATATAAGGGTAACAGAGACGTGTCGCAATGGTCTTGAGTGTGGCATTTGTAAAATAAAAAGCATAGCTAGCACTGGAAAAGCTAGTAGTCTGACATTGAAAAGACTAGTCGAAAGGGTCGAAATGGACAAATGGGTCGCAAGGGTCGAAATGGTCGTAATGGCCAGAAGGGTCGCAAGGGTCGCAATGTCCACATGGGTCGTAAGGGTCGCATGAGGCTCCGTGACCCAGTGCGAGCCTTGTACCTCTACGAACCTTGTACCTCTGTGACCCTTTGCACCCCTGCGACCCATTCACCCCTACGACAATGTTCCAAATATTTAAAAAATAACAATGTACCAAATATTTACATCTTCCATTCCAAAAAAAAACAATGTACCAAAATATCAAGTTAGTCTCGGGGTGGAGGGATACGTTTTCCGTTACTAAATATAGCAGACGCCATCTTCTCACGCATGCAAGTAACATTGTCGTCACAAATTAAGTAAAAATTATCCCTCCTTCTCATTAACGAGACTTCTACGAATTTGTAGGCGAAAACACCACAGTCATTCGCGCTTTTGTTCTGTGACAGACCTTCATAATACTCATATTTCTATTCATCTTCTCCAGAAGCCAAAGAAGGAAACCCTCCGAGAATGAGCATCTTGGGGACAACGTTTCTTACCTTCTCAATCACGGATCGATATGCGTTTTCTTCATGCTGCTCTGGTAGTCGTATATCGTGATGCATCGGGTCACGAAATCCAATTTGATGGCTACTCGATGACATCCTACCCATCGACTTTCCTTCGATGGAATGTTTAGAACCGAGGCAAAACCTTCGAAAAACTCATTGGTGTCTTCGTAATTCTGAATGGATGCTTGGCATTCAAAAAATCACTAACAATTTTTGGCAAAGTTTCTATATCCTCGTACATCCACAGCGAGAGCGTCTGCATGAAAACAACATGAGAAACGTAATAATTATGATGCACAGGGGGCATAAATGTCGAGCAAAAAGACAGCACCATCAACGCCTCATCCAATTGCTGCAAAGAAAAAAATTAAAACAGATGAATACATATGAGATAAAACTCTATGACTAAGGGTTTCAAAAAACTTACATCATCTTCAAGCCATACGTTAGCAATTAATATAGTCTCCCAAAACTTTTGCCCCCTGGGACTATCTAGCTTAGATTTCCACCACCGCTCATATCAAGGTGTCTTCAGGAACACATATAGATCAGTCAACGTTTCGCTGGTAGCGTCAACGAACGAAGGAAATCGAGTTATCTCGCCCTTTACTAACCCCTTGGGCTTTCACACAAACTCCCATTTCCCTTCAAGTTCTTCAACCACCTTTTTTACGGGTTCTGGAACTACATTTTCAACGGGTTCTCCATCAACATATGACGAAGATTCAACATATGGCGCTGACACCTTCGATAAAGGTCCAGCACCTGCATAAAATGTACTTCATTAAACATATGGTGACCAATGCGACCTATGTGATTAATACGACCTTTTGTGACCTATGCGACCCATGCGGCCTCTGTGACTCAAATGACCGTACTTACTTGGTGGTACTTCAACAATAGCGGCGACCTCTTGGACCGGACCCACTGCTGGAGTATCCTTGCCAGGAACCTCGTCGGCAGCATCATCGATAGGACCCACAAAAGTATCTTTAGTGTGGACCTCTTTGACATGACCCACTAGAGCATCTGCATAAAATTACTTCATTCATTAGACTCATTGTTCGTTATATTGATTATGTAACACATGCGACCCATGCGACTTTAGCGTCCCAGTGACCTATGGGACATATGACACCCATGTGATCCATGCGACTCTAGCGACCCATTGACTTTTGCGACCCTACGACTTATATGTCCCTACGATCGATCCGACTCTTGCGACCCATACCGAACTCTCGGCGGAAATTGACTCTCAAATGACCTTTTTCACTAAATATTACTTACTTGGTGGAACTTCATCAGGAGCAATGTTTGCCAAATCCTCTTCTGAGTCCTCTCCAGAGTCAATCGGCTCTTCGTTTGGCTCTTTTCTTGACATTGGATTTGGACGTCGAAGGAATTCAAAATCATAATCACTAACAGTGCCGGAAGATTGGTTTCCGGTGCTCCCATCATTCTCGGCAGCCTTTGATTTTGGATTAGGCAAATGAATCCCGATATCCCTTAGAAGGTCCTCTATTAATTTCTACTTCAGCGTCAGAGGGACTGCAACATAAGCATCAGCAACACCTACCCATCCTTCATCTTCGTCATCTTGGACCTCAATTATTTTTCACTCATGCTCTCCTTTCTTTTAGTTCCCTTTTCTTTCCTTTCTTTTGATCACCAAGAGCTGCTTTTCGTGTCAGCAGTTCTTGCTTACGGATATCCTCCCAACAAATACCCTTCGGATTTCTACAAAGATGTTCCATCCATATCTGAACATCGGCATCGTCACATTCCTCGTAATCCTCCAGATCATAAAGTAAAGCTTCCTCTTCATGTTCAGCACGAAGAATACTTCAAATATCCTGAAAAACAAAAAATAACCATTATTACCCTCTGTGACCCTTGTTTCCCTTGTGAACCTTGTGTAATTGTTACCTTAGAATCTTCAATCTGCCTTATCACATCTACATACTTCGGGTTAAAACTGGATTTAACTATCTTCTTGCACATTCTTGGGCATGATGGATGTGCATCCACAACCTCAACATATCATCCCTTTCTGCCCAAACTAAGAATGGTTTCGAAAGGAAGTAACTAAAACATTAAAACAGAATGATAAGAATGCAAAAGTTACGAAAACATTCAAGTTATTCGAATAATATATACAACTTGCCATTAGTAGGATCATAAAACCGCCACAATACCATTTTGGTTTCGGTGATTTCTCGTTAACGTGTTTGCGGCAAGTATCCACAATCTTCTCGAATGTGTAACGCCCCCATGGAAAGCCTTCACAAAATTCCAAGTCATCAACCATGTCAATGAGATCATGGCTGATAGAGTTTTTGCTGAAGGCATGTGAGCCATAACTTGCGCCAACAAAATCAAAGTTGGACACCTCTTCCGCTCGTCGGAATTCTTCGCCTTCACAAGCTTTTCACTGACTTGTGCCGGGGTCACCTTTCCACGGTTGAAATTCTTGAGCCTGAATGTGTCACCACTTTTGGACTCCCACCCTTTGGGATATGGTTCGCATTTCAATCCGGAAATTAGTGCGTACTCCACTATGGAGTACCGGATGGGAATGTTGTATAATCACAGAGTGATTTAGTAGGATAGACATTTGAACCTTCATCAATGTGGAGTCACATTGGAAATGGAATAAATGTCTAAATTGTGACTCTTTCTCAAATTAATGCAACTCGTATTCATCTAAGATTCCTCTTAGCATCGTTATTGTCTCGTGAGGATAACACTTGGTGGTGATCTTATGCATTCTGCCCATGTGCTTGAATTCATACACAAACTTCGACTTTGGCGCCACCTGCAAAATGACCAATTAAGAATATGATATGATCCTGGAGGAAGCCAAAGACGCGACTAACAACGCCGAAGTGGACGCGACCTGCGGTGCGGATGAAGAAGAAGTTAGTGCGGCCCGAGACGCCCAGAGCGCGGCCCGAGACGCCCACAACGCAACCCGAGACGCGACCGTCACCAACGCGACCCGAGACGCGACTAGGTCAAGATACGTAGGTCTCGTAACCCAAGCCAGAGGAGGAAGAAGCCTTGATCATATCCGTTGGTCCCGTGACCCGAGCCAAGACCGCGAAGCTCAAAGACGCCATTGTCGGGATTCTTACGACCATCTATGCACATGAGGAGTATTCACATTCACGTGAAGTCACGAACCTAAAGAACGTCATTCAAGCCGAAGCTCAATCCGCAATGGTAATTAATTAGGTTAAGTGGCCCGTGTGTACTCTTTTTCCCTTTCATCGGTTTTGTCCCACGGGGGTTTTCCGACGACGGGTTTTTAACGAGGCCGCGAGTCACTTATTCCCGTGACCTAATTAATTTACCCGAGATCCAAGAAGAACGCCTCCCCATGTGCACGGCCAGCAAGGAATTATCTTCTTGTTTGAAGATATCAAGGCATTAATTAGAGGCCTTGCATGAAGATTGAGCATTTAATGTAATTTTTGAATTTGCATGGCCTTGTTTCTATCTAAATTGCCGGCCACCCTTGTAAAACAATCATCCAACTTTTTCAATCAAAATTTGAATCAATCTATTGATTTTTCATCGAATTCCTTGTGAGTTCTTGGCTGTTGGTGCGTAATATCCAGCAACCTTCGTTGGTGTGTAATATCCAACGGTTGTTCGATCTTCGTTGGTGCGTAATATCCATCGGAGACGAACCGGTAAATCGAGAGCCTTCCGCATCTCTCGTGTGACCACTCGCCCCACACACCCTTGTGCAATCCGTTGCAGCAAGGCATATCCAACCCTAACCTTGTCTAGAGCATCGATTCAATCGGGATCGCGTCAGAATACATTATACTTCTATCGACTTAAGCGACCCATGCGACTCAACCAATCCGTGTGACCCATGTGACTCAAACGATCCTCAAATACTCTGCGACACTCAACCGACTCAGTGAGACTCAAGCAACCCATGCGACTCAAGCGACCCACGGGGCATAATATCAAGCGAACCACGGGGCATATTATCAAACGACCCATGCGACTCAAATGACCCTTGCAACTGAATGACATAAACGACCCTTGCGACTCAATGACATAAGCGACCCATGCGACACAAACGATCCATACAACTTAAACGGTCCTTGGACTGTCTGTGACGCTCAAACGACCATTGCGACCCAACCCACTCACTGAGTCGAAGATGGTCATGCAACTCCCGCGACCCTTGCGACTCAACCAACTCACTGACACTCACACCCATTTCAAATCAATAAACCATTTTGTGACTCGACAGCTTGCAAAACCCTAGAAATCGATCTACTTACACTTATTGTCGCCATTGAAGATTGACTTGTGCTCTCTTCTTCACTGTTGCTGTTGATTCTAGCCATTTTCCTTGTTTCCATCTTCAAATCGATCTCTCTCAAGTTTGAAATAACTTATTCTTTCTTTCTCTAAACTTTGAAATAGGTTTCACGTCGACAAACTGTTCGGCTTTCTTGCTTTTGACACGGTTTGACAGTTTTTCACGTAAAAAAACTGTAGAACGTGGATTTTTTCACGTTCAAAAATTAAGGGCAAATTTGTGTTTTCTTTATTTTTTTTCGATTTAATAATTATTTTAGATAATAGTATTTTTGAAGCGGTTTAGTCCTATAAAAGTATATCTGATATTCTGCGCGTTACGTGTATTCCAACATAATATATATTTATAGGTTAATTTAGAAATAATAAATTATTATTTTAAAAGTAACATAATGATAATTTATATATAAAAAGTAATTTATATGTAAATCTATTATTTGAAATAACTTATATAGTGTACGAGAATTTATTTCGAATAATTATATGTCAATTATAATCCAATTTACTTAATACATACTGATAATAGTCATTTTCATCAAAGTTTGAGTGACCGAACAAACAAAATTCATCTATTAATTAATTGCTCCAACGCTGAACAGATTTTAGGTACTCGCATTAATACCACTGTCCAACCAAAAAACTATATGCTTATACGTATGCACATAGATTTATCTTGTAAATTAATAATGTTCATGCATCGTTCTGTATATCTGTTATATTTGAATCATAATATAATTGATGATTATCATTTTTGTTTTCTAGAACCACTTATTTAATGTCATAATCAAAGACTTCTCCATTAAAATAATTGGAATTAATGGAAATTATTGGTTTGGGTATATTATTGAAAATATAATGAAAAAAATAATCATAATTTTAAATAAAATCAATATTATAGTGGTATCCGATCATGTTATCTAGTTTATCCGAAATAATTTATATACTAGTATGATCTATTCGATATAATTTGTTGTACATGTTTCTAGTTGTATTTATAAATAAATACAACATATAATAAATTTATATACTACAATGATCTATTCGATATAATTAGCTTTTAATGGTTTTAGTTGTATTTATAAATAAACACAACATGAGTTAATTAGTTCAGATGGTGAATATAAAATATAAAATATAAAATATAATTTTTTATATTTTCGATAGTTTTTCAATATTTACGGGTATCCAAATCATCGTGAGCACTACGCTGAATCATAAAAAAAAATTAAAGGTAAGATCATTAGTTAGTTGTTTCATTTTCATTTCAATGGTGTTGTTTAAAAGTAATCCATTAAATCATTATATATGTTTTAAATAGATGAACGAGAACTGTAAAAACTGTAGGAAATGATAACCAAAAAAATGAATGATAGTTCCATGAAAGTTAGAGATTGGAGTTCTTGTCAAACATCCTACTCTATTTAGAGTATTTGAATCATTTTTCGAACATTTTCTTCTCTTCTTGTCGATGATCTTCGTCCACAATTACTGGAAACATGAGAGTTTTCTTTTTCTCATTTAGACATTTTATACCTTTAGTTCTCATTATTAGTTTAGTTTTCTAGTATTTTCATTGATCTTTTGTATTATATTTAAAAATTATTATTATATATATGTAATGGCATACATAATAATACCAATAATATGCTCTATTTGAATTAATAATTCTCTTGCTCTCTCTTATATTCTCTCATTCAACCTCTTGTTATTCTCACCTATTTTCTTGTTGTCCTCTTCCATTCTTCCTATCTTCATAAGTTTTTTTTATAGTATCTGAGTCTAGTTATAAATAGACAAGGTTTCTGATTCGATTCCATTCGATTTATTTCTTTAGCCGTGTGTATTTCTAAGAAGTGAGAATTTTGAATCTTGTTGAAGACAACATCTAAATCAAATTCGACGATGGTAAATACCTCGTATGGTGGCAGCTCGTCCAATCTAAATTTGGGAGTCAAGGTTTATGGAAGAATGTTGTGAATCCCAAATTCTACATCGAAACCAAATGGAAAGGATGTGGAAGGTGATAACATCACTGACCTTTTGTTGTTGAAAAATTCTATAGCTTCTCGTATTCCGAGGTTCTTTGGGAACAAGAGCAGTGCACATCTTTTATGGAAGAAACCAAATGAGGTGTTCAACAATACCTCCAACCTAAGTCGCATTTTTTTAGATCAAGAAGGCGGAGAACTCTCTTCAACAACTTGTAAAGCCTTCAACCATTACATCGAGATACTTCAAAGGTCTCCGTTTTGAGCCTAGTTAGCTTCGTCCTCTCACCACTAATCTCAAGGAGATTATCATTAGAGATAATAAAGGTCAAGTGTTTGGGTTGCTTCAAAATCTAGATAAATCTTACACTCGATTCATCAATCATATCCTTAATCGAAATCCTATTCTTAAATTCAAATAAGTTTGCATGGAAATTCTGAAAGAGAAAGGATCATTACGCTTATTCCATGGAGGTCCTCTTGAAACGATTCAAATAATAAAGTCAATCCAAGGTCCAAGTGCAAAGTATTCTAGTGCGAGCGCTGCAATAAGATGGGCAACGTTAAGGACAAGTGTTGGCAGCTCCATCTCAATCTCAAGCAAACTAGAACTCGTGAGACAACTCATTACACTGAATAATCCACCGATCCCATGGTTGACATATAAGAAATCAAGCTTCTTCTCGATTGTGCAACAAGTAAAAAAATAATCTAGGTAACATTGCTTTACTTTCTAAGTATAATAACCAAATTATTATCGATTCTAAAGTCCCTAGCCACATGATAAACAACTTGAATTTGACCGAAAATGTACAACTTTATTCAATGAACTTAAAAATTGCAAATGGAAGTAATATAACAATTAAAAGTATATGAGATTGCAGGATCCTAAATAAAAATAATACAATCATATATGATGCGTGTCAAGTTAACAAGTTAACCTAAGACTATCCGCAAGTGCACGACATGTGTGTAGTAGTTAATGTGTTGATCCCACGAGGACTAATGTAACACGATTTAAGAATAAAAAGTAGAGCCAATGCTTGCTGCGAAAGAATAAGAACAGTGAGATGCAATGATGATGATGCACTGGATAAGTGAGTTCTAAACAAAGAGACTACCGCCCTAGGGTTCGGTTTCACCACATAGCTTCTGAAACCTATCTCCGATCTATCTAAGCGTGCATCCCCTATCAAGATATCTAAAGTGGATCCCAAATTCAACTGTCAATCCTTCTCCTAATCCCTAACACATGCATATACGTGGCCAATCGTAAACACAAGACAGTAAGTGCTCAGACAAAGAATAGGTAAACGAAACAAGGAAACAAATCAAAGATGATTCTGGGATAGCCATGGGCTAATCCCTTCTCCTGGAACAAATCTACTACTCGCTCATAAGTGTAAACATCAGAAACAAAACAGTAGAGTAAAGAGCATAGAGATATCAAACGAGCGATAATTCTAGATCAATCTCCAACTCCTTGCGTGCCTCCCGTCATGGGGACTTTATGGATGGATGGTGGCTGTGAATGGTGTGTTCTAGATGGTGGATGGATGATTCATCTATGTCTCTGTCCTTGAGGCTTTATAAATTAAATTGGAAGCTCTTGGCCGACTGATTTGCACCAAATTCGTCGGTTGGTTATTTTACATAGTCATGCCCGGTCGGGCATGCTTCTTCCGTAGTTCTAGTCAAGTTTTTTTGCCATTATGTCCGACCGTGCTATGCTTGATTCCCGACCGTGTTGCATTCAATGGTTTGTGCCCGATCGTGCACTTGGAACGCCCGACCCGTGCACAAGCTACGGGGACGAATCTGCAGCATATGCCCGACTGTGCAGCATTGAGAGCCTGACCGTACTGCCTTCACCAAAGAGGATGCACGCCTGTGCTAGACACCAAGCCAGACCATGCACAAGGTGAGGGTTGCTTTTCAGTCATGCATTTGATCATGCTCGACCGGAATGTGTCCTTTGATGCATGCTCGGACGTGCACTTGATCATTCTTGGCCATGACTTGTCCACTTCTCGTTCCGTTCGATCCGTTGTGACCTTCAATGTCGAATTATGTCCCATGTACGCTCCTTAGCTCTGAAATGAATCGAATACGCATTAAAACCTATAAGAATATGAAAATACATAAACAAGTAAAACGGATACAAAATTACACGTAAACCTCGCAACTATGGTCATAAACATCTCTAAAATTATGCGACTAACATGTACGAAAACGAGATGATCAATATATGTACTCGATTTCTGAAATAAATTATTATCAGTTAGAAAACTAGTTCAATATTTGAATTGTGTGTTTTTTAATATAACAAGTTTTGAATTCAAGATAATGAGACAAAGAAAGTAATTCGAGAAGGATCGATCAAGGAAAAGCTTTATGTTTTAGAACATTTTAGTAATATTTTTCCATCGTATGTTTGTTCATTAAATTTTGCATACTAGATCAGGACATCCACATTAAAAAGTATTGCAAATTTTGTTACCTAATGTTAAATATAATCATGAAACATGCGAGTACTATATATTAGGAAAACAATGTAAGATTTTATTTCATGAATCTAATACAAAGTATGTACATTGTTTTGATTTAATTAAGTGAGACGTTTGAACATCATCTATTCTAGAAAATATTTTATCACCTTTATAATATAAAGTTCATATGGATTTACTTGTTAACATCGAAAGTGATATATCTGATGCATTTAAAAAATTCAATAATCACGTTGCAACACAAATCCATATTAGAATCAAGTGTCTTAGGTCAGATAATGGAGGGGAGAACACGAGCCATCAGTGTTAAGAAGAAAGGCTGCATCCTGCTCTTCATGACCCACGCCCCGTTCCTTTCTCTGCATCCCGGGTCATGTTCCGCTCCCTTCTCCGTGTCCCGGGTTGCGTCCCACTCGCTATGCTTAGATCGCGACCTGCGACCTGGTCAAGCCAATTTATGACCTCCGCGGTCTCCTATACCTTGTTGACCGCTCCAGCTCATGCATGTTACATCTAAACTTGTGCCTTGCATTTGTACTTGTATTTTCCTTGTTTTTCACCCTTTTTACTTGTATGAATATGTACCTTTAGTTCTAATGAAATGCATAATATAATAGTTATTCTTATTCTCTCTTACTCTCTCAATCTTTCACTGGCTCTTAATCTTTCTATCTTGTTTACGTTGTTTCATCTTTTTTTTCAAAATCTACATGGTATCACAGCGTTGATCAAGTCTCGGAAAATTTTTTATCGATTTTGTTTCTTTTCAAATATATTCTCTTTCAAAAGTTGTTTTTTGATCAAACCTTTTTAATCTCTCTTTGTTATTTTGTTTCCTTTTGTTTAGTCGGATCTCTCATCATGGACTCGACCAAAATCATCTCAATCTCGTTCAATGGAAACAATTATTCTCTTTGGACGAAGATTGCTAAGACCAATCTTGGCATGCGAGGTCTTTGGGGTTTCGTGACAGTATCGGATGTGAAACTGGTAGATTCAAGTGCTGGATCAAAAAAATGGGAACAAAATAAACTCACTACCTTGGTTATTTTACCAAATTCCCTCGAATCTCATATACTTCGTACCTATGGGCACATAGAGTCTCCTAAGGAGATTTGGGACGAGCTGAAAAAAGGTTTTCGCAATGAGTTCAATATTAGTTGTGTGTATGAAATAAAGAAAGACCTTAATAATCTACAGCAAGAAGGAAAGCCTTTGAACCAGGCTTTGGATGATTTTAAAGAATTATGGTCAGAACTCGACACTTTAAGGCCTCATACTGCGGACCCTGTGGAAATAGCTCAAAGAACAAACCAGGATCAAGTCTTTAGCCTTTTCTTCTCCTCTCGACAACAAATACAACGACCTTATTCATCACATAGTTCGGAATGATCAAGGAAGCTAATATCTCCAAAAGAACCTCTGGAAAAGCCACTACAATCAAGCCTTTTAAAAAATAGTTCTCTTGTGAGTCTTGCAAAAAGAAAGGTCATATAGAGGATTGTTGTTGGATTCTTCACTCCCATTTGATGAACAGAAGCAGTGACGGTCAAGGTAAGGCTAATATGGTCTCTGAGTCTGAGTTTGTCTCCAAGGTAGAACTCAAGGGATTTTTCTAAATGATTCTGGAAGGGAATCAACCAAACAAAGTTAATGACGAAGGAGGTAAAGTTATATCTGCTTCTCTGCTTTTCAAAACCATAGTATAATAGATTCTGGAGCTACAAATCATATGACTAAAACTCATGACTTGCTTAAAGATATAAAACCTCATTGTCGCATTGTTTCTATTACGAATGGGGAGAGTGTTCCAATCAAAAGAAACAAGGAAGCTTATGCTTCTCGATCATGATACAAGGGCTCTATTCATTCCAAAATTTTCTAATAATCTTATCTCTATACAAAAGCTTGCAAAAGACCTTAAATGTGATGTTTGTTTCGATTCTAACTCTTTTTTGATACATGATACTAAAAGCAAACAAGTAATCGGCAGAGGAAAGCTCCTCAATGGTCTTTATGTTCTCGAGTCTATGTATTGTGATCTAGAGTTCGTGTTTTATCAAAATCAAATTTTAATAAAGTTTCTAAGTGGCATGAAAGACTTGGACACCCTCATAGTAAAGTTCTAAATATCATTTTCCTGATCTTAAAGATAAACATGAAACGTGTGGAGTTTGCATCTTTGGAAAGCATGTAAAACAAGTATTTCCAAACTCCGTTTCAGTTTATAAAAACTGCTTTGAGCTGGTTCATTCAGATGTTTGGAGAACTCCATGTGTTTCTCGTGATCAAAAGAAATATTTTGTAACCTTCATCGATGAGAAATCAAAGTTTACATGACTTTATACTCTCTCGTCTAAAAGTAGTGTTTATGATGTATTTGTGAAGTTTCATAAGCACGTTTTAACTCAACATGATGCTAAAATAAAATGCCTAAGAACTGACAATGGTGGAGAGTATACTAGTCTTCAATTTCACAGGTACCTTGAAGAACAAGGTATTACACACCAAACCTCGTGTCCCTATACTCCACAACAAAACAGAGTGGTCGAGAGGAAGGACATGCACCTAATGGAAGTCTCGATAACTATCATGTTCGATCGAGATGTTCCTAAAAGGTTTAGTCTGATGCGGTCATGACCGTATATCACATCATTAATAAAATTCCAACAAAGGTTCTAAAGGACAAATCACCTTATGAGGTATTAAACTCTACAAAACCTGATTATGAGTATTTTAGAACTTCCGTTTGTGTTTGTTTCGTTCTTGTTCCTAACTCATGGCAAAACAAGTTGGAACAAAGGAGCACTAAAGTCATGTTCATCGGATACTCGGTAAATAAAAAAGGCTACAAATGTTTCGATCCAAAATCTCAACATGTAATAGTGACTCGAGATGTTATGTTTTTTGAAGACAATAGCTTTCATGATAAAATCAGCTGGGAAGAGATTAAAGGAATCTCAGAACCAAATGATATAGGTTATTCCCTTTGAAATTAGTAAATTCAATTTCGAAAACTAACAATGAAACAGGTCCTTTGCCAAGTGTACCTGAACGTCATGAAGACCAAAATGATCAAGAAATATCATAAAATGAAGAACAAGAAAGCCATGATGAGATCATATATTCTGAGCAAAATCATGAGGAGGAGACTAGGGCCTCAAATCATGAGAATGAAAATCAAAACCATGATCATAACAAAAATGAGGATCAGGACGTCGATGAAGTTGAAGGAAGGCTGCTAAATGAAATAGTGTCTCGGAGAAGCATTAGAGTAAGACGGCCAATCTCGGAATGGATTCACAATCCTATTCAATGGCGTGGCAATCAAACATCCTATTTCAATGGCGTGGCAACCGAACATCCTATTCAAAACTTTTTTCTTTGAAATTTACTCTACTGATCATAAAGCTTTTCTTAGTAAAATTGATAGGGATATCGAGCCATAAACATATAGAGAAGCCGAAGGGAACCCAGAATAGGACGCAGGTCATGAAGAGCGGGATGCGACCTTTTTTCTTAACAATCAGTTCCAAAAATTCTTGCAGAATCAAGCCATCGTGCATTAAATCTAGTGTTCATAGACTCCACTTAAAAAATTGGAATGGCCGATCGCAAGAACATGCATTTAATGGAGATTGCACATACCATTATGTTCTACTGACACGTGCCGTCCTATTCTAAGGAGATGTCATCATAACAACATGTCACCTCATCAATACACTTTCGATAAGATGCTTAAATGAGTTCATTCCGTACAAGGTACTATAGAACACCAAATCTGATCTTGATAACCTTAAAATATTTAGGTGTATTTTTAAATGTTTGTAGATGAAGCTCGAGCCAAAAAGCATCAAATGTATCTTCATTGGCTTTTCATCCACATATAAAGGCTTGAAATGCTACCATCCCGGGACTAGTTGGATACATATATCAAAGACTTCAAATTCGATAAACTCAAAGCTTTCATTTAGAAAATAATTGGACTTAACTTGAGAATATGACCAAACTAACATGATGTGTCTAGTTCTTTTAAGAACTATTGTAAATCAACTTCAAGTTAATAATGGTGATAACTAAGACTACAACATGATTTCCTCCCCGATCACAAGAAGATTTAACCATATCAAACCAAATGATTATGAAAGAACGAGAAAAAGAAGAAAAACCCGAGGAAGCAAAAAAAACATTGAGCACTGTGATCCACCTAAAACCCGAGGAAGCAAAAAAAGACATTGAGCACTGTGATCCACCTACAAATGGGGTAAGACACAGTGATCGATTAAATTTCTTATTCGTATTCAACACTCTAATTGTGTCGTTATTTATCTAATTCAATCCTTTTACAAGTTGACCATACTACCTAATGAACATCAGGTTAATGTGAGTCAAAAGAGATTGCATTAATGAAGTCATGTCATATGAGGAAACTCGATCCATCCCAACAAGGCAACAAGCCACAAAACTCTTGAAAATTATAGAACCTGTGATTTAGCCATAATCACTAAAGGAAAGAAGGGAGTAGACTCCAAGTGGATCTACAAAGTCAAATTTCACAGCAATGGCGAGGTTAAACATTTGCCACATACATTAACCTTTGCGTCCGCAACAAATCTACACATTGTACGCATTCTACTACTAGTTGCTTCTATCCTTATAAGGAATATGTAGCAGCTAAATGTCAAGAATGCAGTCCTACACATCAATATGGAGGAAAATATCATCATGAAGCCTATCCTAGGATATACAAAGCCCGATTAAACCTTGGCGTATCAACTAAAAAAATCGATTTATGAATTGAATTAATCTCCTCGTGCCTTATATCAAACTCTTCATAATGTTTTACTAGAATATAGTTATCATAAATATGAAGTTAATCATTCGATGTTTTCAATTCAGGGTAATAAGGAAATATTTTTATAAGTTACTTAGATGATATTATTATTACGAGAAATAATGAAAATTGTAGATTGCATCCTACTCCGTCTTCTATGATTGGACGAAACATATCGAGGTGGATTACCGCTTCATCTGAGGAAAATTCAAGATAACATAATCACAACAACATACACTCCATGCTCGGAACAACTGAAAAACATCTTCTTAAACAAAGATACAATATATGTTTTAGACCTTAATCGTAAGTGCACTCGTTTTCTTTCAATAATGTTTTATACCATAGGATTCGAACGATCTCCTCAAATACATGAATTATGGATGTACTTTTTTTTCACCAAGGTTTTATCCCATAGGATTTTATATGATTAAGTTTTAACGAAACATTGTGACGTTAAGACCGTTTCGAGCTTGACGGGAAATGTAAAACACTTTACTCTACTTAGAGTGTTCGAATCATTCTCCATGCATATTTTTCTCGTCTTGTCTGCCATCAACAACTAAGGGAAACAAAAGAGTTTTGTTTTCTCATTTAGGAATTTTATATATTTGTATTTCCTTCTTGTAATTAGTTTACTTTTCTAGTATTAATGTTTATCTTTTGTAATATATTGTAAAAAAAATATCCTACCAATATATATTTGTAATGGCCGAAGTAATAATACCAATAATATGCTCTATTTGAGTTATTAATTCTCTTATTCACTTTTACATTCTCTCATTTATTCTATTGTTTTGTTACTCTCTTCTATTCTTATTCTCTTTATAAGTTTCTTTAGTTCGTATGGTGAGCTTTGTTAAGAATAAAGAGTGTGTCTAGGGTTTAAAATGGAAGAAAAGAAAAATATATTGAGATTGCTTTTCAGCTAATTGTATTATTCTGAGTTCAGTGCTCGAATGAGAATTAAAAGTACTCGATCGAGGAAACAAAAAGAAGACGATGGAAGATATCGAGTTTTTGAGAGAGCATTTTCTACATTAGGTTTGCTCAGTCCAATGTTTTTGTCGTTGGAGTTGGTTTGCTCAACTGAAAATTTGGTTGTTCGACCCAAACATTCTCTAATTAATTTTTTGTCTTGCAAGATGTCTCAAAGATCATATAAATGTTGTCATAGTAGCCATTCTCATCGCAGACTTTGAGTTCCGAAGGGACTCTAGACATGTTGACTAGGGGCTCACTATCCCGTGTGTAACCGTTGATATCTTCTTTTCAACTACTCCCATGAATTATTGGTAGATTGTGTTTGTGATAAATAATAAATTTAAATTTATTAATTTATTTTTATATAGTATTTTATTTTTACTATTTTTTAATTAATTTATTTATATAATCAAGAAGAGTATCGGAAAACCCAATATAATAATATGAAGATTAATAGAAAGATCTAATGACGGAGCGTCTGAAGTCATTGATCATCAATCAAAAGGAGAACTAGTTCGCCGATCCCCATTCTGACAAGTGTTCTCCGGATTTCATCTATCCAAAGAACTGCGAGGAAGACCAAAGAACTTCGAGCGAGAACGCTAAGAGAAGTCGGAAGACACCCATTTCTCTAGATGCAACATCTTTGACGCATACATCTAGAGCGAAATCATTCACAAAATTCTTGTATGACTTCGTAAGCATAATCATATATTTATATATATATATATAATTATTTTCCTTGAACATTTTCTATATATGTCATTATATTTTGTATTTATTTATGTTTTCGGATCAACACTAAGCCGCATTGCACTCCGTCTTAATACCTTAAGATGATAAACAAGACGCTTACTTGTTCAATGACCCGTAGCTCCACAATGATTGTAGAACTCTTAAAGGTGTGAGGACAATGCTTATCTCCAAATCCGATTTACTAACAATACCCACTTGTAATATTTCATAACAATAAAGTATTAAATTAAAGGTGAGAAAATATGTTTCAAAATTGTTTAGAAAGATATTAACATTCGTCTGTTTATGGTTGCTGGGAAATTCAAATTCCTAATGCGTCTAAAATTAAATATATAATTTTTTTTCTTGATTTAATTGACAAAATATTATCCCAATCTATGAGGATAATTTTTTTCAAACTAAAAAAATAATAATAATAAAAATCATAATTTGAAAAAGTTGAGAGTAAATTTTTATCTGTTTTGTTGGCGGCATAATTCTTTAGAGGATATTTAGTTACAAAGTGGATGGCCTCTTCCATCCAAATTAAAGATATATATATATATAAAAATATGACTATATATTTGTCTCTAAGTTTAAGTATATACGGAAAAATGTTGTTTTTAATTTGAGATAAACAATTTTTTTTCTAATTTTGTGGAGTAGATAAAATATAAATCCACTTTTCGTCTCTAATCAATTCAAAATTTTGAGTCAAATTACTCATTTTTTACTTTTCAGGTTTTAATATTTATCATGAAATCTACCAAAATCATATGAAATATTTTCGGATGGAATTTCCGTCTAAAATTTTGGTTCCTACATTGATTATTTCTAATAATATTAGTATACAAATAATATACCTTGTTCTTCACAATGCATCTCTTGTGGAATATGGTCTATGTTGATCCATTTAGCTTATGGTCACCACTGTGCTAAGGATTCATCTAGTGATCAAAAGTTCGTCAATATCCAGTACTCTAATGTTGTCGAGGGTTAACCTACTATTTGTCGTGGGTTGAGTTACTATTGGCATATGCTCTCGATCTATCTGATATTTTTTGCCTTCCTTTTATGTCATTCTTTTGTTTTAGCCTTGTCTATGACCTAGGGTTAGCTTGTTCTCCATGGGGCTTGCATCCTTGGATGAATAATAGATTTTTTTATGTTCGATTGTTGTTATGTCACAGGAAAACGTTGTTTTACACCAAAAATTGTTTTGCAAAATTATTTTTTTTACACTGTGTACAATCATATATAAAAAGGAGATTTTTTCCTTCTCACTGGTGTTGCCACGCCAGTGGAGAGAGAAAAAAACCTCTTTAAATGCCCTTTGTTCATCTTCTTCAGTCAATAAATCCTATTTTCGATGCGCCCATTGTTCGTCTTCCTCAGTCAATAAATCCTATTTTCGATTCTTCTCTCTAAAAATTTGAATCGAATTAATTTCTTTCGATGAATCGCCGCTCCACCGAATAGAATTCATCTCTTCTTCTCCCTCCTAAAACGTTCATTCACAAACTTTCCAGTGCAATGAATCAGATTATTTTCTTCACCAACGTGCTTTGAGGCAAGCGAAGAAGAAGCCGACATGGGAGAGGAGCGAAACGACTGAGAAGCAGATGGGGTCATTGCTTCATTTCGATAAATCGCCGTCTCCACCGACGCGCTTGGATGTAAGCAAAGAAGAAACGTAGACGGATCAGATGAGATGGCTAGGGCGGCACAGGGAGAGGCAAATAATTTGATCCAACGTTGTTCTTTTCTCAATGTTTCATCTTCTTCTCCTCCTTCCCTCTCTAATGCCTTACTCCATCTCCCAGTTTTCTCTCTCTGCAATCTCTCTTGGTTATCTAATTTTTCCTTCAATTTGTATTCCTCGTATGCTTTCGCATTTGCGTGTTCTATTTTGTTCATGTTACAGGAGTGTCTGAACCCGCGGATGAAGCTTGGCGATGGTTCAAGTTTTGCGATCGAAAGGGAATTAGGGTTTCGTGCTCTCTCTCGAGAGCTCACATGGGTCTTTCTCAGGCTATTCGCCTCAATCTTACCTCCTCCTCTTTTTCTCTCTCCCTCTGCAAGGTATTTGTATATATATGTATATATGTATTATGTATATGCATTTTGTAGTCTTGCTCGGATTGCATTCTGATCTCTAATGTGCATATGGGTGATAAGTCATTCTGCGTCTACGTCAGGAAGAAGAAGAAACATAAGGAAGAAGAAGGGACACCCCTTGTGGTTTGAGAGGTGAAGAAACAGTAAGCATTTCATTTGTTTTGAATCAGTTTGTAATTTTTATACTGAATTCTGCTAGAGTGGCAATTACCAGCTTATGAGAAGAGTGTTTCTCATATACTGGTGCTATAAATACTGGGTAAAGAGAATTGTTTTTGTTTATGCATTTTCTAACAGTTTGTTGATTGTAAAAGGGTCGAGTGTAGGGACTCACTCGTAAAACAAAGGTTTCCAAATTGTTCTTCTTCATTCAATTAATAAAATCGGCAATTCCTCTACCGAATTCTTACCAAATTGGTATCAGAGCTTCGATCTTAGGAGGGATGACGCGTAGTACGAGTCAATTGGGAGAAGCAGTGGATGTACTCAAGGAGAAGATGGAGATGCAGCAGGAAGTCAACGAATCTTCAGGCAGAGAGATGGCTATAATCAAGGATAAACTGGATTCATTGCAGAAAATGATCGTGGAATTGGTGAAATCTCAAGGAAAAAAGCCGAAAAAGGAATGTACATCAGCGTCGATTCAGCCGGATCAATTGTTGAAGGTGAACACTCTTGAACTGGTTGAGCAGTCTGATATGAGAAACAAAATGGAAAATCGTCTATTGCAGGAGTCAAATTCATATTGTAAGAAAATTGAGATGTCGGTGTTTGATGGATTGGATGTGGTGGAATGGATATCTCGAGTTGAATTGTATTTTGAAGTGGGACATTATAGTGAAGAGGAGAAGTTGTTGTTAGCAACGATGAAGTTAGAGAGCACTGCTCTTTGTTGGTATAACTGGCAGAAAACGAGGAAATGATTTGAAGATTGGGACAGATTTAAGTTGGGAGTATTCAACAGATTTGGCGGTTTCAAGGTTTGATCGGCCAGTGATCGTTTGTTTACTCTAGTTCATTCGCTATCGGTCCGGGATTATCTTAAGGAATTTGAGGAGATTGTTTTGCAACTTGATAGTTTGCCGGATAATGTGTTGATTAGTGCATTTCTCAACGGGTTGCAGCTATCTTTGAAGAAGATGGTTCGTGTATTGAATCCACAAGGGTTGGAGGATGTAATAGCTACGACGTTGCAAATTGAAGACTGCGAAGTTGTTTCGTTGGATTGGATTCCTTCGAAGGTTGAATCGAAGCCGGTGAGCTTTATTAAGCGAAATCGGATTTCAGGAATGAGGTTTGGGAAATTCCTACACTAATAATCAAAGCTCAATGACAGGACAGTCTATGGCTGGTTCTTCCCAAACCAAAAGTCCACAGGCCATTCAAAACAGTCGAGATGGGACAATGGACAATCGAAACCAAAGTCGTAAAAACAGTTTTAGAAGGTTGATGGAGTCCGAAGCTGAAGACAGGTGGAAAAAGGATCGTGTTTTCGTTGCGACGAGCGATACTATTACGGTCATGTTGCAAACAACGTGAAATTCAGGTTTTGATAGTCTATGAGGGTGATGAGATGATTGCAGATGATGAAACGGAACCGGAGGAGACCAGTATCACAATGGAAACCAATTTGAAACCGAAATCAGAAATCACTGAATTAGCGGAATTGTCACTCAATTCTGCAGTGGGTATCTCGTCCCCTACCACGCTGAAATTAAGGGGATGTATTGGTACACAAGAAGTTGTCGTAATGATTGACAGTGGAACAACACACAATTTCATAGCTGAGCAAGTGGTGTCTATGCTGGGTTTACTCACTGAAGCAACATCAAAATACGGGGTATCTCTTGGAACTGGTCTGACTATTAAGGCTATGGGTATTTGCAAGGCTGTGGAGGTTCATATTCAAGGGGATGTTATAGTGTGTGATTGCCTTCCTCTTCAATTGGGAAGTGCGGATTTGATCCTTGGAGTACAATGGTTACAAACTTTGGGCAAATACAACTTGATTTTCAGAAATTGGAGATGTCTTATTATCTTGAAGGAGTGGGAGTTACTTTAAGAGGCGATCCTACTCTCCAAAATTCTTCGATTTCGTTTAAATCCTTGGTCAAATATGTTCATGAAACCGAACAAGCTATTGAGTTGATGAATATTGCAGGTCCACAGAATATGAGTGTACAGATTCCGATATCCATTCAAGACTTGCTAACCAAATTGGGGAATGTCTTTGTTGAACCAGTGGATTTACCTCCGATAAGGGGGCATGAACATCGTATCATATTACAAAATGGGACCGGGCCGGGGAGCGTTAGACCATATCGGTATCCTCATACTCATAAAGAGGAAATAGAGAGGTTGGTGAAAGAGATGTTAGCAGCTGGAATTGTTCAGCCAAGCAAGAGCCCGTTTTCCAGCCCAATTTTGTTGGTCAAGAAGAAAGATGGTGGTTGGCGTTTTTGCGTCGATTATCGAGCTTTGAATAGCGTCACAGTGGCTGATAAATTTTCGATTCCGATGATCGACCAGTTACTTGATGAATTGCATGCAGCTTAGTGGTAAATAAGCTCGATGTGAGAGTTGGGTATCATCAAATTCGAATGCGGAGATAGGATGTCGAGAAGACAGCATTTCGTACACATGATGGCCATTATGAAATTCTGGTTATGCCATTTGGGTTTCCGAACGCACCGGCGACGTTTCAGGTGTTGATGAATGAGATCTTTTGGCCATTTCTTCGGAAATTTGTTCTCGTAATTTTTGATGATATACTCATATATAGTAGGACTCTTGGAGAGCATCACACTCACTTGCAACGAGTGCTTTGGTTTCTTCACAATCATAAGTTATACGCCAATATGAAGAAGTGTAGCTTCGACTCTCATACTGTCGAATATCTCAACCATTTGATTTCGAAAGAAGGGGTATCCACGGATCCGGCGAAAACTGAGCAATACAGAATTGGCCTACGCCCAGAAACGTCAAAGATTTGAGGGGATTTCTCGGTCTTACTGGCTATTACCGCAGATTCGTCCGAAATTATGGGATTATAGCTCGTCCACTTACTGATCTCTTGAAGAAGTTTGCCTTCAATTGGAACACTGAAACATAAGGAGCATTTCGAGTTTTGAAACAGGCTATGATGTCGGCTCCAGTTTTAGCTTTACCCGACTTCACTGAACAATTCCGGATAGAGACTGATGCTTTTGGTATTGGGTTGGGAGCTGTGTTGATGCAGAATCGACGGCCCTTTGTGTATTTTAGCCGAGGTTTGTCAGCTCACGAACAGTTGAAGCCGGTGTATGGGAGGGAGCTGATGGTGGTTGTTTTTGCCATCAAGAAATGGTGTCATTATTTGTTGGGTCGGAAGTTTCTCGTGTGCACCGATCAGAAAAGTTTAAAGTACTTAGTGGAACAAAAAGACGTTAATGTGGAATACCAATGTTGGCTCACGAAATTTCTTGAGTTTGACTTTGAGATTGTTTACAACCACGCAAGGACAACAGAGTGGCTGATGGGTTATCCCGGAAACTCTGTGAGCTTTCGGTTCCGAGTACGCTCCAATTGTACAATCTGCAACAGGAGATTCAATTACATCTAGAGCTGGGACGAGTTTGGGATGATCTATGCTCTCACCGAGCGTTTCATTCGGGGTATTCAATTTGTAATGGCCGACTGTTGTATAAGAGACGAATCGTGTTGCCACATGACTCGGGTTTTAGTCAGCTTATACTTTCCGAGTTTCATGATAGTCACATTGGGGGACATTTCGGAGTGTTGAAGACGATCAGACGCATACAAGAACTTTTTTATTGGAAAGGTATCTGCCATTACTAATTCAATATGAATGGGGTTCGATGACTGATTTTGTATTGGAACAATTGTTGATTGAAAGAGATGAGATGTTGACTCAAATTAAACAGCATCTTCAGAAGGCACAACATCGGATGAAGTTAGTTGCGGATGCATCCCGAAGAGAGCTTGAGTTTAAGGAGGGAGATATGGTTTATTTGAAGCTGAGGCTGTATCGTCAGAGGAGTGTAGCTCGGAGACCATTGGAAACTCGCAGCTCGTTTTATGGACCTTTCTGCACCTCTGGTCGAGTTGATCAAGTTGCATATCGGTTGGAGTTGCCCGTTGACAGTAGAATTCATCCAGTTTTTCATGTGTCCCAGCTGAAGCGAGCTATTGGACAGACAATCCAGGTACAACCATTACCTAACACCCTATCGACTGACTTGGAATGTGTAATGGAACCGGAAGAACTATTGGCGGATCGTTATAATCCATCTGTACACTTGGAAGTTTTGATTCAATGGAAGAACCTTCCAGCTCCTGAGGCCACTTGGATTTTAGCTCGTGAATTTGTTGAACAGTATTCCGATTTTCAACTTGATGTCAAGCTGCGTCTGAAAGGAGGGAGTATTGATATGTCATTATGCGTCTACGTCAGGAAGAAGAAGCAGAAGGAAGAAGAAAGGACACGCCTTGTGGATTGAGAGGTGAAGAAACAGTAAGCATTTCATTTGTTTTGAGTCATTTTGTAATTTTCATAGTGAATTTTGTTAGAGTGGCAGTTACCAGCTTATGAGAAGAGTATTTCTCATATACTGGTGCTATAAATACTGGGTAAAGGGGAATTGTTTTGGTTTATGCATTTGCTAACAGTTTATTGATTGTAAAGGGGTTGAGTGTAGGGACTCACTCGTAAAACAAAGGTTTCCAGATTGTTCTTCTTCATTCAAACGGTAGTTCCTTTACCGAATTCTTACCAATGGGTTGCTGAAGCAACGATAGTTTTTCTTATTTTGTACTGTATATCTTTTGGGTTTGTCATCTAATTTGTTTCTTCAGACAATGGAAACGAGATATTTGGATGTCTATATGAAAGTTCAGAACTTTGGTTATTTGCAGAGAAATTGATATGTCTATTTCTCAATTTATTTGCTTCTCATTCTCGAAGAGACATTTTTTAGGTTGTGTTCTCTTCAATGGTGGTTTCTTAGTTTGGTTGTGCTATCTCCTGGTTGCATTTGCAAGAGCATTAAAGTGATCGTGTAGATGAATTGCTTTGGGTTCTTATGTTTGTGGCTTTATTGTTTTGCAGTGTGGTTCGATAAGACACAATCCAAATCAGAAGATCATTGCATTTCCAAGAACAAGTAAAAACAAATATTCTTCTTTAATTGTTAAGTCCATCTTGAACAATACACTGCGAAACATCAATGACAATGAAGTGGCTGAGCTTGCAAGGGTACTTCTGGAGAGATTGTTTGCACAGAAACAGAAAGTGGAAAAACAAATGAACCAAAGTTCAGTTTATTCTGATGGGAACTTGCCCTTTCTTAGTCTTGAACTACTTGAGTCTGATCTTCAGGCTGCATTAATGGCCTTGATTAAAAGGGAGGAAGACTTAGACGATGCCGAGAGCAAGGTTCTCTCTGAGCAAAATCAACTAAACCGGGCAAAGGAGGAGCTGAACAACGAGAGAGAGAAATTGCTGAGGCTTCCTTGAAGCATGAATGTCTACAAGAGGATCTAAAACGGGCAAATGTCGAGTTAGCTTCTCAGGCCAAAGAGATAGAAGAATTGAAGTATAGGCTTAAGGAGAGAGATGAAGAAATTGTTGCCATGTAGGCTTCGCCGACTTTGAAAGATCAAGAACTCGATAAAATGCAGAATGAAATCGCATACAAAAGCAAAGAGGTCTCTGTGGCTATTTCTGAAATTCAAATCAAATCTCAATTTCTTAGAAAAGCCAACAAAGTCATGAAGAGTCAGGAAGTGGAAATACTTGCACTTTAGAGGGCCATCAAGGAGAAAGAGGAAGAGCTGGAAGATTTATAGGCTACAAAGAAACTAGATATGGAAAAGCTCAGCGAATCAGAAGACAATTTGGAAAAGCAAACAAAGGAATGGTTGATAGCCCAGGAAGAAGTGAAAAATCTTGAAGAGGAAGCATTGAAACGCATTGTAGAAGCTAATGAAACCATGAAAGACTTCGTAAGAGTGAAAAAATTTCTTACCTTTGTTCTAGGTAGCAATTAATGTTGGAGAAACCATTAGCATTTGAATGCATAGGAGTATATTGCTGGAGTAGCACACAAATATGCCTAGAAAAAATCTAAGCAAAACTCATGGTTTATTGATGACAGATAAGGAAAATTGTGTGAAAATTTCTGCTCGTGTCTACCATATATTTCTTATATGTGATCTACATGACAATTCATGCTTTTATGTGCTGTGATTTTTGTACCAGGCTGGATGATTCAATTCCTATGAAGGAGACAGTGAGGGCGATGAACTATGTAATTGACAAGGGGTAAGCATTCTCCTGGGGTACGAGTTAGTTGTTTGCTTTGATTTTGTTGAATGGCTAACCATAGTGGTTTGGAGTTAGAAAACATTGCAGAAGGTCGGTTATTCCAAGTCGAATAGGTCATTGAAGCGACCAAGGTAAGTTAGGAATTCTGAATTCGTATCCTCTCCTCTAAAGTAGTATCTTCGAGTAAGTTTAGGGAAAAAAGATTTTCTTTGTTAGATAACAGGTTCTTCATGAAGAATTCTGATATCCTTTAGCTTTTTACATCGACTTGATTCCATTATTATTTTCTCTTTGATTTTCTATGATGCTATTGGATTGGATTCTGCGAATGCTCTTACGTATCGATTTGGTGTCAAGGTCTTGATATGTGAGTGATTCTTGTGGTTTGGTTCTCATTCGTTATTTCCCCACTGTCATCTATGTCCTCCCTAATGGGCTCAATAATATCTTGACAACTTACACGCCTCACTTCCTCAATTCTTCGGCAGCTTCAACCTCCATCCAAGGATCTACATATCTAGAACCATGGATTGGGATAACTTCCCACATGGTCACAGATGAGGACGCGGATTGGCTTATGCAGACAACTCAAAATCTAGAATGATGGGTTGGGATGACCTTCCTTTTGATGTTGTTTGAAGTAGTTTGTAGAATGCTTGGGACTCTTTTTTGGTTCTGTCAATATCTTTAAAACTCTAATCATTATGTCTAATAGTTGCTTTATTTTTGGTTCAGTTGGTGGAGAAGGACCCCGAAAGACCGAATTCCGTTGTTCTAGGTAGCCATTAATGTTGGAGAAACCATGAGCATTTGAATGCATAGGAGTATATTGCTGGATTAGCGGAAAAATTTACCAAGAAAATATCCAAGCAAAACTCATGGTTTATTGGATGAAAGACAAGGAAACTTGTATGAAACTTTCTGCCCGTGTGTACCATATATTTCTAATATGTGATCTACATGACAATTTATGCTTTTATGTGCTGTGATTTTAACTAGGCTGGATAATTCTATTCCTATCAAGGAGACAGTGAGGGCGATTAACTATGTAATTGACAAGGGGTAAGCGTTCTACTGGGGTACTAGTGAGTTGTCGGCCCAATAGACAACAGAGGCATGTGCAAGTGTTGTTAGGTTGAATTTGGTTGTGCGAATTGTTGAGCAGCTGGAGTATAACACGTTCACTAGGCACAAAGTGTGTATCTAACACCTTTCCTATCTCTTCTACTGTTGAATAATCAACATATACACATCAAATTTGAGCAACAACATATACACTTATATCCTAACATTATTACCGTTAAACCTCATCTTCTGCATTCAACTTGGTATTTTTTTTCTGCCACATCTAATTCCAACAAAAAATATATATTAGGAAGATATGAAGATATAGAAATTAGGAAAATCTTATCTTTTTTTCAGTTCATTGGATTATGTATTTGGGGATTAAACGAATATTCAATATTATAAACCATTTAAAAGGAATGCAAGAAAACGACAAAAAAAGCGCGAAAATAGTCTCTAGGGAGTCAAGAGGATTGAGATGCATGATACACATTCAGAGTGTACCATATAATGGATCTATTAACATCGCATGCTAAGGAACAACGTCTTTTAGGCCGTTTTTAAAGGATTTGATGAACACAAAACACGTTCATTGATAATCATTTGTTTGGTCTTTGTTTTTTACTCCTCAATGAAACAATAAGTTATGTTAATATATTTACCTATTCCACATTATATGAATATCTTTTTCATCATAATGTATATGATATATTGCAAGGAACTAATATTGAAGGACGTATATATCTTCACGATCTTATTAAATACAACCAATATATAAGGGAAGGAGACATATCTATCCTAAAAAATTTGACAATACTACCAAATATTGGTAACTACAAGTTAACCGAAAATAGTATGCGCATATCTCTTAAAGAGGATACGGTTATTGAGAAAGTGACAGACCAAACTCATATAATTCTGAAATACAAATCCAGGATGCATTCATACCGATAATTGGTTGAATTGGTTGGCCACAAAGAAGTTGTATCAGAAAAATACGTTTATAATAAACTAAATATACCATTTATTTACTACAAAACTCATCCATTGGAATTTTGAAAGTTGTAGATGTTGTTGGACTCCTCATTGCTATGCAAGGATCAAATTTGCGGCTGCCAACCTCGATCAAAAATAGAATTCCGATTGTTATTGAATAGTTAAGTATTATATTATTACTCCATTAACATGTTTTGTTATTTCTACTATAAAAAAATTTACTCATCTTACTTCAACATTTCAAATACAGAAAATATTTCGTAAAAATAATCATACGAACTTGCTATGCATTTTCATTTAATTGTTGCTCAAATGATCGTAAAAAAATAGTTATGATCGTAACAACCATTACTCCCATTATGATCAACGATATCAAAAAAACTAGATAACATGTATTATTTTATATATTTTTTTCAATCTTATTCGTCTTTATTCGTTCTAAATATATCCAATAGGTTTGTTATCACTTCGCTCGTCCCGCTCCACACACAACTACACAGATCCACAGCTAAAACCAATCAAGAAATTCAAACTTAAGTAAGTTTTCAAAATTTTCAAATCGTGTTCATATCTTAATAATTGTTCTTAAATCATTTTATTGATTAAATTTAATCCTCAATATTTATGAATGAACATGTAGAAAAAAATAATCATAAAAAAACTGCGGCTCAAATCGTGCGATCGTTTTTTCCGAAAATTTATATTCTACAATTTTAAATACATTATAAAGAAATTGTACTATTAGTTTACATTACAACTTATAAATCTATGTTCAAATTTATAGATTGAAAATTTATTTCGTGTTTTTGTATTGCCTCGTATGCATATCAAATCTAATGACAATGTTCAAATTAATGAATTATATACAAAATGTAAGATAGATATATTTTAATTATCACAAATCCGCGTGTATCGCAGGTATCATCTAGTGTCATAAAAATGAAAGTTTGTGATGAAATTGTAATCGCAAATATCAACGATTGTGTAGTGTCAAAATTGTTTGTCACAACTTGCGATTGAAGTACAACACTATACAGTCACTTATACTTTTTCTTTCTCATCACACAAATTTAAGTGACAAACTTTATTTTGTTGAAAGTAACATCAAAATTTGGGAATATAGCATAAAAAATATCAAACTATTTTATTTTACAAAACCTGAATTATTATTTTTAACCTAAAAACGCAAACTCTTTTTTTGCCTTAAAAACACTAACTTTAGGAATATAGTGTAGAAAATACCAAAATTTTGAATTTTTGCCTATAAAACACAAATTATAACTTTGAACCTAAAAATTTTGAATTTTTACATTTTGTCTAAAACGCTCAAACTTATCAAATGAATCATGAAAATATAGTATAAAAAATATCAAACTATGTTATTTTAACCTATAAAACATGAATTATTACTTTCAACCTAAAAAACAAAACTTATATTTTTTTGTCTTAAAAACACTAACTTTAGGATATGATTAATTTCATAAATTTATCTTTCTTAGATAAACTTAAAAATTCAAAGAGTTCAAATATGATTTAGTGTTTTTGTTTGTGTATGGGTATGATTAATTTGATAAGTTTGTGTTTTTAGACAAAATATAAAAAATCAAAATTTTTAGGTTCAAAGTAATAATTTGTGTTTTATAGGTAAAAATTTAAAAGTTTGGTATTTTTTACACTATATTTCTAAAGTTAGTGTTTTTAAGGTAAAAAAAATAAGTTTGACTTTTTTAGATTAAAGAAAATAATTCATGTTTTATAGGCTAAAATAAAATAGTTGGATATTTTTTATGTTATATTCTCTTCTATATTTTAATTGAAAGGTGCTAATCGCAGGTCATTGCATTGGAAATTTAATTGCAATGCTATTTGATTGTATGTAATTGTTCATTTCATGTGGCACTTTTGTCACTGTAGATTTTGAGAGAATGATAATAGAATTTGAGAGAATGATAAGAATTTGTGAAAACAAGAGAATAATTTTTTTGTTCTGTATTTGATAGATAGTTTGTACAGGTTTATATAGGCGTTACAATGTGTATAGAAAAAAGGAAATGCAATATACATTTACACAAAAGGAAATTGTGGAAAAAGGAATGATTTGGAGATGATCGTGGTAGAATGATCTTGTTGCCAAAACTCAAGATATGTTTCTTTGTAGAATGATCTTGTTGCCAAAACTCAAGATATGTTTCCTTGTAGAATGATCTTGTTGCCAAAACTCAAGATATGTTTCCTTGTAGAATGATCTTGTTGCCAAAACACAAGATATGTTTCCTTGTAGAATTATCTTGTTACCAAAATACAAGATATATTTCCTTTTGTCAATTATGACAACATTCCCCCTCAAGTTCGTAATGATCTAGACTAAGTAGTGTTGCCTCGTTAAAACCTTACCGAGAAAACCCAATGGGACAAAACTCGGTGAAGGAAAAAGAGTACAAACACTAGGTAGTCTTTATGATGGTATCATTCGAACTTGAACTTTTACGAGGTTTGGGAATGTCCATTAAACCCATTCTCCTTTGAAGACTAGAGCTAACCTTCTCAGGGAGGGCCTTGGTGAAAAGGTCCGCGAGTTGATCGGAGCTTCTTGTGTAGGCTGTTGAGATGATTCCTTTCTTGATTTTCTCACGGATAAAGTGGCAGTCCACTTCTATGTGCTTCGTCCTTTCGTGGAGTACCGAGTTCTTCGCTATATGAATTGCTGCTTGATTATCATAGTGTAGGGTGATTGGTTCCTCTGAGTCGCTTCCAAGATCACGGAGAATAGCCCTCAACCAAATGAGTTCGCATGTGGTGTTTGTCATACTCCTATACTCTGCTTCTGCACTTGAACGAGCAACTACGCTCTGCTTCTTGCTTCTCCAAGTGACAAGATTTCCTCCCACAAAGGTGCAGTATCCTGTTGTTGATTTTCGATCGGTTTGGTCCCCGGCCCAATCTGCGTCACAGTATCCCACGATTGTTGTATGACCATTGTTTTCCATCCATACTCCTTTTCCCGGCGATCCCTTGAGATATCTGAGAATTCTCTCCACTAGATGCCAGTGTTGTTTTCTTGGGGCATGCATATGCTGACTGACTTGACCTACAGCAAAACAGATGTCGGGACGAGTGATTGTAAGGTAGATTAATTTTCCCACGAGTTGTTGATACTGGGCGACATTGGATATAAATTCCCCCTCGCGATGAGTATGCGATCATTTCCAGAAATTATGATATCATCAACATACACTAAAAGAACAATTGTACCTGATTCCCCCTGAATTGAAAACAAGGAGTGATCCGCTTCGCTTTTGGTAAAGCCATGTTTGGTGAGGGCATCATGGAGCTTTTGGTACCAAGCTCTTGGGGATTGTTTGAGCCCGTATATAGCCTTTTTCAGTTTACATACTTGTCCTGCACCCTTGGTATATCCAGGGGGACATTGCATGTATATTTCTTCGTCAAGATCGCCTTGGAGGAAAGCATTCTTGACGTCCATCTGCCGTAGATCCCAGTTAAGATTAACCGCAATAGATAACAAGATTCGTACCGTATGAAGTTTTGCTACGGGAGCAAAGGTCTCGGTGTAATCTTCTCCGTAAGGTTGAGAGTAGCCTTTTGCCACAAGCCGGGCTTTGTGTCGTTCGATTGACCCATCACTCTTGTACTTGATCTTAAATATCCATCGACAGCCGACAGGTTTCTTATCTCGAGGGAGATCAACTAGGTCCCATGTTTGGTTTTTCTCCAGTGCGTAGATTTCCTCCTTCATTGCAGACATCCATTCGGGCCGATTCACGGCCTCTGAGTACGACTGAGGTTCATGATATTGGTCAATTTTACTAAAAAAAGCACAATGGTGAGTAGGTAATGAGGAAATATCACAATAATTTTGAATTGGATAAGAAACAGTAAGACCGGTATAATATTCTCCCTTGTATAGCCATTCGGAAATAGGTTTTCGAATACGGGTGCTGCGACGAGGGACAACATCACTGTAATGTTCCTGAATGATGGCATCTTCGAGTGTTTCTTCGTCTTCGTGATTGTCCCTGTCAGCGGTCCGATCAGTGTCGTCAGCGACCCGAACTAAAGCTCGAGCGGGACGCTCCGTATCTATCCTAGAACCCGTGTTCGCCCCGCGCGGGCCCCGCTCTCCCCGGGTCATGTTGTTCCCTCTATGAGACCAACACGCTCGGGTTGGGTAGAGAGCACGAGCGGGCTGTCCTGGTTTGTGCTTGCCCCACGCGGGTCTCCTAGCTCCCTGACCCGGGTTGTTCCTTCTGCGAGATTTCTACATCACCAATACGAGCAGGTTGCACTGTCTCATCAACGGCTCGATTCCCCCCATCATTTTGGCTATCTTCTTGACCTGTAACACCTTTACCCTACAGTTGTGTTACGAAATACTATAGGGAAGAATTGAGATCATAGGGTACCAAGAGATTTTCAAGCTCTTTCCAATCTTGATTTCCATAGAAACTGCGTCCTTCTTCAAACTTTACTTCTCGAGACACGATTATGCGGTGAGACTCCGGGTTATAACATTTGTACCCTTTGGAAGAATAACTATATCCCACAAACATGCACTTAATGCTTTTCGGATCGAGCTTGGTACGTTGATTGTCTGCAACAAACACGTAACAAATACACCCAAAAATACGCAAATAGTCTATGTCGGGTTTTGAGTTGTTTAATACCTCATACGGTGTTTTGTTGTCAAGGCACTTAGTCGGTAGACGATTAATGAGGTGACAAGCTATGAGGACCGCATCCCCCCAAAATCTCTTGGGAACATTTCGGTCGAACATGATAGTACGGGAGACCTCCATGAGGTGTCGGTTCTTGCGCTCTGCGACTCCGTTTTGTTGGGGCGTATAAGGGCATGATGTTTGGTGAACGATACCGTGTTGGACAAGGAACGATCTGAGCTTGTGATTGGTGAATTCACCACCATTATCTGTACGGAGGCACTTAATTTTTGCTTCGTATTGGGTTAGAATATGCTGATAGAATTTAACAAAACAATCATAGACGGCAGATTTAGATTCTAGAAGATATAGCCATGTAAATTTCGATTTCTCGTCAATAAAGCTTAAAAAATACTTCTTTTGATCTCTAGTAAAACATGGAGCAGTCCAAACATCCGAATGGATCAATTCAAAGCACTTGTTATATAGAGTTTTAGAAGTAGGAAAAACGGTTCTACAATGCTTGCCTAAGATACAAGACTCACACTTCTCATGATCATAACTAACATTCGGGAAAACATGTTTGAGAGATTGAAAATGAGGATGACCTAGTCTAGCATGCCACAACTTAGACGTAACATCATCTTTGTTGGAAATAGATGAAAAAGCTAATAAAGCACGAGATAAAGAGTCCGTAGGGGTGATAAGCTCTTCAAGCACGTAAAGACCATTTCGTAGTGTTCCACCTCCTATGATACTTTTTGTCTCAATATCCTGTAACCAAAATTTGTTAGAATCAAAGCACACAAGACAATTACAATCTTCAGCCAATTTTTGAACCGAAATAAGATTAGTTGTAAAATAAGGTACATATAGAGCGGTCGAGTCTTTTGTAAGCAATTTTAATTTTCCTATGCCTTTTATCGGGACACTTGGCCCATCAGCTATAGTAACCTCTCCTATTGATTTTTGCATATGCTCAAGAAGATATTTATCTTTTATCATGTGTGATGTCGCTCCCGAGTCAATGACAACGTGATGTTTAAAATGAGAGAGTAAAGCAATGTTACCATCCTCTTTTGGATCAGCCTTGGTATTGTCTGAGGCGGTGAGGACCTTGCTGAGCATGTGTTTAAGCGCGTCTAGTGTCATGTATTGGGATTGTGATCCTTGTGAGGCCTCGGGTTGTGATGCATAGTGGGCTGATTCTCTCGGATGCGATCCCTGCCTTCCTCGGGTTTTAAGGTGAGGGTGAAGGATCCAACATCTTTCTTTAGAGTGCCCTTTTTTCCTGCAGTGATCACAATAATAAGAAATTTTACGGTCAGTAGTGGACTTGAAGTTTCCGGAGAATCCATCGCGTTGCTTGCTTAGATGGGCGATCTCCGTATGTCCCTTGAAGAGTCGGTTTGATCCCTCTTCTTTCTTGATCATCATGCACACTTCGTTAAGTGAAGGAAATTCTGATTGACGAAGAATATGATTAATTAGATCATGATAAGATGCACCAAGAGTCGACAATAAATTAAAAACTTTGTCTTGATTGTGTCGAATCATGATCTCCTGATTCCCCCAGGACTCGTCTTGTGCCTTCTTAGCTTGATTTGCAACAGCATTGGCGGCCTCTCCTTCATCGGGTGAGGGTTGAATATAACCCCACAACGAGCAACTCTTGAGATTGTAGACCTCCTTGAGTTCGTTCCACAGATCCTTCGGCTTGCGGATGTGGCCATAAGCCTGAAGGAGATGGACTTCGAGAGAGTTTTGGATGATGACAAGCGTTGTGAACTCGTCTTGTGCCTTCTTAGCTTGATTTGCAACAACATTGGCGGCCTCTCCTTGATCGGGTGAGGGTTGAATATAACCCCACAACGAGCAGCTCTTGAGATTCGCTTCAAGGAGTCTGGACCATATGGTGTAGTTGTCACCATTGAGGAGAATGGGTATGCGCTTGCTTGCGGTGTCCATAGCTAGGCGGTCGAGATTTGACACAAGAATAAAAGTACGGAAGAATTTGAGTCTCTGGATCAGAGATGCTCTGATACCATGTAGATTTTGAGAGAATGATAATAGAATTTGAGAGAATGATAAGAATTAGTGAAGAACAAGAGAATAATTTTTTTGTTCTGTATTTGATAGATAGTTTGTACAGGTTTATATAGGCGTTACAATGTGTATAGAAAAAAGGAAATGAAATATATATTTACACAAAAGGAAATTGTGGAAAAAAGAATGATTTGGAGATGATCGTGGTAGAATGATCTTGTTGCCAAAACTCAATATATGTTTCCTTGTAGAATGATCTTGTTGCCATAACTCAAGATATGTTTCTTTATAGAATAATCTTGTTGCCAAAACTCAAGATATGTTTCCTTATAGAATGATCTTGTTGTCAAAACACAAGATATGACAACAGTCACAAGTAATCACATATATTTACTACGACGAAAAATACGTCGTAATGTGGATCGCTATGTGCTGATTTTCTTTGTAGTTCCTTATCCTCTCACTCACCAATAGTACTTAGGATCTCACCGCATCAACTAAGGTAGAGAAGGAGTCCTTAAGACACGAAGCCCAAGTAGCACCATTTGAGGTGGTAGGAGAGACTTGAGTTGTCCCATACCAAAAAAAAAAAGGTGAAATCATAGTTTTAGGATAGACTGAAATTAATGCATTTGTTATTTTTTTCTCCCTCGGGTCATGTGAAAGGAAACAAATCAGTTTCTGGTTATGATATAATCAAATTTATGTCATGTTTCATGTCTGTTGCTTTTTTATTCCTTTTATAGGGACATAATATATCTTATTATTAGTCTTGATTATATCTGTACTGGCAGGAAGCTTTGCTGAGATGACAAATGTTATACTACTAACTAACTGCGTTAAATAAATATGACTCGATTTAGAATGAAAATAAAATAAAAAATAATATTCAACTATGCTTACCAAATGAAAATGTTTAGCTATATTGGTGAGTATATTACATTAAATATATATATATCTTCTCATATTGAAGTATTAATCTAAAAAAATATATTCGCATTCATCGGATTCCAATCATAAAAAATATAATAGATCAGAAAATCTATAAATTGTTTTAAATTATAAAAAAAAGTATATGTAAAATTCAAAACAGAGAATAACTAACAAATCTAAAAGAACATTAGAAAGAAATCATTATGATAAATTGATATCTGAAAGAAAAAAGACTAACCGAAAGAAATTACATGTTAAAAAAGGTTTATTATACTCTTTAACAAGAAAATTTTAAAATAAGAAATACGCAATAAATGTATAAAAAACATACATAATTTTATACATCTGGCACTGTAAAACATATCGATTTATAATTAGTCGCACATATATTAAATTAATCGTATTATATTTCAACATTATTATATTGTCATTTAATTACGATAAATAATAAATTAAAAACAATCAGATAACCCAGATACATTTTCATTAGAGTCTTGTTGGTTGGGTTACCTGTGAGACCTATTAACATAAACAACAATAGAAAAACTTACTAGTGATAAAAATGTGAATTTCTTTAATTTCATAGACATGCTTATATTAATTTTTTAACGTTTTTAGAGAAATTTTATATTTTACTGTCCAATATTATTTTATTCCAAATTTTGATTAAATTAAATAGATAATTTGTATCATTCATTGTCAATTGAATTAATACAACTAAAATAGTTTATCTTAGATCTACGTATTATATTCTAAAACATATAATACAAAAATTTGGATACAATTTGCTATCTAAATTATTTGGAGAGAATTTTTTAGAAAAAGAAACGTATTTTCTTTAAGTATTATGATTTATTTTATTTCTTACACTTATTTTATTCCCCTTTTTTTTTTAATTCTAATCACATATTCACGAAAATTCTTTATATTGTCAATTTTTTAGAATTCTGTTAATTTTCCGTGATTTCAAATAAAATTTAAATAATCAAATTTCTAAATTCATCCTATTTTTTCTCTCTCTAACTTCACAAATTCAACATAACTTCACAAATTCAACATATTTTACCCCGAAGTTTGAAGATTTAGTTTCTCCAAAGATTTTAATATTTAACATATTTTATCTTTTTTTTAATTTATTATATTTTCCACCGAATTTTTTAAATTAAACCTATGTAAGATAAAAAATTAAAGACATAATAAATATGACTAGAAAATTTATATTAAATTCTAATTTTGATTCGATTACAATGAATTATTTGAATAAAATATAAACAATTTTGTTTCGATATATTTGGTATAATTTATTAATCAATATAGAAAGCAATAGATATATAGTTGAAAACACAGTTTACTTTTTTTTATACTTTGTTTATTTTTTTGTTTCATGGACAACCATATATTTATTTTTTTTATTCGAAAAACCTAAAATACATAATTATTATCCAAATAAATCGAAACAAAATCTCTTATATTTACAATTAAATGATCATTATTTATTGAAGTTTAAATAATTCGTATCCATTATAATCAATCAAATTTCGAAATAAATCCAAAATTTTAATCCTAATTATTATAACATTTTTTTTAAAATTTTAGAGAAAATATGTTAAATTTTGAAAATTGAAGAGGAAATTTGCTAAATTTGAAAATTTTGGAGGGAGAAGGTAATATTCGCTAAATTATGAAACTTCAAAAAAATGTTGAATTGAAAATTGTTTGAAAGAAATACATGAATTCTAAAATTTGTAAGAAATATGCGTAAGTATAAAAATTTGAGAGAGAAGAGAGAAGATAGAATGAATTTAAAAAATTTATAAAAAAATAAAATAAATATATAAATTTAGATATATAGGAAATTAATAAAATTCAGTTGATAATACTCTTATAGTTAAAATATAAAGGAAACTCATTTATATGAGCGGAAAAGAAGACTACATGAGTTAAGAGTTAAGGGAAAATAAAATATGCAAAGCGCGACTTATGGAAAGATTGAAAGGCTGTTTATAAAATTAAACTATAAATACAATAAAATTAGAAATAACTATAAATACTTTTTTGGCTTGAATAATATTTTTCTCTTCTCTCGAAATTTTCCAGTGATAATTTTTCTTATTGAAAACATATTCCATTAATTTTGTTTTGAAAAAGATCCTTGGTCTCACAGATGTACTATTTTCTTTCAATATACATAAATTCTCGGGAGATTTTATAAATATATATATAAACCAATGTTGTTATTGTTGGGAAAAACTCGACTTTCCCGCTTCGTGAAGTTAAGATGGGCACTTAGGATTAAAACAAGAAATGGGAGCACAAGAGTACAATTCGCAAATTGAAGATTCTTCTACTATATACAATAATAGTAGGATTACAAAATTGTCTCACACTCGGTGGTTCACTCAAGCTTGAGGGTTGACTCTTCCCAAGCTTCTTCTCTTCTCTCACAAAGAGGCTCTCTTAAGTTTTCTCACTCTAGGTGGCTTCTCTCTTGAGTTTCTCTATAGTTGTAATTAAGCTCGTGTAGTTCACGATGGAGGATCATGTCACTCATGATGGAGAAATGTTCAAGCTCACAGCCAACAACTACTCGTATTGGAAACCGATGATGGAGGACCACTTGTATTGCAAGGATTTGCATGAGCCCATCATCCACAAAGACAAAGTAGAAGAATCTTCAATTTACGAATTGTACTCTTGTGATCCCATTTCTTGTTTCAATTCTAAGTGCCCATCTTAACTTCACGAAGCGGGAAAGTCGAGATTTTCCCAACAGTTATAGTCCTCACACAACCTAGCTTACGTAAGTCCAAATATGTTATTTTATAAACTAATATCACATTTCATCTGTACGGTTGCAGTTCGGTAAGTATTTATATCACATAAATTCAAAACACATATACACTTGTGTGTGCATATATATACACATACATAACTTGCAAAGACCATTATAACATCTCTTCTAAGCTTCAAACCAACTTTTTTCAACATGGAAATGCAAAGTTTGATTCATCATCTTTTGAGTTCATGTTCTTCTTTTGCTTCATCATCTTCACCGTCAAGACTATTCAAATCTCTTTTATTTTCCTTATTCTTTTATTGTTTATGTTTCACGACGGCTAACGCAACGCTGAAGCTACCGCCGAACATCTCAGTTCCGGCGTTATTAGTGTTCGGCGATTCGATAGTCGACGCAGGAAATAACAATAAGTTCATGACCCCAAGCAAGTGTAATTTTCCTCCCTACGGTATCGATTTCGATGGCGGAGTTCCTACCGGAAGATTTTCCAACGGGAAAGTCCCTTCCGATTTGCTAGGTTAGTTATTTTTTTCATGATATATACATATGTAAACCCGTTATATATTCGTATGTACCGGAAATTCTTAAGTTTTTATCTTGAGGATATTAATGGAATAACTCATTGAATGATTTATGTGGTAAATAAATCGACAATTAAAGCTGATTTCGGTAACCCTATCACTAATTAGTAAGATATATCATACGAACATAAGGTTTTTGCTTAGATGAAAATTACGTGCATGGATAAATTTCTGTTTTTCTGGATGATTTATTTTTCAACTCTATACTTAGAATGGTTATATTATAAGCATTCTATTTTACTTTATTTTTTGGGTGAAAAGGGTATTTGATATGTTATTTGATTCATTTAATATTTTTGGTCGATTGTTCTATTATTGTTCGTACGATTTTCTGGTCATAAATGATCCATAAAATATGAATAAGCAGTTGTTACACCTAAAAGCTTATATATGCATTGATTGCAAAAAAAAATTTATAGAATAATTGCAACATTTTTTTGTAGAATAATTGAACAATTACTTTTTTATAACTTTCGCAGCAATTTATATTACCGAATCGAGAAAATTCATAAAAAATATTTAAAAAATTAATTTATTTCATATGGTCGTCTTTCTCGACTTTCTTTGTAGTATTTTGTAATGTTTTGGTTTTTATCGTCGAGGGTTAATTTTATTCTTGTAGTTACTTTAGGTTTAGTATCGGTTAATACATCAAATACAAACATTAAATTATACATAAATTTCTTCCATAAAAATTGAAATTCCGGTTTATATTTGTTTAATTTTGGACTGTTTTGACAGCGGAAGAAATAGGAATAAAGGAAATCGTACCGGCGTATTTAGACCCAAAATTAAAATCAGAAGATCTCTTAACCGGTGTTACTTTTGCCTCTGGTGGTGCCGGTTATATTCCTTTGACCAACTCATTAGCGGTAATTTCGGTTATATATATATATATATATATGCGCGTGTAACATTGAATATTGAAGGTCATGCGGTTAATCATATTTAACGAGGTTAAGATATCATGATTTAAAAGGTTGAATGTGTCACTTAACATCCAAACTACGATGATGATAGTTTTTATTATAATATTAGATATGACGTGAAACGATAAATGGTTTCATAGAAAAAATTAATCGAATATACATTCGAATTAAATACTCTTTTATAGTTAGATTTTTATATACTTTTCAGAGAAAACTTGTCGCCGAATAAATTGAAGTGGTAAAATATGTTTGAAGTAAGATTTTGATAATTAATTATATAACTCAGAATGATTGAAAGAATAAAATATTTTAAAAGTGTATATTTTTCTATTGTAGTAAAAGTTTCTATTTTAAAATAAACTATATGGAAGAACACCGAAAGAGTTTATATACTATTAAAACGATAATGGTGTTATATTTCGAATTACATTACGTATATATATATATATATATAATTCTTTAATATTGAAATATTTTAAATGCTATTCTAACCAATTCGTACATAAATATCTTTATCGAACTTATAATAAAATATCCTGCAATTTTGACAATTCCCCTTTGGAAAAATACAAAAGATATTAAAACAAAATCCCATGAAAAATTAATTTATAAAAAACAAAACTTTTATATATATATATTAATTTGTTTATATTTTATAAATGAATTGTACTATTATTTTAGAATATTATAAGATTTATTAATTATTTAAAAATTAACATGTGACAACACATAACAATTGATGTGTATTTTTATCGTTGTATACACATTTGATTTTTTTCCAAAATAAATTATTATAATTTGTATATTCTTTAGAAAATAATTAAAATTTAATTTGATAAATGAAAATCTAATTATAAATAATATTTTTTTTTGTATTTTATAAAAGTTTCACCCGATTACTTTGAATATTTATTAAAATCATGACTACTTTTCAATCCGGCATTAATTGCGGGAACATTTATTTTGGTGAGAAAGTGATAGATATAAATGAATCGAGTCATAGATAGAAAAGATACCGTGACATTTAAATATCGATCGACTTTATATCAGTTTATATATTTTTTGTTAACTTATATCATTACGATGGTTAATTTCCTTGATATGATGTGTTTAAAAAAAAACAGGTGGCAATATCATTGACGGACCAATTGAAATATTTCGAAGAATACATAGAGAAATTGAAGGAATTGGTGGGTGAAGAGAGAAAAAATTTCATATTGGCCAACAGCTTATATATTGCTTTGACTGGGAGCAACGATATTGCCAATACATACTTTGGTCTACCTATTTTGCAATACAAATACGACGTCGATACTTACACTTCTCTTATGGCTGATTCTGCTTCTTCTTTCCTCCAGGTGCAATTATTATCTCCTTACATTTCTATCTATAGACATAAATAGTAATAAATAACAAAAACCAAATTGATAATAAATTACATTAATCATATTCCATACAACAGTGGCACTGATATAACTTGTTTAAATAGAAACTGTACGGGTATGGAGCAAGAAGAGTATTGGTGTTGAGTGCACCACCAATTGGCTGTGTGCCATCACAAAGAACAGTAGCAGGAGGACCCTCAAGAGAATGTGTTGAGCGATTCAATGACGCAGCTCAGCTTTTCAACTCCAAACTCTCTGCAAAAGTTGATTCCTTAAAAACAACCCTACCCGAAAGCAATTTCGTTTACGCAGATATCTATAGTCCCCTCCTTGATATCATCGTAAACTTTCAAAACTACGGTAATTTTCGCATTCATTTCAAAATATTTCAATTGCTACATTTAGTTCAATTGGATTTAAAGATTATATTGTTACGAAAAGAATATATGATTAACAGATAAATTTGGTTTGGGAGTGTAACAGGATTTAAGGTTGGTGACAGAGGATGTTGTGGAACAGGATACATAGAAGTTACAGCTACTTGTAACAAATATACTTCAACTGTATGTCCTAATAGGGATGAGTATGTGTTTTGGGACAGTTTCCATCCCACTGAAAGGGGTTATAGAGTCTTAATTTCAATGCTTGTTGACAAATATTTCGACAAGTTCTTTTAGTCATAATATTATTGACCCACTTGAAGAGTTATTATCTTCGGGTCGAACCTAAAATTAAACTATCATTGTTTGTTCATTACGTGTGAAATGCATTCATGATTTGTTCAACATTGTCCTCTATTGTTCCATTTATAGTTTTTTGTTAAATTCCAAAGTATTATATATGAAAATGATTATACTAAGTGCTATTATGTTTATAATCTCAAATGTAGTTCCTGTTTTGCAATTTTCTTATACATGACCAAAGTGCTAAGTACAAAGAAAGTTAAAAATAGTATGAACTCCCTCACTCAATACACAACCAGCCAAAGGCTATCACAACCTCACTTCAAAAATTTTCTAGTATTGTTCTAACATTTAGCTTGGTTAAGGACCTAATGTGAACACTGAAAGATAAAAAAAATACGAAACGATTAAATTGGGGTCAAGTGCGAGAATCACTAAATATTTGGTTCGTTTCAGTGTGAGAATCACTAAGTCTAGTGACAATTGAAATTCAATGAAAGAATTAAGATTTTTCATTAATGTATAGATAATTCAGATGAAAAATTCAAAAATCACATGAAAATCTATATAATTATCCGTAGAACTCTACAATTCTACCATATTCTGTAAGTTTAAGTGATAGATTTATGTCACTCAAATTCTATTTTATTAATAAAAAAATAGAATTTGTTCAATTGAGTTTCACCTTAGATTAATTTGTTAGCTTCTAAGCTCATGCTTATTTATGATGTCATGTAGCGAACCAAGATTGTTAGTATGAGTTGTTCGAGAGATTCACTACAAAAAAACAGGCCATTTCCAACGGACATATCCGTTGGAAACGGCCAAAAATCCGTTGGGAATGGCTTTTTGCAACGGATTTCAGTCCGTTGAGAATAGCGCGTTAGAAATTCGGATCCGTCACAATTCGCAACGGATGGGCGACGGATAAATTCCGTTGGAAAGTGGTGACGGATGTTCCAACGGACAAATCCGTTGCAACTATTGTAACGGACGCCCGTTGCCAGTATTGGTGACGGATGGACGCCCGTGCCAGTATTGGTGACGGATGCCCGTCGCAAATTTGCAACGGACGTCCGTTGCCGTGAGAAATCGAAAAAGAGCGGGAATTGTAGGTTGCAACGGGCTTCCGTTGCAAATTGGCGGGAAGGAACAACGGATGCCCGTTGCGCATTGCCACCAATTAGCAACGGACGTCCGTTGGGATATTTGAAAAAAAAATAAAAAAAATAAAAAAAATTGATTAAACATTTAAAATTTAAAAGTTTAAATATTTTACAAAAACATTCCAAATTATACTACGCTACTAATTAACCTATTACATTTCAGCTAAATCTGCGGGGTCGATATCGTCTCGACGTTCGCCGTCACCTCTAGAAGGTGTAGCATCTGAATCGGGACGCGGTTCTTGCTGCGATGTTGATCCCCTCCCTTGCCCCGACATGAGCTCGATCACGCTCTCCAAGTGCTGAACCTTGGCTTCGAGCTCTTCGATCCTCCGTTGTTGCGAGAAAGTCTCCTGCACAACGGGAGGTACCGAGGTGGCGTCTTCGACGATATCTTTCTGCAACGCCCCGAGACCGTATAGACGTCCCTTATACGGTCTCACCGACTACAAAATAAACAAAATTAATGTTAGTTCTTTACACATTACGAAATTAATAACTATAAAATAAAATTAATATAAAAATATACCTCTAAATAAATTTTGTCCTTTCGTAAAAGACTTAGGTCGTCGGCGCTTGAAGCGCAAGCTTGCGATTGCTGTGTGATCTTCTCTGTCACAACTCGCACGGTTCGTTCCGCCCGTGGATCGACGAGTTCCGGTTCGCCGACCGCTTCTCCGACAACCGGCTTCTTCTTGGCATGGGTTTCTAAAACCAGCTCAAGAAGAGTCGGCTCTCTTCCTATTCGTTGCATCTGCAATATAAAATAAATTTAGTTAGATTAATATTTTACATAACAAAAATATAAAGAAATAAATTTAGATTCTTACCAACTCTTTCTTTCGTTTCGGGAAGGATTTTGATCCCGAAGTATGGCGATGCGGGCCATCTCCGGGAACTTTCTCACCGTAGCGACATTTTTTGGCCTTGTCGCTCTTGGCCTTGAATTCCGCGGACTCCCAATGTTGGATCATTTTGTTGAAGACCGCATCCGTTGCCCATGTTGGTTTGCGGCTGCTGGCGTAGTAATTACGCTTCGCACCGTTCATCATGAGCCGCATCCTCACTTGCATATCATGCATCCATGCACTATATATGCGAGGCGTGTCCTTTCGCCTCCACTTGTATGAACGTTGAAATAAACATTATACAATTAGTATTATAATTAATGTTATATAAAGAAATATTAAATTTAATAGAAAAACTTACTATACAAGTGCGCCACCATTTGTGTGTTTGTGTTACTATAAAACTTTCTATAACTTGCCAGGAATAGTAAAGTTCGTCTTGGAGGGAACCTTGGATTATGACGTTGTTTGTGTGTTTCAAAACGTCATCTTCATCAAACCTGAAACATTTAAATTAAACGTTAGATCATATTTAAAATATTTAACAATACAATAGATAAAATTAAATTTATACCAGAGCGTTCCCG
>CM071860.1:54138813-54152499 GCA_036759665.1 Gynandropsis gynandra | reverse complement strand
GAGATCGCCAACGGAAACTTACCGTTAGAAACCCGTTACAAATTGCGACGGATTGCAACGGATACAGCAACGGGCTATTTCCGTTGCAAATCCGTCGTAAATTGTAACGGATGGCAACGAAAATGTTCCGTTAGAAATATTCTTGGCTCCGTTAAAATCCGTTGCGATTTGTTTCCAACGGACGGATCTGTTGCCCCATCCGTTGGAAACTCAATGTTTTTTGTAGTGATTAGACTGATCATCTTCACTATAAATTGTGTGAGTTTTGTTTTTCGTTTCTGGTTGATAGGCGGGGTGAAATGATTTTTCACAGTTTAATAGAGAGTTTCGATCCGGAATCACGTCAAGTGTCCAGATACCAAATGATATGATTTGAAAAAGTAAAACTCTAAATAGAAAGCAAAAAATGAACCAATACACCTAATCAACTAGAAACGATAAACTAGATCCACAACGATGAAGATAACTGATCCTTGCCACTCGAATAACTCAGATTAACTTGATTTGTTGAAAGATGCACAAACGGTTATGGACTAAAGTTTGATAAATTAAAACGAAAGAAAAAAATGAGATCCCTCCATTTGATAAATTTGTTAGTTCCAAAAAGAACCATGATTTAGAAGATAACAAATCATTCTAATGTGAAACCCAATTCATCAAACTTAATTTTCTTAATAAAATAATTTTGCATAAATATAGGGTACAAAAGTTTGAATAATATGAATTTAACACTTAATAGCATAGGATAAGATAGAATTGTAGAGTTTCAGGTATGATTATGTAGATTTCTATGTGATTTTGAGTTTTTTCATGAATTATCCATACAACATTACTTCAAAACTTTCATTCTTAGAGTGATTTCTGACCATCCCTCAACATGAGTGTTAAGACCCAATAGACCCAAGATTTTTTTTTTTATTATATTAAACTAAGTTTAGGTTAATGCAACTCAGCCAAAGGAGAAAAAGAAGAGAAAGATGAGAAAAAAAGGAGAAGGAAGATTCGCCATTTTGTCGTCGTGCTCTATTCGTCGGCGAGTTCGAATCTAGATTCCAGTATAAATCTGAATTTTTACTTATTATTATTCCGTCAATTTGAATATCTATATATTGGATAATGATTATTAGATCAAATCTATACTAGGGAAAACATTCGATTCATGTCACAGTTAGTAATATCACTATGGATTAGGGGTGAGCGTTTCGGGTTTCGGGACGGGTTTCTCGGGTTCGGGTTGGGTTCGGGTTCCTCGGGTTTTAAAAAATTGAACCCATAAAAACCCATTTGGTTTTCGGGACGGGTTCCTCGGGTTTCGGGTTGGGTTCGGGTTCTGAAATATTGAACCCAAAAAACCCGAATTGTATTCGGATTCGTTCGGGTTCTTCGGGTTCTTCGGGTGTTTCGGGTTTTCAATGGGTAATTCGGGTTTAAAATGGGTATTTCGGGTTCCAAATTTAACATACAACAAATTAAAAAAATACAATGCTAAAAATCCTTAAAAAACAATACCAAATAAAAATTTAAAAAAAGTTCCAAGTAAAAAATCCGTAAATTCAATGCATTCGTTCTTGTTCTTAAAGAAGGGGAGGGAGGGAAACTTAGGTTTTTTTTTGTTTTTGGGTTCCTCGGGTTCTCCCGAACCCAACCCGGACAGATTCGAACCCGTTCGGGTTCCAGATTCAGAACCCATATGGGTTTTAGATAGAACCCGTTTATCTCGTGGGTTGGGTTTTTCGGGTTGGGTCGGTCCGGGTCGGTTCGGGTAACCCGAAACGCCCACCCCTACTATGGATAGTCAAGTCATTGAAGAAGTTAAGGTGATGATCTTTCCCCATCCCAATTTTAGTTTCATTGTTGATTTATGGAGAAGTTTCTACATTTAAAACGAGGCATGACCACAATAAGATTTCTAGTATCATAATGGGAAAAATGAGACGTTACAAGTGAAGATTGGATTAAACCTTAGAATTTTCGTATGAGGATTGTTGACATTTATATTAGTTGTTTACATGATTAGAGATGATCTAGAGAGTTAATGATCGACCAAGTGTTTGGGTAGGAGAACATCGATATCTTGGGTTCGATGTTAAAGCCGAGTGAACATCTTGTCTAGTGTGCTCGATCAAGTGATTTTCAACTCAAACGTTCAACAGAAGATATGTGTGAGCATGTCAGTGAGAGTTGTCATGTGAGGAGTATCGGATCGATGATGTTAGTATGTCGACACTTGGATCAGAGCCGATGTCGTACCGAGTTGGGGTTGTGGTAACCTTTTGAGCGATTGAGCGCTATATTAGTTAGATTGGAGGATTTTTCAGCATCGTACCGTGTTGAGGTTGTGGTAACCTTTCAAACGACAGAGAGCTGTATTCTACTGATGGCTGGGGTACATTGTGACCTTGTGAGATCTTTAGTGTGCTGGGGTCGTTTGGATCTTGCGAGTGTATACCCGAGATAGAGTCGTGTGGAGTCTGTAAGTTATGATCTAGTGTGATACTAGCCTTAGACTTACTCAGTCAGATTTGGTAGGCTTATCTATATATCTTCAATATAATTATAGATCGTTATTTTGTATTATTTAGTTAAGAGTGGTAGAATACGTGATACATAGTACGTATATGTATTGGTCTCACTAAGTGTGTATTTCGTACTCACCCTATTGGTTGGTTGCCATGGATGGACAAGTGTGTATTTCGTACTCACTGAGTGTGTATTTCATTTATAAGACACATTAAAAATTTTAAGAAATAAACTCTTTTCGTATTCTTGAACGATGTCAAGAACACATGACTTCAACTTCTTCCGGGAACAATTGAAGCCATTATCCAACTGTATCAAGAGGCTTTCGCACCTCTTGTGATATCCATCACTCTACCTCAAACACCTCGACTTCAACCATTCAACCTCCATCCTCCACCTTCGCTGGACGAATCTTGAAGAGAGCCCTTAGGCTAGCCAAGAGTTCCTCCACCATTATCTACCATCAATGGATGACTTCTTAAAGAGTGCCCTTAGGTCAGTCAAGAAATCAACTTTGACACCACGAATCCTACTCAAACGGTCGAGGTTAATAGATTCTCCGTATGCGTCTTGAGTTCCCACCCCGAGGTGTGTATCATTTTGGTATCTGAGCCCGGTTCAAAGACCGAATGTAAGCTTCTATCCCTTTTAAATTAATTTTATTGTACTAATACTTTCTTTGTTTTGTTTATTGTTATAAAAAAAACAAGAAAAAGATGGCCGGACAAGGAGAGAATTCTACACGCAATAACCAACTCGACACGATTATGCAAATGCTCCAGCGAATGGAGTCAAGAATGAATCGCATTGAAGAAGAACGAAGGCAACCCGTACGTGACATACCATTGATTCATGATAATGGCGTGGAAGAAGTAGAACAACCAGATCCTCAACCTCGATGACGAGAATGTCGCGCACCACCACAACACGATCTTGAGGAGGAGGAAAAAGAGTTGCCATGAAGACCAAAGTGATGCCACATCATCCGTGAGGATGAAGATTCTGACGATGAGCCACTCGAAGACAACTACATGAACATGATGGTAAAAAATTTGAAATGAAAACCATCTAATTTTGGTGGACATGTTGAACCGGAAGCCTATCTCGATTTGGAGAGGCGGATGGACAACTACATGTATACAGAGCACAAAATGTACTATACGTTGCGGTTCAACTCACGGACGGTGCACTCATTTGGTGGGATCAAGAGGTAAGCACTCAACGACGTACAAGACTTGAACAAATCTCAACGTGGAAAGAAATGAAAGCTCTCATGCGTGAAAGGTATGCACACCCACACTTCTATTGGGAATTGCAACCAAGATACCGAATGTTAAACCAAGGAAGTAAAATTGTCGAAGAATTTGAGCATCTCGCAATAAACTAGAGATTGATGAAGATGAAGAAACTATGATGGCTCAATTTCTAGATGGAGTAAATGAACTATTCATTAGGAAGATAGAGAGAAAACAATACCATGATTTGCAAGATATATTGCATTTTTTCGTTCAAATTGGGCAATAGATCAAGATAAAGCAAGCGACAAGTCGAGGAAGGACACAAGACACATGGTCGGTCGGACAACCCCAAGGATGTCGAAAAAAACAAGGATGGACTACCATTCTAAGGGTAAAGATTCTGAGACATCAAGGAATATCAAAGGAGAAGGTAACAATCTAATTCCTTTGAAACCAATTTGTACTCGTGAATTTGTATGTTTTAAGTGCAAGGGCATATGGCACATAACGCGAGACTGCCGAAGTCTACGAGTAATGATCCTTACCGATTGTGGAGAATACGAGTCCATGAATAAGGAATAACCATATGAAGATGGAATGATGGGATCGAGTATCCAGAAAGTGGAGGAAAACTGGTAACATGATACATTTTGAGCACAATGATCAACCCTTAAGAGACGGCCCAACGAGAGACGATCTTCCACATAAAATGCCTCGTCAAGGATAAAGTATGTGGACTTATTATAGATAGTGGTTCTTGTACTAATGTTGCAAGTGTCTATATGGTGAAAAAGCTAAGTTTGGAGAAAAAGAAGCACCCCACCTGTATAAGCTACAATGTCTCAACAATCAAGGGGAGCTCAAGGTAACCGAGCAAGTAACCGTGCCCTTCAACGTAGTTAAATATCATGATGAAGTATTTTGCAATGTCGTATCAATGCAAGTAGGACATATCCTACTAGGGCGTCCATGGTAATTCGACCGCAAGGTAACACATGACGGAAGGAGTGATTTTTATTCCTTCGTCATGGAAAAGGGAAGATAACACTAGCACTTTTTTAGTCGTTTACAAGTGCACGAAATGCAACGGAAGCTGAATCATGGGGAAAAAAAATCAAATTTTTATATAAAAGCTAGTGTGGTTTGTATGGCTTTCAGTAATCAAAGCACGATATTATACAAAGATGTCTTGATAGGACAAGGCACGATGGAGTATCCCTCGAAAATCACCAACACACTAAATAAGTATACGTGCCAGACTACCACCTATAAATGGCATCGAACATCAGTTGTCGGATCCTGATTCGTAACGCGCGTTTCCCTACGGGCTGGGATCCGTTGTCGTACGTTGGGAATCTTTTCTTGAAATGGATTTTGGGCAATTTCTAACGGAATGTGCGTTGGAAATTGCCTGTTTTTTGTAGTGTAAAGAGGCATTGAATGATGAGTTCTGGATTAAGGTGATACAAGAGGAACTAGAGCAATTTGAACGTAATGATGTTTGGTATCTAGTTCTTTGACCTACTTAAACCAATGTAATTGTAACCAAACAGATCTTCAAAAACAAAACTATGGAAGATGGTCAAATTACAAAGAATAAAGCATGACTTATAGCTCAAGGATATACACAGGTTGAAGGCTAGAGTCTATACGGTTGCTACTTGGAGTTTCTTGTGTTCTTGGTTTCAGGTTATATAAAAAGGATGTGAAGAGTGCCTTTTTGAATGATCATTAAAGAGGAAGTATATGTTGAACAACCTCATGGTTTTAAGGATTAAAAACATCCAGATCATGTGTATCGACTTAAGAAAGGGATATATGGATTGAAACAAGCGCCAACGGCATGGTATGATAGGCTAGCCAAGTTTCTCATACAAGCGAGGGGGAGTTGATCGAACTTTATTTATTCGTAAGTATGATAATCACTTATTCGTTGTTCAAATTTATAAGGATGAAATCGTTTTCAGTTCAACATCTCAAAAGAAAGTTTATTGTTTTGTGCAAACAATGACAATTCAATTTGAGATGACTATGTTCGAAGAACTAAAGTTTTTCCTAGGTTTGCAGGTGAAAGAATTGGATGATGGAATCTTCATATCACTAAGCAAGTATTGATGTCATTTAGTGAATAAATTTGAATGGACAATAGCAAAACTGCTCTCACGCCTATGTCTACTACTATCAAATTGTCAAAGGATTCTGAAGGAGAGGATGTAGAACAAAAGGTATACCGGAGCATGATAGGAAGTGTACTTTATTTAACCGCAAGTAGACCTGACCTAGCAGCAAGTGTAGGATTTTTTGCACGATATCAAGTCAAACCAAAACGATCCCACCTTCAAGCCATAAAAAGAATGATTAAATTTGTGAAGGGAACTATTGAATTTTGTATTTACTACACCAAAGATATTAATTGTGAGTTGATAGGTTATTGTGATGCAAATTGAGGTGGAAATGCTGACGATCAAAAAAGCACTTCTGGAGGATGTTTCTTCCTTGGAAATAATCTTATTTTGTGGGATAGTAAGAAACAAAACTCTACATCTTTGTCCATGGTAGAAGCTAAATATATTGCATTAGTCAGTTGTAGCACACAACTCATTTGGATGAGTCAAATGCTGTCAGACTATGGTATGGATTCTAAATCTTTCATTGCTCATTGTGATAACACAAGTGCCATAAATATTCCAAAAAATCCATAACAACACTCTAGAAGAAAGCACATTGAAATTAGATATCATTTTCCTAGAGAGCTTGTTGAGAAAAACAATTACTAATTGAATAGGTGCCTACCTAATGATAATTGGTTGATATTTTTACCAAACCTCTAGATATGAACCGCTTTGTGAATTTGAGAAAATTCCTTGGTGTTTGCGAGCTTTAATTTAAAACGAAAAGGGTAAAGAATGTGCTTTATTGTTTGAAAAATATGTTAGTAGAAGTATACTTACGCTGATATTGAGGTGCACCTGGTATATTAGAAAAAGCTTTTAGTGCATAGATTGGAACAACACTCATACATTTCGTTGTCAATAAAGTACTCGAAAATGTACAATAGCTGATAAGAGTGCAATGGAATTGACTCGGGTCTAAGTGATGAGGCGAATATCCAACTTCGACTTCTTAAAGATAAAAAGTCAATCCTATAACAAAAAAAGAAAGAGAAAATAACAAGGATATTCAAGTATACTTATGCAAGAATAAAATAAAAAAATGAAAATAAATAATGATATAAAAAATAATACCTACACACTCCGCTATGATTTGATCATAAGAGTATACCTACAAGGTAGCCCGAGTCTAAGTGGTGGGAAAATCTGTCAATTTCGACAACCTAGAAGTCCAGAATGGTTTTTCTAAATCAGGTACAAAATTTTTTTATTCTGGTATACTGAAGGTATACCTGATGAATACGCTGAGTATATTTGTGATGTCTATTTTTCTTCGATTGAGTATATGATTTATTTCTTTTCAAAAGTTTATTCTAACAGAAAAGATAGAACATGAAAAATGTGTGTTTGGAAGTTGTTAACGGTTCTATGGTAAATATCTGCTAAACTTGAAGTGAAGTGACTTATCTTTAGTATATTTTTAAAGAAAATACAAATTATGTGGATTAAAAAGATGAATTAAATTTACTACTTTCTATTCAAATTTCAAATTCTCTCTGCGAAATCATAACCGAAAACTATGGCACCGAAGAAACATGTTGTTCCATGTCATGCAGAAATAATAAGGTGTGTTATCAAATCAACCACTACAAAGACTGCAGTTGCACCAATGGAAGAGAAAGGGCCAAAGAAGACCAAGATCAGACTTCAAAAGAAAAAGAGAAAGGTAACAAATTCTCGCATGACTTCTGAATCTACACCTACTGAAGAAACGAAACAAATTTTGGAAATGATTCCAGAAGAAGGACCACAGAATTTTGTGACAGCGATGGTCATTGTTGAACCTATGGCAATACCTTCTTCAATAGTAGAAATTGTTTAGGAGTCGAATCCTTAAGATGAAATGGTTCAAGAAGACGTTGAACAAGTTGAGGAAGTCGTGTTGCAAGAAAAGACCCATAGAAAGAAATCCAACAAGCCAAAGAGAAAGAATGCTAGGGGTTCAAACAGAGGAAAATCAAACAAGACTATTGCGGAAATGTTCAATGAATCTCCGATTCGTCAAAGGTTCGGCGAACCACAAGGTAGTTGAGGTAATCTTGATCTTCTTGTTAAGGATTCCTACTTGTTCAAGTCCTTAACTCCTCCTTATGAAAGCAGATTCAAAACTATTAGTGAATGAGAAATTTTTAGTGAACGAGGAGTAAATGTTAGTTATTTCAAAGGGATTGGCTTCTAGAGATTGTTACATGAAAGGGGAATGTTAGGAACCATTTCTCACGTGTCTCAGTATAGTAAAGAACTGATTCACGAATTCGGTGTCAACTTGTCCCCTAATATTTAGTTAAAAGGCAACTCAATGTTTTATAGGGTCTACTTTAGGGCGAGAGTGTTTGAGTTTTCCCCTCTACACATTAATAAGTTTCGTGGAATGCCTAACCCTCCTATTACACGAGAGAAAGAACTAGAACTAGATGTGGATATGAATGTAGTTGCTCGTGTACTTATTGGTAAAGGAGATGCCTTGTGGTCTGACAAAAATGGTCCCTCTAAAATGGTGTGGGATTGTGCATTATTGAGCAAAATTTTCCGTTCAAACTAGACCCATACCAAAAAGACATATATGTTTCGAAGAGATAGTACTGTAATGTTGTATTGTGTAAAGGAGGGAATATCAATCAATATTGGAAAAGTGATCTTTGACCAAATTTTGACACAACCCTTCTCAAATGGGACGAGATTTATACTACCCTTTCCATGTCTCATTCGAGGACTTTTGAGACAACAATGTACGGGGATAGTCAGGTATGATGAACCCAAGGAAAGGATTCCTCCTTGGATCAACTATGAATAGCGATATGCTGAAAAGAAGGCTGCATAGGATACAACACGATTCAATTTAGATGACACTGTAGTGGTGTCTTTACAAAAACTTGAGAAGAAGATCACAAATATGATTGCTGAATATCCTATGATCTTGAAGAACGTCAAGTTGCTAATACAAGAGTCGACCAATATTATTTTCTGATCCTTTCTTGGTTTATTTAACTTATAATTCGTGAGTCTAACTATTTTTTATCTTTTACTCACGCAAACAGGGAGAGAAAGTTCTGACGGACATGCTATTGAAGATGTTGCGGGCATATCCGGAGTTAAATGAAAGGATGAAGTTGGGACCAATCATGGAAATAACTGATAGTTTTTTTTTGTTGTTTTTTCACCCATATTAAATTGATGAGTGATAACTATTTTGGACGTATGCTTTTATATGATTGACGTGTGCCTTGATACTAATCATGATGAGTTGATGTGTTAGTTTAAGTATAAGATAAAAAAGGAGATTGTTAGAGTATTTTGATCTTAAATGGTTTGCTGACGTTTTATGTTGAGTAGGTCAAAATTAAACAAACCAAATACCAACAAATTGGAGAAAATCAAGGGAGCTAAAATATGAAGATTTGTTAGAGAATATCTAGGAGCAAAAAATATGGAGATTTGTTAGCAACAAACACATTAAGAAGACCTCTATAAAAAGAGTGTTGATCCTATGAACAAAATTAAGACTTCTCAATCAGAAAAGATTGAACCTAAAAGTCAATAGAAAGGTGTGAACTTAAATCGAGAAATCGAAAAAGTGTTTCATTTGCATTGTGACAGTGTTTTTACACAGATCTTAGACAGCGTGTCTAGGGATTTGTGGGTGCATGATTTGTAGAGTCATTCAGAAATCTAAAGCTATTGTGTGAATAGTCTTAGGCGGTCACATACGGGATGTGTGATGTTTGAGACTTGGAATTTGAGTTCAAGACGGGTAGAGTTTCAGGGTGAGTCTGAGTCTGTATTCATGTGTACCTAGAAAACAGTTTGAATCAAATAGAAAGTCTTTTGGAGTTTTAAAACTCCACCAAACATATTGTCCATCTACTTTTTATTTTTTCAGTATCTATACTAGTCTTATGAAAAAATATTAATTGAAGTGAAATATTAGATGCCTAATTTCATTGTGAAAAAAAAAAGTTACACCCTTCAAAATGTTTCAGCAAATTTTTGATATATGTGTATATTAATGGAGAAGACGAACATGACTGTTATTTCCGATTGGTCCAAAATATGTGTAAAATTTTATTTTGATATTTTCATATGAATTGGTGGTCACATTATGAAAGTGAATACCTTTGGTAAAGCCGAAAGCCTCAACAGCCATATTAAATGGCTTCCGTGATCAAAATGCTGTCTTCATTTTGCTCTCTATGAGAAAGGGTTAAATTCTGATGCAAGTTCCAAAAATTGGTACAATTTTTGTTTAAAAAACCCAAAGATATTCAAAGGAAAAACCTCTAGAAGAGAAAAAAGTTGAAGTTATCAACTCGAGTAGCACTTGAACGGAGGATATTGGATCATTTCCATAATTAATTTGTGATTTCATCTCGGACCCTAATAAAGGAATTCGTATAGTTTTGGTGTTTTTCATTTGATTTTTGATGGTAAATTGGAAAATATGTGAAATTCATTTTTCCACTTTTGAATAATACATGGGTAAAGTAATCTAACAATCCCAGAAAAGAATTTCGTCTAAGGTCAATCACCGGGAAGGATTGTATAACATGTATTACAAATTCGGAATATATTTGGTGGGGAACGCAATTGACATTCATGAATTGAATTTGATCAACCTCCAACAATTAATTGAGATAATCAGCAGTTTTCAAACGTTTAGTCTACCTATCTACTACTTTCTGATTAATTGCTCCTCATATATATAAAAACTATAATTGTCCATAATAATTGTTGTAAAGAGTATTAACATTTAATACAATTAGATAGTAGTTAGGAGTTAAACATTTTGTGAACGTGATACACTCACGTGTTTAAAGAAAGTTCAACAACATCGTGTAACATGAATCATGTTACATGATCCATTTTTCGTTTCTTGTTTCTTAATTATTAACTTTTACCATTTTGCAAAAATTAAGCTTCACGTTATTCACATTTCATACTGTTTTTAGACCAATTTTGATACAGTTGAACTACTGTCTTGGAGTGATTTATTTTTTGTGCTAGTTATAAAGCACGAGAATTTTCTTAAAATATAAAATATCATATAGTACGCTTACTATACATATATAAAAGATTATCATTCAAATCTATGGAATATTTTTTTAGTCTATCATCATAAATATATAATATTAATTATAATTCACCATAACACATACAATTTTACTGGAACTATTCCTAGATATACACAATTTAGGACAATAGATTAAAAGATAGTGTATATCTAAAATGTTGTATGTAGATATATTTGATGAAATTTATTTCTTCGGATAAATCAAGCGGTTTATACGAAATAATATAACTCTAGGTTCTTTTGTTATAAAATACATAAAAGTTTATGGAACAATTGAAGTTACTTGGAAACATTTATCCGTGTGTGCAAATCTGCTAGCCCATTAAAAATGATTAACTTAAAAACAACACTTGAATTGTTATTAAGACTTAAATCTTACTATTTTTTTAAATTTCAATCCATTTCTCTCTTTCTTCTGGTGCGAAAATTAACTTCTATCACATCAGATTCACCACGAGTAGCTTCAAATCGTCATTAGATTTGCCGCAAATAGGTGGAAATAGTTTGTTGTCAACAAAGAAAAGTTTGTAATTGAGTACATTTCGTAGAAAAAAACCTGGTCTATATAGTGAGCTTTGAGCTTGAAATTTAAGTTTATTTTTAATTTGAGCAGATTAATGTTGTTTGTGGAGAGATAATGGTGTTTTCGTGTTTCTTTTGTAATATGTATAGATTCAATTATTCTTTTGTCAAAATGAATCTTATATTGATGTATTTAAAACGAGTCACTAAATAAAATGGAGTGAGTCAAATGAACGCTATGAGTCACATAGTCTCATCGAGTCGGACAATCACACTAGGTCACACAGTCATATTGAAACACATGGTTGCAGTGACTCACATAGTCGATTTGGTCACAAAGTCTCATCAAGTCACACGATCGCACTAGACCACACGGTTGCACTGAGTCACGGAGTCATATTGAAACACATGGTTGCATTGGATCATAGAATTTACTCTCTTTTTATGTTTTTGTTACAGGTATAATGAATTTAGTGGATGAGAATATCACACTGATTTATTTTTTTTTGTATGATGGTAAAGAAAAAAACATAAATGGAGAATTTGAATGTGTTGGAAGAGTTCAAGAAAACCAGAGAGTATTTTTCTACTGTCCTCCAATAATCAATCAGGTATGACAATTAAAAAACATAATAGATTCGATCCGGTTCGGTTATTAACCAAATAATCGTGGATAACCGATTGGTTACATAAAAAATATATAGATAAATGATACTTATCAAATGAATATTTATCTAATATAATTAATAATTAATTTTAATATCAAAATTAAATAATATAGTATATTATATTTTGTAAGATATATGAATTATTTTAAATATTCAGAATATTATCATCTATTTGTAATTTTATATGATAAAAATGATCGGTTAAATCGAAAAATTCGAATAAATAACCAAACAAATTAGAGTTCGGGTTTTACTTTGGTTACAATATTTTATTGATATAGCCGAACCAAAACGATTTAAATTCAGTTATTATTTGGTTATATTTTTAAAACCCAAATAATATGTACCCATTATATCCGAACCGAAACCCGAAATAGCCAGACCTAGTTGAAATAGATGATACCAGATGGACACGATGTCGTTGTGATATTTGATCGCCATAAAAGCTTGATAGTGTACAAAGAAACTGATCATGGTTTTTGTGCGCGTCATATATTGCAAATAAAAAAAGCTATGTAAATAAAGGCAGAGGTAGAAATAGTTCGAAGGGTGATACTGTGGAAAAATGTTCTTCAAATGTTCATAGAATATCATCAGAATAACTTTTGTGACCTTTGTAACCCATGGACGACTCATGCGACCACATAATACCCTTGTTCGACTCATGCGACCTATGCGACTCGGTGCGACTTGTCGTTTTGCTGTCAGACTCCTCTCTTGCCACCAATGTGACCAATGCGACCCATGTGACCCTTCCTACCCATGGACTTGTCGTTTTGCAGTCCGAATCTTTTCTTCCGACCCATGTGACTCCTGTCTGCCGACCCATGTGACCCTTCCGACCCATGTATATAAGTTAACGTCTACGTCTCTTCTCTTAGTATGCGTATCTAACCCATATTTCTATGAAAAATCTTTTTTACCTTTGTGACCTGCGTGGCGCAGTCACCATTGTCGACGCAGGGCATCGTGCTGTCTATGTGTTACTCAAGGTCTTGGTAATCGGCGGACTCAGGGTCTATGCAGTCACTGACGAGTTGCGGGGGTGAGTTAGGTGACGGTGTTGGGTCACTCTTCAAATGTTCACTGGAAAACGAAACACATGGCAGGAGATGGCTTAGGCGACGGTGTTTGGTCACTCTCTGCTAATGTAATATTTCTCCAGTGAACTCATGCGACCCATGCGACCCCTGCGACCCTCAGTGAACTATTTCTCCAGTGGAAATAGAATGCGTGCAGAATCTTTGATTGACTTTGTAAATGTATTGTTTGTTAGGAAAAATAATTAAGCACCCATGCGACCCTCAATGAACTATTTCTCCAGTGGAAATAGAATGCGTGCAGAATATTTGATTGACTTTGTAAATGTATTGTTTGTTAGGAAAAATAATTAAGCACCCATGCGACCCTCAATGAACTATTTCTCCAGTAGAAATAGAATGCGTGCAGAATCTTTGATTGACTTTGTAAATGTATTGTTTGTTAGGAAAAATAATTAA
>CM071860.1:54117442-54132938 GCA_036759665.1 Gynandropsis gynandra | reverse complement strand
GGCTTTCTCGTTTTCGGCAGTTTTTCACGTCGAAAAACTGCCGAACTTCCATTTTTCCACGTTCGAACGTTAAGGGCAAATTTGTCTTTTCCTCAGTTTTTATTTTTCGGATTTAATAATTATTTTGGGGAAGGGTATTTTTGAAGTGATTTAGCCCTTTGAGGATATTTCTGATATTCCGCCGTTCTAGGTAGTAGACGATAGTATATATATATATACGTATATTCATATGTATGATTTATGAGTATGTAAAACTGAACAAGTCTTGAATGTATTAATTATCACCTATTAAAATGTAGTTTGGTATGGGTTTACATCACATGCCCGAGGATATATGTTTACGGAGATGATTAAAATATTAGGCTCATAATTCCAAATTAGGGATTAATATATATATATATATATGTGTATGTATATTATTCTTGCATGTATTTAACACGTTATTCATATAATTCTCTCACTCATTAGGTTTAAAATAAATAGGAAAAAAACAATTGCAACAAAGAAATGTGCTAATTTTGTACATGTGGAGAGAGAGAGAGAGAGAGAGAGAGAGAGAGAGAGAGAGAGAGAGAGAGAGAGAGAGAGAGAGAGAGGATGAGAAAAGCTTATAAACTTCAACTTCAGTTATTCTATTGTAACCATCGAAGACGAGCATTTGTAAAGATACAAAGCAAGAGAGATGATGAGTACTTTTTTATCTTCTTCTTCTTCTCTTGCTTGGTCTTTCTTCTTTGCCTTGTTCATGCTCAAGGTCGTACTGTTCATCACTACGGCCAGAGCATCGGTTGAGCTTCCACCAAATGTAACGGTGCCTGCAGTGATAGTCTTCGGGGGTTCAATCATGGATACTGGAAACAATAACATCTTGAAAACGATCATTAAGGCTGATTTTCCTCCTTATGGTATCAACTTCAACTTCCGAACTCCCACTGGTAGATTTTGCGATGGCAAAGTCCCTACCGATTTTATAGGTCGGTCCTATCTTTCTTCTTATTTTTTATTTTTATTTACATTTTATACACCATAGAGCACCTTGTCTCGTATATATAATATTAAACAGCCATAAATTTTAAAAAGTTTGAGTTGGTTAAATTCAAATTCATTGTTAATTGTATTATGATCTGTAGTTATAACGATTTGTTCTTTTACTAGTAATTCCTCTCATTAGGACTAACCATTGATATCATCCTATTTACGCATGAACTTTAATATTGCATCATGTTGGCTTTAATTTGTTAAATAATCGATTTTCTCTCAAAATAATGCATTGTTAACATCTTCCTTAAACTAACAATGTCATTTCAAATTTTATTTAACATTTTAATACATCTCAATTTTCCTTGATTATAATTTCTTCTTCCACAAATTTTAAAAATCCATCTTATTTTTTTGTTAAATTGAAATAAATAGATATAGAAAATAATGAATACTGCGTACGTATGGTTTGCGCCTGTTTTGAGTTCAACCAGTTGAACTAATCATATGAAATAAGATATCTATAAGTTCAAGAGGTTACAATTATAAGCTCAATTACTTGTTACTATCAAAATAACTAGTTATCCTAATGCCATTATACTAATTATCAATTCTAAACTGCATTGAAAATTATCATCTAATGAATTACACTAATGAAATAACTACAAAACTTGAATATTTATAACTTTTTAGTGTTTTTATTTTAACCAACGAGTGAAGTGTATACGAAGCTTGGTTACGAAAGTATGTCTTTATTGAAAAGAAAACACTCGACATTAGTACATAGTCACCTAATCACTTCGTCTAGATTGACTAACTGATATTAGATGGTCCAAACGCTACGTATATTAATTAATTAATTAAATTATTACTATTATTATTATTATTATCATTAAAATAGTAAAATTATAAAATAAAAAACAAATTTATTAATTAACTAATATAACCAAAATAAAGACATAATGTACAAATAAAAGTAAAAATAAAAATATACATGCTAGTAAAAACTTTTATCATATCTTTGTATGTTATTCAAAATTAGTAATACGACAATATCACTAATGAAATCGATTAAAAAGACAAATCATTTAATGAAAAAAACTGATTATGTATTTTTTCAACTTTAAGTAAAAATATTGTTATGATATTAATATTTATTAATCATGAAAAAGTTTTATTAAAATATTAAATTACAAGGCATGAAAACTTTCTGAAAAAAAATCTTATATTATTAAAGGTGTTTAAACTGTCTAAATGAAGTATATAAATATTTATACGGTTTAAACTGATGCCTACATCATCTATACATACATATTTAACATCTAGAAAATATGTCTAAAAATACGAAACATCCAAAAGCCATATAACATTTAAATTATATTTTAACGTTTTTATAACTATGATTATGACATGTTAAATAACGTTCATAGGACGATGAAAATATACGTTGATTTGAGTTTTAATTTCGATTTTCAGTTGTGTACTAATCTTGGAAATTCACATTTAAACCCCCTTTTAGTGCGAGACAATTAAATTTATATTACTAATGCATAGATACAAAATTCTTATGGTTTGTGACATCAACAATATTTTGATCTAAATGCAAAAATTGTGTGGAGCGATTAGATTAAAACAATAACATGACATAAGAAAGGAGGCATGTGATCGAATCCAAAGATAATCTAATCACGCTTTTTTGCTTATTAATTTCCTAGTATTAATCCAAAAATCGTATAAATAAATTTTTTTGTTAAAATTTTTTTAGCGGAAGAGTTGGGAATAAAATCGATTGTACCAGCATATCTAGACCCAAATTTGAAGTCTGAAGACCTCCTAACCGGTGTATGCTTCGCTTCTTCTGGTTCCGGTTATGATCCTTTAACATCACAACTTGTGGTAATGTCTAATTCTCCCATTAATTTATATTACAACTTTAAGCACCGTAGCATTTTTCTTTTTATGAGGACATGTAAGCTCATATCTTATTATTGCGAATCAAATGATATTTATATTCTTTTTTTCTTTTACTGAAGTTGGGCCCTTCATTTGAATTTGAAAAACAAAACGATATTTTATTATATGGTTACGTTTCTTTTGTACCTTAAAGTATACAGACCCGGCATATTTTATTTAATTATTCTAACACTATGATCCCAATTTTTGGTTTTATTAATAAAAAACAGTCAGTAATACCATTATCAGGCCAATTAAAGTACTTCGAAGAGTACATAGAGAAGCTGAAAGATTTAGTTGGAGAAGAAAGAAAAAGTATCATATTGGCAAATAGTTTATTCATAGTAGTCAGCAGCAGCAACGACATAGCAACCACCTACTTTACTCTTCATGCAAGGCAGTCTGTATACGACGTCGCTTCGTACACTACCCTTTTGGTCGGCTTTGCCTCCGATTTCGTAAACGTAAGCACTCTCATTCCATCTTTATTTATTTTATTATATATAATCGATTTTACGATTTTATTTACTGTTTATTATTTTTATTCCTATGGATATGAATATCTATTCACCATGAATTTCTAAATCTGAAGTGAGACACATTTTATAAATTTTTTTAATTGATTACATTAATTGGGTTATACTTTTCATGTTTATTTTTATACCTATATCATTTATTTATTTGTTATGTAATAACAAATTGATATATATATATATATATGTGCCAAGTTTAGGAGGCATTGATTGTGGCATTGTGGTAAATTAAGTTGCAATTTAGTGGTAGTGCTAGGTTTGATAATTTTATTAGGGTTTAGTTGTTCTGTCTGTTCATGAATGGTTCAACACAGTATTTAATATACTTGAACCAGGTATATTAATATATATATATATATATATATAGAGATAGAATTTTAAAATTATTAAAAAGAAAAATTAAATACGTTGTATTAGGGAATCCATTCTCGTCTTTTTGTTTTTTATTTTATTTTTCAGAGTATACATATATATTATTACAACATATTTGAAAACAGTGTAATACCCTTTATATGGACTCATAATCTTGAGGTTATCATATACAAAGATATTCAAGGCTTAAAAGCTTTATTTCACCCTTATCTTCCGGATATTAATTCGAAGTCGTGAATATTATAGAAATTGGAAAATTGTAGGACATCATAAAATGAATTTTTCTAAAAATTCAATATCAATGTACTGAAATAATAATAATAATAATAATAATAATAATAATAATAATAATAATAATTTATGTTAGAAAAATACAATAAAATATTTATTGGTATTGTAGTGTAAAATTATATATTAATTATTATTTTAAAATGATAAATACATTATAAAAATTACATTCGAATTAATATGTTGACATGTATTTCTACCTGACATACACTTCTAAATTATTTTTAAAATAATTATCATCATAATTCATACATTATATTAAAAACGTTTAATACTTTATATATATATATATATATATGATAGAAAACACTAATTTATGTATAGTTAGAATAATTTTTTTAAAAAAATCATTTATTTTTATTTTTATGAAATCTATCTCCTGAGACCATTATTTGTCAATTTGTCAATTTGTAGTTTTTGGTCATCATCATTGGTCCACTAGTGTCGCTGTTTGAGATCTTAATATCAAGTCAGTATACTTTCAAATCTGCCTGCCTTATCCAAAGATGCCAAATTATCACCGAGTTACACCATTTGATATTTCATTTTTTTCATTGAGCTTTTTACTTCTTATAAAATCACAATCAAGTATTCAGTGATCAATATATAATGTGGCAGAAACTATATGGATATGGAGCGAGAAGAATAGTTGTGTTTGGTGCTCCACCACTTGGGTGCTTACCATCACAGAGAACCATAGCCAGAGGAATTGTTAGAGATTGTGATCATGATCGAAACGAAGCAGCTAAGCTTTTTAATGCTAAATTATCTACGGATTTGGATTCATTAACAAGAACTCTAATCGGTGCTAAAGTGGTGTATCTTGATGTTTATACCATTATCCTTGAAATCATTCAGAACCCACAAAAATACGGTAATTTTCATCAATATTAACTTCTGATTCATTATCATTTCGTTATCATAATTTTATAAATTTATCGTATCCATTAATGCTTATTTAGAATTGGTTTTTAATTTAGAGAGCATGTATAAAGAGATCTGAATCTTTATCATAAAATATCGAAGAAGGTAATCATGGAATCATGTTTAGAGCCTCTTTCTCCTTATTTTTGGGTTAATGTTTAGTTTTGAATATCAGAGACAATTAAAAGATAATCTACATATATGTTAGGATAGTTTGTTGAATTAGATTCTAAATTGAAATATGTGGATGGAGAAATCTTCAGAATGATTTAGTCAAATTTGTGCATTAATATTGAATTCAAGAGCATTGAGAGAAACATAATATGTCAAAATGGTTTTTGTACAAAACAACAAGAGCATTTATGGCAATCTTGATTCATCGTTTTATTTGTTATGTTCTTTTTATTCAACAACTAAAAGGTGAGTTCTATTAATGAACAAAATGATGTATGGAGGAGATGTGGCGACCCCCTTTACATCCTTTTCACAAGCAACCACCAACATAACAAAAATTTGTTTTCACATTAAATACATTATGCAATCATGAACCCTTTTTCTTCTACTTCTTCAATTTTGTAATATTCGACTATAGACTATTACTAAAAGCACAATGAATCAAATTCACAGGATTGGAAGTAGCGAACAAAGGATGTTGTGGGACAGGAGATCTAGAAGTTGCTGTATTATGCAACAAATATACCACATCCATATGTTCCAATGTCTCTGCCTATGTGTTTTGGGATAGTTTTCATCCGACCGAGAAAGTGTACAAAATTATAGTTTCGACATTACTCGACAAATATGTCCATAAATTCTTCTAATCTATGATTATCTTCTATTCATTGCTCATCTATCTTTTAAATCTCACCATGGTTTGTGTTGTATTACTTTTATGTGGAAGCTGAATGAAATACTCGTTTTTATTGTTCTTATAGAAAATGCAAGATTATATCAATGGTAAGAGGTCTACCCACAAGACCGATTAGGTGCATTGAATTTAAAGCAACTTAGGGACCATGATGCGGCCGGAAAGATTTTCCGCAAAGTTTTACACACAGTCCATTTACGGAAACAAGGAACATAAATACTACCATTTTTATTCTCACACTCCAAATGCTTTTATAAATACCCATTATTATATTATTTCACATTTTTTTGTAAAATCACTTTTTCACCTCTAGTAAAATAAAATTCGTAATCGATTTTATTTTGGCCTACGCCCTTTATATTTAGATTAAAATCTAATGTGGAAAACAACTAAACCTTTATAAAAAGAATGAAAAACAACATAATCTTTGTATAAATTCATATTATCATACCTAAAACACACAATTTTTTAAAATGGATAATTCCTTTAAAAAACCATAAAATATCTAGAAACTTTGCTTTTTCAACATAATTTTTACCATTGATATTAGGGTAAAAAAAGTCCACTGAAGAATGTTAATATCTTCAATGTCGATTTTCATTGAAAATTATCAATAGAAACACAATTGTTCCGATGTTTTTCAAGGATATCCGTTGAAAATTAGTTGAATGGTCAATGTATACCCGGTTTTTTAACTGTTCATTTTCTAATGGTGTTCTATTTTATATTATTAAAAAATACACAAAATTTATACCGTTAATATGCCGTTGAAAAATTTACAACCTTATTTGAACGAAACATCTGTTGATAATTATTAATTTTTTAAATAAACACGATAATTATTTTTATTAATGGAAATTTGTTGAAAAGAATGAAAGAAATTTAAATCTTTTTTATATTTATTTAATAATGTAAATAATTTAGAAATAAAATTTATTAAATACAAATTATATAAATAATTTAATATATAATATGTTTATTAAATATTTTTAGTAAAAAGCTTAAAAAATTGAGAAGACCTTATATACATTTTAATGTCATCATTCCCCTTATCATCGTCGTCACTTTTTTTCCATGGTTAACTGCTATAATCGATCTGCATGATAACATTGCTTCGGATAACTAAAAGCACTGCATGGCGTTCTTTTCGTGAGCTTTACAATGCATAGTATGCATTGTTGCATTGAGATCATGTTCTTCTACGTGGAGTAAGGCTTTAAGGAGCTTCATTTGCACGTCCTAGAGAGCTAAGCCATAGATACAACTCTACTAACTATAACAAAGAAAAAAAATGATATTAACCTAAAAATAATAATTTAGTCTTCAAAATTATATTGTATTTCCTTAATAGAGTCAATTTATCTAGCAATTCATCGACTATTTAGTGACTATTGGGTGATCTTTTCGGTCACTTCCCTTAGTACTTTTTTTTAATGTTCCTTATATATACATAAATAAGAGTTTTAGTACACCCTAAAGCCGTTTGCAAACAACGGTTTTGAAGACACAATCCTCACCACGGTTACAATAAACAGAACCCCACAAACCCCACAACAACAAAATACAAGACAACCAGAAAATGATCTGATCCACAACAAGATCAGGACTACACCAAAATGGAGTGCCAAATAGATAAACTAATGTTGGATTGACCCAAAGTCAACTCCTGCAAGGAAAAGATGTGATCGCACTAGTCGATCGACCTGAACTCGAGCCTCCAAGACCGAAGACGAATCAATGTGAAATAATCTTTTGTTCCTCTACTGCTAGATGAAGTAGACCGTTGCTTGTATTCAAAATTCTTAATACAACCAACTCATCCGATGAAATCACTGAGTCCGCTATCCAATGGCTAATACCATGCAAATCCATAGAGAGATCCGGTCACCTAGTCCCTGTGAAATGAGTTAGCACCTCTCTGCTATATTGGCAAGAGAAAAATAGGTGAATGTGAGACTCATTACTGGTTTGACACAGTAAACATCTCTCTTCGCAAGGTACACCCGAACGAGCTAACCGGTCCTTCGTGGGGAGACGGAACCACATAGCGGTCTAATGTGTGAAGGCATATCGAGGGAGCACTTTCTTGAACCACGTCTCATCCGTCCACCGGAGAACAGGGCTAGGGGTCCGAATCAAGTTCCATGTCCTGCACGACTTGAACACAGGTTTAAAGCTGGGTGGTGATACTTTCCATAAGAAGACGTCCTCGCCACTGTCCGCCGACTACGGAGCTATGAAGGAAATACGAATAAAGGCTTCTTCAACTTTGCTGCTTCTAGCCCCCGGAAAACGCCAACTTTCTTCGGAAATCGCCTCCATAACCTTCGCACACAAAGGGATCCGAAGCATCCTCGAGCCATCCTCACCAATGAAATTAAGCAATGATCCAAGACCTGTCCAATTATCCCACCAAAAGGAGCACTTCTTACCATTGCCTAAAACATAGATAACCATGGAACTAGCTTCCTGGCGTAAGGATAAATCCTGTTGAAGTCTACCAATCGTCGAAGCCCTAAGCCTCCCTCTTTTTTGGGTTTGTAAATGTCCGACCAAGCAATTCTAGCATTCACTGAAGAACGGGAGTTTAATCCCAAAAGAAATGATGAGCATAACCTGTCTATGTCCTTAAGGAGGTTCTTGGACAGCGGGAAAACTTGGGTCCATGAGTGAACCATACCATACCATAGACCACTAAGAAGATAAGTTGAATTTCCCCCCATAAGACAAGGATTTAGATGACCAGGATGTTACCTTTGCACTTATCTTCTCGAAGAGTGGCCGAAAATCATGTATTGATAGCTTATAAGAATTGAGAGGCAAGCCCAGGTATCTCAAGGGGAGGGAGCTCAAGCGTAGCCCAAAATCCTGTGCAAGGCTCTCCGCATCGGCTTGCGTAAGTCTCCCAATAACCAGATCCAATTTATTGTGATTCATTTCTAGCCCATAGAGCTTTTTGAAGGAGTCAATCACTTGCATTATCGAAGAGATAGAGCTACTGATGGCCTTTGAAAAGATGAGTAGGTCATCGGTGAATGAAAGGTGGGTGAGGATTGGGTGGTTGCATCGCAGGTGCAAATCAAATGATCCTGCATTCGCTGCCCTGTTCAACAAACAAGATAGAACTTCCATGAAAATGATGAATAAGTAGGGTGAGAGCGGATCGCCCTGTCTCAACCCTTTTTACCTTCAAAACAACCAACCAACTCACCATTAACAGATATGGAAAACCTTGTCATGCAAACGCATTTTCTGATCCACTGAATAAACTGCTCTGGGATATTCATCGCAGCTAGAACGTTCAAGATAAAGACCCAGTCAACCGAGTCAAAATCCTTATGGATATCAATCTTAAGTATAGCACTCCTAGTTGAATTCAACTTGTCATAAGCCCTTATCAACTCGGTGACCAACAATACATTTTCAATTAGAAGACGACCCCTTTGGAATGTTGCCTGGTTAGGAGACACACAGTAGGGACGGATACACTTTAGTCGATTAGTAAGGATTTTGGAAATACCTTATATACGAAGTTGCAACAGCTAATGGGTCGAAAATTGCCAAGTTCCACAGCTTCCTTGAACTTAGGAATTAGAGTAATGGCAGCAGTATTTATTCCTTCACAAAAGAATTCCTGAATTGCTGCAATAACATCCTCTTCGATGACATCCCACGATGAAACAAAGAATACCTTAGTGAAACCATCTGGACCCAGGTTTTTATTATTCGGCATAGCAAACAAAACCTCCTTGATTTCCTGACTTGTGACCATCCTAGAGAGGGATGCAATTTGCAAATCCGAGCATCTAAAGGGTAAGATTCTTCTGAGCTCAGCAACTGAACTATGTGTATGGTTGGCCGAATTCGAGCCTAATAAGTTGGAGAAGAACCACACATCGTGGGCTTTGATATGGTCTGGTTGTAATAGTCTATTACCAAATTCATCGACCAAGAAGTGAATTGTGTTATGGGAGACATGTTGTTTCATTACCTTGTGAAAATAGGACGTATTTTTATCCCCCAACTTCAACCATTTCATCCGAGACTTCTGCTGGAAGAATCTCTCCTCAGCAAGAACCAATATCAGCCATTGCCTCCTCAACTCATGTTCCGTCCTCGCAAGCTCCGGTCAAGGGTTAGTCATGAGCTCAGTTTGGACCAACTCTAAGGCACTACTCGCTTCCTGTACCCTCTTTGAAATTTGACTGAAGTGGGTCTTATTCAACATACGAAGAGGGTATTTGAGTCTTTTAAGAGCGTTACGAAGATTGTATAATCCTGAACTCCCAAAGCTGCCAAGCCCCTAATTATCCTCCACCGTCTTCTTGTAATCAGGATGTAGAGTCACATGTAAGAAGAATTTAAAGGGTCTTCTCACCCGTCTTTCACAGGCAGGCATCTTCATGAAACAAGGCGAGTGGTCCGAACATCCAAGAGGAAGGAACTCAGCAAACGCCCCTGAAAAGAGATCAAACCATTTTTTCATTCACAAAAGCCCAATCAATTTTCTTGGACACTCGATTGTCCTCCTCATTATTCCACCACGTGAACCTATTCCCTTTAGACGCCACCTCAAAAAGTCTAGAAGACTGTAGGCAAACCCGAAATTCCTCTATCCCTAAAACCATCTGAGAGACCTCGGGAAAACTTGAGTGGTCATCTAGGTTGACAGATTGGTTGAAGTCCCCGAGCACTATCCAAGGAGAAGTGTCGAGGGGAGGAGTTGCAGCAAGCTCCACCAAATCAGCCCATAAATCCGTTCGCTCTAAACACGTGTTCTTAGCATACACAAAGGTGGTCGTGAAAGAAATCTGTGAATCAAGATGATAGATCCCACAGGTAATACTCTGAGCAAATTGATGGAATACCGATAGGATACTGCTCGGGTCCCACACTAGCCAAATTCTGCCTCCCACATCCGAGTCGTGATTACAGACGGCCTTTCAGCCTTGGAGTAGTGCTAACCTGATCCTACAAGCGTTAACTCTCTTGATCCGAGACTCTAAAATGGCACTAAAAGAGGTTTATGATTACATAACCATTGTCTGAATAACCGACGCTTTCTTCGGTCGTTTAGGCCTCTAACATTCTGATGACAGGAAACTCAAGCAATATAATTCCTAGACCACTTCACCGCAAGTATACGGATCGTGTAGTACCAGGGTCGATCTCTAGGGACTAAAGCAGCCAAAAACTAAGAATATCACTAAACTAAGACGAATGGAAGTAGATGAAGGCGTGGTGCGAAATATCTAAAGAACTAAGCTAAGTGGTGGCAACGATGGTAGGTTGGGGAAAACTTGGATATGACGAACACTACGGGTGTCGGGATACCGGGAATCGTATGGATGCAACAACTAAAGATCATACACCTATCGAATTATCTTGATATCGGGAAATTCATGCTCTAAGGTGAGGAGTGATTCTTCCGAGCCTAAACCTCCTAACCATGAGTACGTGCAACCCTACCTTCCAGCAGTGATTAACCCGTACTATGGAAGCTTTACGAACACAATCCTAATTCCTAAGTCGAATAACCGACCGGTCAGATTCTCATTAATCGAACTTAACCTACAACTCAACAGTTCCGGATTCACACTCTAACCTTCTAGCAAAGTATGAATTCCTATGTTACTGAGCGGGCAACACTAGTATAAGAGTGATGATGTTGATTGTAGAACCGAATATCAAGATAAAAGCAATAGATCTAAGCATTAACGCATAAAATTGTACATCCGTTACAATCCGATATCCCTAACCCATAGTTGGGAACCTACTCACTCATGGAGAATACAAACAAAGAAGATGACACAACCCTAAACATGATAGACTCTAGGAAACTCGATGCCTCGATCTTCCCTATTGTGTTACCGATGAGTGGATTGATGCTTCTCTTCTTCTTCAGCGTCTCCCAAGCCTTTTCAGATGTTTTCCAAGCCTTTCCTTGCCCTGTACGTCGCCCCCTTTTCTCTAGATCCGTTCTGGTCTATTAATTAGGTCGTTTGAATGCAAGATCTAGTTGGTTACGAGAAACGCGGCCCGCTCGGGTAGTGGTTTTACCCGGTCGTGCAGAGTCGCGCCCGGTCGTCTGTGACGTCCTGCCCGATCGGGCATCAGCACCCGATCGTGTGATTGAACGGCCCGAGTCATGTAAACTCTTGGGGATTTTCAGGATGAATGAATGCCCGAGCGGGTACCTTGATTGCGCCCAATCAGGTATGACTACCTGATCATGTTTCCTTCGTGCCTGGGTCATGCAAGGTGTGCAAATAAACCCCGTAGGTTTTACCCGAGCGGGTAGACCTCAGTGCCCGATCGGGCACTCTTAATTCCTTGATTTTGCTCTTTTCTGCTCGTTGCTCGGGTGTTCCGTTGAGTTCAGAGGCTTGATTTTGGCTCTGAGTGAATTTATCTTCAAAATGCGTGGTTTTGCTCAGAAATTCGTCTTTTTTATGCTCGTTTAGGCCTTGTCGCCTAAAAACCTGAAAACCAACAAAACGGGCGTATGTAACGAATAATCGTATCGGATATTTAAATCTAACTATGAAATGTATGCGAAAATGACATTAAAACCTAGCCTAAAATAGATACACTTTACGTGTTATCAAACTCCCCCAGACCTAAACCTTTGTTTGTCCTTAAATAAAACTCAAGTCAAGTACAAGAAGAATCTAATAATGATGGATACTAGCATAAAAAGTTCGACGGATTAGTCATTCCGCAAATCAACGCGTCACATGAACAAAAGCCTAGGCGTACAGAGTATAGCCTTATATCTACCGAAAGTGCTGAGCCATGAAATCCTACCAAAAATCTAAGTCTACTTCACAACCCTAGATAACGTCCAAGCAATCTCCATACCTATTTCCCTAAGCTTTTGATATCATTAAAATCGCTTCTTCTCGTTCTTATTCATTTTTTCTTTTCTTTTCTTAGATCCACGCTTTGTTCCTAGGACATCGAAGTCGAAGAGGGATGGCTTTCTACTTAGACCCAGGCTACCTATGGCACACTCATAAGGTCGCGTGACCTTAGCGGAGTAAAGAGGAGTGTTATTGAAGATCTTATTTTTTTCGGTTTTTATTTTTTTTCTTTTCTTGATTATGTAACACTCTAACCCTTAGGACGTAGAACAGCGCCTCTACCCACCACTTAGACCCGAACCATCGATCATCGATGTACTCATGTCAATCCTAACTCGGAATAGTGAAAAACTTATCCTAGATGACAGCGGAGTATAAGCGTGTGGAATCTAACTCATGAACGCTAAAAATATCAACTACGCAAGGGCTAGACGGTATACACGGAGATATGACTACTTGGTACCGAAATCTAAGGAGTGAATTCAACTAGATAAAGGTTTCAAACACAACTACTTGACGAATCGGTATCAAAAGGCTTCTAAGCAAACCTAGACCATTATCCACGATTCGACAATGTCGCAAAAAATGACTAAAGCTCGAAAAAATTTCACTAGGTATCCATCTTATTCCTAAACCTGATCCTAAGCCTAGTCCTAAGCGCAAATATGTCGCTCTAATGTCAAATCTGTATCACTCTAAAACGATGAGTACCCTCCCCCCAGACCTGAACGGAACACAGTCCCGGTGTTCGAGACCTAAGAGGGATACCCGCATGCCAGAACTCGAGAAAATATAAAAAGGATAACGAGTACACCTGATGTGTGTGTCTTTCTCGAATTGTAATACATCCGGATTGTGTTACATCTGCACTGTGCCCGTGCGGGCCTCATGAAATCGCTCGATCGTGCCTTATTGAATTTGATCTAGCCCGCGCGGGTGATATGGTCTACCCGACCGGGCGTTTGCTGCAAAACTGAAAAAGAAAGCGAGGAAAACCGTGTAGCAAAAATTATAAGTATACTAAAACCCTAAGTCCTAAAAATTGTCCATGTCTAAAAACAAGTTCGAAAACAGAAATGAAATGAAGATGATGAAAAAGGATATGTGGCTCGGGTTGCCTCCCGAGAAGCGCTTGTTTTCGGTCTTTAGCTCGACCCTAGCGTCTTCATACGCATGTAATGTCTGAAAGAGGCAAGTTGCCTGTTCCGTCATCCATTCTATCAGCACAATATGCCTTCACTCTCTGCACATTCGCCAAGAATGTTCCCCCAAACCCGTTGCCTAATTCCACGGCTCCATGCGGTGAAACTCCTTTTACCGTGAAAGGTCCCGACCATCGCGACTTGAGCTTTCTTGGAAATAACTTCAAGCGGGAATTGAATAGAAGCACCTGATCACCTGCTTTGAACGAGCGTTGGAGAATGTGCTTGTCATGCCACTTCTTGGAACGCTCTTTGTAAATCTTTGCGTTCTCGTAGGCATTTTGTCGTATCTCCTCTAAATGGTGAATCTGGAGAACCCGCTTCTCCTGAGCCGTTTTGAGGTCGTAATTCAGCGTTTTTATGGACCAATATGCTTTGTGTTCCAGTTCGACGAGGAGGTGACATGCTTTTCCATATACGAGCTGAAACGGTGTCATACCAATCGGAGTCTTGAAAGCCGTTCTAAAAGCCCAAACTGCATCATCTAGCTTCAGAGCCCAATCTCGTCGGGATCTTGAGACGGTCTTTTTTAGGATGGACTTGATTTCTCAATTGGATACTTCTACTTGTCCACTTGTCTGAGGGTGATAGGGTGTGGCGCTTGAATTCCCTGAATTCATGATAGTACCTAGACCAATTATCTTTTTAGAACTTCGTTACTTCATTAGGCAAACTCTCGACACCCATGGTGCTTAGTCATAAGTTTTATCTCTTCGATTTAGTTTAGTTTAGCTCAACCATAATCCCAACTTTAGTCACCTCACACGTCTATTCAATTAGTTTAATAGCTCATTAGTCGCATTAACTCCTTGTGTTCGACCCTAGTTACTACACGGTCCGTATTCTTGCGGAAGCGTTAGTCTAGGTTTTTATAACTTGATATAACGCACATCATGTAGGAACTTCTTCCGTGCGTTTTGGTTCAGGCGTTGTGGGAGAGTCTCACATACGAGGTAGTTTACGAAATCTGCGTAGCACGGAATAGGCGTTCCGTCTATGGCCATGACGACATCATCTCTGAGAGAGTCGTCTATATGGATCCTGTCGGAAATCTCAAGGCGAGACAAGTGGTCGGCCACGCTGTTTTCTGTCCCTTTTCTATCGCGTATCTCCAAATCGAATTCTTGAAGGACTAAGACCCACCGAATCAACCTTGGTTTCGCATCCTTCTTGTTGATCAAATATTTCAGTGTTGCATGATCGGAGTAGACAATTACCTTGGGTCCAACAAGGTAGGAGCGAAACTTCTCAAAAGCAAAGACAACGAACAACAGCTCTTTCTCCGTAGTGGAGTAGTTGCACTGAGCGTCGTCTAAAGTACGGCTGGCGTAGTAGATAGCATGCATCACTTTATCCTTTCGCTGTCTCAATACAGCCCCCACCACGTAGTCGTTTGCATCGCACATGAGCTGAAAATGTAGCTTCCAATCCGGAGGCTGGATGTTAGGGGGCGAAATCAACGCTTTCTTGAGCTTCTCGAAAGCAACATGACACTCCTCATTGAATTCGAACACA
>CM071860.1:54099471-54113620 GCA_036759665.1 Gynandropsis gynandra | reverse complement strand
GTTTCTCACGTGCACTCCAAGGACCAACTCGCTGATCTCCTTACCAAACCTCTTCCGCGGTTACAATTTCACGAGCTGTGTTCCAAGATTGGGAATCACCTCGGTTATTTATCTTGCGGGGGCGTATAAGGATATTAGGATATTATTGTATTAAGGGTATATTTGTAATTTACTTTTCTCTCATTAGGTCATACCATTAATCTCTTGTATATAAAGTCGTTTATGGATGTTCAATAATCAATCAATTCATATTACCATTCACAACTGCCTCTCTTCTTCCTCCTCGGTCCTCTTCTTTTCCACACCTAGAGTGCTGGGTTGCTCTTTTGTAATGACTAAAGGCTCTTCTCTCGCAGCCAAGGAAGGCGTGGGTTGTCCCACCGTATTGCCACTCCTCAAGTGGATGGCATTGATCTGCTTGCGGGGGTTCGCCTCGGGTTTCTCGGGAAGCTGTCTGGGTTGTCGGTTTGAACCTTGGGCTAGTTGTGCCACTTGCGTTTCGAGGAGTCTCAAATGCGTCTGAAATCCGTCCATTCTCTTCTTCATATCCTCTTGCTCAGCCCTAATCCCTCCAAGTGCACTCTTCTGCTCTTGGTGCATCAGTTGGAGCATAGAAAGAATCTCGGTATCACCTGAGGATTGTGCGCGCGACTGATATCCGTAATCTTGGCCACTTCCTCTTGGCTCGAAGCCTTGATTCTGGTTTCTCGCCATTATCCACAATTGGAAGTCTTGCGGATTTGCTACGTTGCTCGTGTTGCCATACGAGAGGTTGGGATGGCTCTTTATATAATTTTCCTGGTAGCCTCGATTGGAAACTTAGTTCACTTTCTCATCCCTAGGCCTACGGATGCATCGTGTCGGTCCACATGAAGTCCAGCTATCATCCGATGTATCTCACAAACTTGCTGCTTCAAGTCCGTCAATTCCGGGTTGGCGATGCCAAGCTCGTTCACTGCAGCTTTAGATGGGTAGTCGCAATTGTATTCCCCTACCTTCTTGCCTCCTTCCCTCGCCATGCTCTCGATCAAGTTCTTGAGCTGATTGAACATAAGGTTGCTGAGGAAACCACCACCCGCTACCACGATCATGAATCGGGTGGTTTCTTGGAGACCTTGGATAAAACTCGTGATAAGATACTTCTTATCCATTCCGTGGTGTGGGCATATCCGCTGGTAGTTCTTAAATCGCTCCCATGCATCGTGTAACGTCTCGCCTCTTTCTTGTAATAAAGAATTAATGCGACTCTTGACAAGAAGCGTTCTGTGATCCGGGAAGAATTGTTGCATGAACCGTTGTTCCAAATCATCCCACGACGTGATGGATGCAGCCGGCAAGTTGAACAGCCAACGTTGCGCCGCATCTTTGAGTGAGAAAGGGAACACCATCAAGTAGAGATCCTCCCTAGTAACTCTCGTACCAACCTTGACAGTGCTGCAAAGCATCTTGAAGTCCGTAAGGTGGGAGTTCGGATCTTCGTTCTCCATTTCTCTAAAGGCCGAGTTGTTGAGCATTTGTATGAAGGCCAGTTGTAGCTCAACCTGGTTATCGATCGTGCGGGCCATGCACGAAAGTAATTGCGTGTGCTTCGGAGCGGTGTAGGCTCCGTAAGTCTCATCGGCAGCAGCCATGTCGGGGTTACTTGCGTTGTCCTCTCCGCTGCTTGCACTATGGGTTTCTTCCTCCTCAGAGGCGTATGACTCGTGATTGCTCGTTCTTTCTACCTCGGACTCAGAATCCACTATCCAATCCTTCTCTTCTTGCGTAGGGTCCTTAAAGTTCGTTCGACCTCGGGATCATAGATGAGGAGCTTTTGAGTAGAGCTTCTCATACAAGGCTCCTGCAAAACAAGAAACAAAACACCAAAGTGCAAATCCGCGCTAGATAGAATAGACTCGATAAAAATGGAAAAACGAAAAGAAAAATGCGAAAAGCAAAAGAAGACTCCGGAAAGGACTAGATCTTAATCTAGCTAACTCCTAGTCTAGGCCGTTATTAGTCCCCAGCAACGGCGCCAAAAACTTGATGACAGGAAACTCAAGCAATATAATTCCTAGACCACTTCACCGCAAGTATACGGATCGTGTAGTACCAGGGTCGATCTTTAGGGACGTGGTGCGAAATATCTAAAGAACTAAACTAATGATGGAAACGACAATGGGGTTCAGAAGACTTGACAATAACGAACACTACGGGTGTCGGGATATCGGGAATCGTATGGATGTAACAACTAAAGATCATAAACCTATCGAATTATCTTGATAACGGGAAATTCATGCTCTAAGGTGAGGAGTGATTCTTTCGAGCCTAAACCTCCTAACCATGAGTACATGCAACCCTACCTTCTAGCAGTGATTAACCCGTACTATGGCAGCTTTACGAACACAATCCTAATTCCTAAGTCGATTAACCGACCGGTCAGATTCATTAATCGAACTTAACCTACAACTTAACAGTTCCGGATTTACACTCTAACCTTCCAGCAAAGTATGAATTCCTATGTTACTGAGCGGGCAGCACTAGTATAAGAGTGATGATGTTGATTGTAGAACCGAATATCAAGATAAAAGCAATAGATCTAAGCATTAACGCATAAAATTGTACATCCGTTACAATCCGATATCCCTAACCCATAGTTGGGAACCTACTCACTCATGAAGAATACAGACAAAGAAGATGACACAACCCTAAACATGATAGACTCTAGGAAACTCGATGCCTCGATCTTCCCTATTGTGTTACCGATGTGTGGATTGATGCTTCTCTCCTTCTCTATCGTCTCCCAAACCTTTTCTGATGTTTTCCAAGCCTTTCCTTGCCTTGTACGTCACCCCCTTTGCTCAAGATCCATTCTGGTCTATTAATTAGGTCGTTTGATGCAAGATCTAGTTGGTTGCGAGAAACGCGGCCCGCTCGGGTAGTGGTTTTACCCAGTCGTGCAGAGTCACACCTGGTCGTGAGTGACGTCCTGCCCGATCGGGCATCAGCACCCGATCGTGTGATTGAACGGCCCAAGTCGTGTAAACTCTCGGGGATTTTTAAGACGAATTAATGCCTGAGCGGGTACCTTGATTGCGCCCGATCGGGTATGACTACCCGATCATGTTTCCTTCATGCCCGGGTCATGCAAGGTGTGCAAATAAACCCCGTAGGTTTTACCCGAGCGGGTAGACCTCAGTGCCCTATCGGGCACTCTTAATTCCTTAATTTTGCTCTTTTCCGCTCGTTGCTCGGGTGTTCGTTGAGTTCAGAGGCTTGATTTTGGCTCTGAGTGAATTTATCTTCAAAATGCGTGGTTTTGCTCAGGAATTCGTCTTTTTACGCTCGTTTAGGCCTTGTCGCCTAAAAACCTGAAAACCAACAAAACGAGCGTATGTAACGAATAATCGTATCGGATATGTAAATCTAACTATGAAATGTATGCGAAAATGACATTAAAACCTAGCCTAAAATCGATACACTTTACGTGTTATCACATTCTAACCAAAAACATGAGGTTCTGGGTAAGGGTTACCACTGATACTTCCTAAGCACCGTGCGATTACGACGCCTGTATTTAACTTCTACAAAAGGAGTCTCGGCGGGTGGTGGGGAAACTGCTTCCAAGACAGGAGATCTTCGGCGTTGCAGTTTCCTACCCTTTATACTCACTTCTTTTTTTCCCTCTTCCGTCACATCTAGTGCCTTACCTGGGTCAACTACAATCCCTTCAGTAACTGGCAGAGAGCAAACCACTGATGCTCTGGGCTGAGGATCAACTATGACTTCTTCTGCATTCAATTCAAGAATCGGATTACCTACAGGCTCATCCGAGGTGGGCTCCTCAGTCGTAGGCGTTGTCGGCATAGTATGGGTATTCCGCTGTAATTGAAGGTCGTCTATATCCTTGTCCGATACCTGTCTATTCATAACCACTCTATTATCAGCTCTCATGCCAAGGTCAATTTTCCGAGGAGGCTCACTTACTAAGTAGGATCTCACCGAATGCCCCCTCTGATGGCAGAGACTACAGCATTAAGGCAACCATTCATATAGAATATCAATCACTATCTCCTTCCCAGACTCATAACCCAAAACCACCTTCTTAGGGTGATCAACCTTCAGGTTCACCTCAATGTAAATCCGAGTTATGTCAAGGTTCTCTTTCAAATCTGTTGCTGGGTCCAAATAGAGTGGCTCACCAACACAGGACGCCATTCTACTGAGGCAATCTCGACTGAAGAGCTTAGTCAGGACATTCCTCAACCTTACCCAAGTCGGTACCGACTCCAGATATGGCTTCTCCACTCTGTGGTCAGGATACCACTCCGACACGAACATGGCTCTTTCACCAATATACCACAGACTTCTAGCCAATATTCTGCCACGAGTTCCTTCATCCAGGATCTTGAACAGAAAAACACCGGTGCCCAAATCCCTAACTTTGATCTTGTATCCATTCACTGTCCAGAGAGAGTTAGCCCAACCAATAATCCTCCCCATCGATGGTGGATAACCATAAAACTATCCTATTAAGAACTCCTTCCATTATACCTTCGTTGCTTTGAGTTTATCACACCAGCTAGCTGGAGGAGTAGGGAGAGGAGGCACATTCGGGTCTGAAGGAGGCGAACCCGAGACTACAGCTGGAGTAGTAGGGAGAGGAGGCAAACACGACACTGGAAGCTTTTTCGTTTGAACCTTACCGCGAGAGCGGGTCAATCTGCACACTGACCGGGCGATTGCGCTAGAGTCGCACCACCAGACGGAAGAGTACCACTTGCCGGCGAAATTATGGCACCGCTTGACGGCAAAACTAGGGTATCACTCGACGGCGCCTTAAGGGCGAGAGCACCGGTTGCCGGCGAATTTAAAATTGGGCAAGGAGGGGAAGAGGGAGGGGGGAGACGAGTGCCCGCGGGCAAAGGGGGCTCAGGGGAGAAGCTGGGAGGGGGAGAAGGGGGGTTGAGGTGGGGTGGAGGGGGAATTTTTTTCCCCATGCCTGTCGGGTTAGGGTTTCTCGTCGGCCGGCAGTGACCGGCCGCCAGTGGCGTAGAAATGGCCGGTTAGGGTTACGATCCACTGGGGGTTGGTTGAGAGAGAGAGAGGAAATGTGTAAGTTTCTTTGCTTCCCTTAGTAAATGTTCCTCGTGGATTAATAAATTGGTATTCATTCTTTACCCTCGGTAAAACGATTTACTTTTTAGAGTGTGTATCAATCACAAGCTCCACAGATTTCGGTGTTCTTCCCATCTTTCGATTCAGTAAAAAGATAATTATGACACATATAAAAACTTATAAACATTGAAAATATATATGAAATAAATATTTACTAGATTTTTTCATCTCAAGGGGAAAAATTTACTATCTCCCCATATCGAGACTCTTTGACCTTGAACTCTTCAGTTGCACGCTACACTTGAAGATCATTTGCATCGTAGTTTCTCTTAGCGAAATTCATCATTAGCTTCAATTTACTCTCTATGTTCCGCATCCAAGCTGAATAATGTGTATTTCTTGCATCATCTATAATTTCACTATACAAATTCAATTCAATTATTAGTGATTATTGTAAAACTTATTTAAAAGTTATTATATATATTATTTGAAATCAAATTACATCACCATCTGAGTCGTGTAATTATCAACAAGTGTGGAAAAAATATTTATATCCTTCATGAGTAGGTCAATGAAAAGGGCCCCAGATATCAATATTAACAATATCAAAAGGAAAAGGAAAAATTTTATGTGAACAATGAAATGATAATTTCTTTTGTTTTAGCCAAGATGTTGATTTTACAATAAGGAAAATGATCTTTAGTAGGAGTAAAAGATATGTGAGAAGTATTTTCTAATGCATGAATCTTCAAGAATAAAGGATGTCACGTCCTTTGATGCCACAAGTCAATAGAGGTTGTAGTAATATTTGTGCAAAGACTATGAGGTAAAAGTCGTGTTTCAGATTTTGTTGTATCAATCTTCAAAATGTATAATATTTAATGTGCATCATTCATACTAATTGTTGAGGTTTGAATAAGAACCTTGAAAGTGCAACAATCATGGGAAAAAAATGACATAACAAAAGTGTGTTTAGTAAGGGAACTAACATTTAAGAGATTGAAAGAAAAAAGGGACATATAAAACATAATAAAGAGTGAGACATGCAGATAATGTTACAAAACCAGATTGAGTGACATGAATTATTTGACCATTTGGAAGAGTAATATGAAATGGTAAATGGGTTGAACTTCAGAAAATAGCTTCAGATAAAAAATGAAATGGCTACTAGCTCCAATTTTAATGATCCATAAAGGTTTATGAAACTTAAGATTTGATTCCAGTAAAGCAAAGATAGGACAAAAACCTAGTGGTGGTGGAGTGGTTTGACTTGCAAGATCTAAATCCATGAATGAAGTACCAAGATTTTTTATGAGGTCTCCAATAGCGAGATGAGTAGACCAAATATCGAGAGGAGATGGCCTATACCACAGTTGATATGATCCCGAGAGACGTCGAGCATGCAACCAACCAAGCAGAAAAGAAGACGCGACCTCCAGCGCGGAAAAAGAAGCCGTATGCGTGACCCGAGACGCCGACAGCGCGACCCGAGATGCGACCATCACTAGCGCGGCTCGAGACGCGAACAAATCGAAGTACGTTGGTCTCGTGACCCGAGCAAGAGCTATGGAGGAAGAAGCCTTGATCCTACCAACTGGTCCCGTGACCCGAGTGAAGGTCGCGAAGCTTCAAGACGCTATTATCGGAATTCTCACGGCCGTCCACGCGCATGAAGAATATTCAAGTTCACGTGATGTCACAAGCCTATAGAACGTCATTCAAGTCGAATCCCGACCTACATCGGTTATTAATTAGGTAAAGTGACCCGCATGTACTCTTTTCCCTTCGACGGTTTTGTTCCACGGGGTTTTCCGACGATGGGTTTTTAACGAGGCCGCATGTCACTTATTCCCATGACCTAATTAATAACCCAGGTTTCCAAGAAGAGTTCACACCCCAACATGCACGTCCTAAAAAGTTTATCTTCTTTTTTTATGTTTTCTAAGTATTAATGTGTAGCCTTGCATGAAGACTACCCATTAATATCGCATTTAATGTTTGTATGGTCTAGGATTCTATAAATGGTCGTCCATCCCCTCCTTTGTAACACATCCAACTTTTTCAATCAAACTTTTGAATGAATCTACTGATTTCTCTTTCGAATTCGTGTGAATTATTGGCTGTTGGTGCGTAATATCCAGCAACTTTCGTTGGTGTGTAATATCCAACGGTTGTTCGTCCTTCGTTGGTGCGTATTATCCATCGGAGATGAACCGGTGAATCGAGAGCCTTCCGCAACTCTCGTGTGACCACTCGCCCTGCACACCCTTGTGCAACCGTTGCATCAAGGCATATCCATCCCTAACCTTGTCTAGAGCGCCGTTCCAATCGGGATCGCATCAAGTGGTATCAAAGCTCGTTTTAGCGAAAAGGTTAGTTCAATTTGGTTTTGATCTTTTCGGTCATAGTTTGGTTGAACGTTACAAAAAAAATAAAAAATATATATACATTTCGTACATTTAGGTGTCTATCTCGTGCGTGTCTATCTCGTTCGTATCTATCCCGTATGTGTCCTTGTCGAGGGTTTCTTTTTTTGCTTTCCGCTTGTGGCTGCTCCGTGTGTTCGTGTGCAGGAATTTGTGAGTAGGTACACGCAAGGAACCGTAGGACTTCATGGGTGAAATAGGTGCCGAGAACAGCAGGGTCAATGAGAGACTCATTGAGGCTCTCGCGGCTCATTTGGAGCAAAGCATTAACAACAAAATGGAGGAGTTTTGGCTAGAGTTTCGGACCGAACAACCAACACGATAAAGAAACGCTCATGCATTCCAGCAATGTGAGAGGAACCAGCATGAGGAGGACAGCAACTACTACGAACGAGGCAGCTCATCCTCGTCCCGAAGTAGTTACCTGCGACGGCACGTGCCAAGGGAACGGAGAGACGACCCGAGGGATGACCTCGCTGGCATTCCACAACAAGGCCGACCTGGAAGCCTACCTAGAATGGGAGAAAATGGTGGAACTCGTCTTTGGTTGTCAAGCATACCCCGAGGCCAAGAAGGTTAGGATGGCAGCCAAGGAGTTCTACGACTACGCCTTGAGTTGGTGGGATCAGTTCGTGACTTCTAGGCGACGTTACGGAGAGAAACCTATAGAGAGGTGGCTGGAAATGAAAGCCATAATGCGCAAGCGATATGCTCCGAATCACAATCACCGAGAGTTACACAAGTCGATTCCAATCGATCAACAACTCCAGCAAAGAAGGAGCTCTCGTTCCAACTTTGGGGCTGGAAAATACATTCAACCACGAGAGGAAAAACCAAGCTATCCATGGAGAGACAAATCTGCTCCACCAACCCGAGATGCAATCAAAGTGGTTTCATGGGCTCAACGAGACAAAGGAAATGCCGAGACCATTACATCGAGGGCTCGAAATGCGAAGTGATTCAAGTGTCACGGACGAGATCATTATGCGGATGAATGTCCAAAAGGATTTATGATATTTTGTGAGGATGGTGAGATTCAATCCGAGGACAAAGAATCAGAATTTTCAACCAAGGATTATGAGAAACAACTCGATTTAGAGGTCAAGAAGCACTCGAGGTCTTCTAAACTACAATGGCTTCACGAGAATGGCAAAATGAACATGACCAACCAAGTGGCCGTGCCTATCACCATTGGCGAATACAAGGACGAGAACATGTGTGACATTCTTCCAATGGACGCAAGCCCTACCCTTCTTGGTAGTCCGCAACCATCGGATCCTAAGGTAATAAATGACGATTTTACTAACCACCATTCTTTCGAGCATAATGACAGGAAAATGAGTCTTATTCCTAAGACACCAAAGGAAGTGCAGCAAGATCAAATGCAATTAAAACAGCAAGGAGAACGCGAGTCTTTGAACTTCTACGCGAAATCGGGTGAGATCAAGAAATCTTTTCACTCGAATCAGTCCATATTATTGTTTGTATATAAGAAAGCTCTCTCGAGCTTAGCTAACCTTGCACTGGTGCTGCCGAGTGAGATCTCTATTTTATTGCAGGAATACGACGATGTCTTTCTCGAAGAGAACCCCACCGGATTACCTACGATACGTGGAATCGAACATCAAAACGATTTCGTTCCCGGAGCCGCATTACCAAATCCGCTAGCCTACCGAACTAATCCAGTAGAGACAAAGGAGCTGCAAAGGCAAGTGGAGGAGCTCATGGCCAAAGGACACATTTTCGAAAGTATGAGTCTGTGCGTCGTGCCCGTGCTACTTGTGCCAAAGAAAGATGGCAGCTAGCACTTGTGTGTTGATTGCCGCGCAATCAACAATATTACGGTGAAGTATCAACATCCTATTCCTAGGCTAGATGACATGATAGACGGATTGTATGGAAGTAGGATATTTTCAAAAATTGATCTTAGAAGTGGATATCATCAAACTTGGATAAGAGACGTTGACGAATGGAAAATGGTGTTTAAAATTAAGCATGGATTATATGAATGGTTAGTGATGCCTTATTGGCTGACAAGTGCACCCAGTACTTTCATGCGTCTAATGAACCAAGATTTTAGAGAGTTTATAAGTGCAGATGGAGTTAAGGTATACGAGGAGAAATTCAAAGCCATTCTAGAATGGCCGAGCCCAAAGACCGTCGGGGAAGTCCGGAGCTTCCATGGACTCGTGGGTTTTTACCGGCGATTCGTAAAGGACTTCAGCACCTTAGCCGCCCCGCTCACGGAAGTTATTAAGAAAAACGTGGGATTCTAGTGGGGAGAAGCGCAAGAAGCAGCGTTTCAAACGCTGAAGGAGAAATTGACTAATGCCCCTTTGCTTATATGACCCGATTTTCTTAAAACGTTTGAGATTGAGTGTGATGCATCCGGTGTAGGAATTCGTTTAATCTTGATGCAGGAATGAGAACCATTTGCTTATTTTAGAGAGAAGCTCAGAGGTGCAACTCTAAGTTATGCCACCTACGTCAAGGAGCTATACGCGCTTATGAGAGGGTTGCAAACGTGGCATCATTACCTATGGCGAATTCGACCCCGAAAGCAAATGATTTTCAAACCCGGTGACCATGTTTGGATTCATTTCCAAAAGGAGCAATTTCTGAACGAGCGGAAGTCAAAGTTAATGCCCCGGATCGACGGCCCGTTTACTGCGACCAAGAAGATCAGCAACAAAGCCTACCGGCTAGATTTGCGAGGTAAGTATAATGTAAGTTCTAGTTTCAATGTTTCTGACTTAATTCCTTTTGTTGCAGATCATGCGGATTTGAGGACAAATCCTTTTCAAGTAGGGGGTCATGATATGATCCTGAGAGACGTCGAGGATGCAACCAACGAAGCAAAAGAAGACGCAACCTCCAGCGCGGAAGAAGAAGCCGTATGCGTGACCCGAGATGCCGACAGCGCTACCCGAGACAAGACCATCACTAGCACGGCCCGAGACGCGAACAAATCGAAGTACGTTGGTCCCATAACCCTAGCAAGAGCTATGGAGGAAGAAGCCTTGATCCTACCAACTAGTCCCGTGACCCGAGCAAAGATTGCGAAGCTTCAAGACGCTATTATCGGAATTCTCACGGCCATCCACGTGCATGAAGAATATTCAAATTCACGTGAAGTCACAAGCCTAAGGAACGTCATTCAAGCCGAATCCCGACCTACATCAGTTATTAATTAGATAAAGTCACCCGCGTGTACTCTTTTCCCTTCGTCGGTTTTGTCCCACAGGGTTTTCCGACGACGGGTTTTTAACGAGGCCGCGTGTCACTTATTCCCGTGACGTAATTAATAACCCGGGTTTCCAAGAAGAGTTCGCACCCCAACATGCACGTCCTACAAAGTTTATCTTCTTGTTTTATGTTTTCTAGGTATTAATGTGTAGCCTTGCATGAAGACTACCCATTAATGTCGCATTTAATGTTTGCATGGACTAGGATTCTATAAATGGCCCTCCATCCCCTCCTTTGTAACACATCCAACTTTTTCAATCAAACTTTTGAATCCTAGGAATCCAGTTTTACCACAAGACTACCGAAACCGACAATCAATCTATCTATCATGCAATCCCAGTTAAAGCTATCTAAGGCGGACGATCCTAACATGATATCTACCCTCTCTCAAGGCATAGACACGTGATCTAGACAAGCTGCCCCCTACTTTCTTGGCTGACACCTTGAACTAAACCCATAAGCTCTATGATTCATCCGTTCACCATCAACTGTTGCTACCCTACTTTCGTGGCCTAACCTCGGTTGTTCTAAACCTGATCTTCTAGGACTAGAATTCTCCTTTCGGTCCTTCTCCTAACCCCTAACACATGTATCTACGTGATCAGCGCAAACACAAGTAAATTAAAGCACTCAGATAAAGAATAGATGAACTAAAACGGGAAGATGCATTCAAAATAGATCAAAGGTGGTTCCGGAGCCAAGGGCTAATCCCTTCTCCTAGAACAAACAAACTACTCGCTCATGCGTCTGTAAACAAACATAAACAAAGTAGAAAGTCTAAGGAACATGAAAACCAAACAAAACCGAAATGTTGGTGCTTGATCTCCAATGCTCCTCGCTTGTCTCCTCGCAAGAATCTCCTTAATCTTCTACCGAATTAATCTCCCATCTAAGCTTGCTCCAATCACGTCTTCTGCCTCCTTTTAAGCCTCCTAAGTCGGTCCAATTGTTTTCTTAATTTCCCCCACGAGTTCCCTTATGTTTTAAGTTAATTTAATTTAAGTTTCCTGTTTTCTCGGGTCGCGACCCGCTCGGGCATTGAGTGTGCCCGCTCGGGTGCGGCTAGGGTGGAACGTGCGGACTGTGGTCTGCAATGCATGCCCGATCGGGCATGGTATGTGAGCCCGCTCGGGCACAAGGAAGTTGGTCGAGTATTCTTGCCCGAGTCGTGCAGGAAATGCGCACAAAATTGGCCGTAGGTTTTGCCCGATCGTGCAAAGGTTGTGCCCGACCGGGTGAGGCTTTTCCAAGCTCAATCTCGTCCCGTTTGTCCCGTGATGATCCCCAAAAGTTGCTCCTTAGCTCCGTGCATGATCCTTTAGCTCCAATCTCCTTAGGTCCGTGCATGTCCTTTTAGCTCCAAAATGATCCAAATACGCGTAAAGACATGTAAGAACATGAAAACACGAAAACAAGTAAAATGGAAACAGAATCATACGTAAAACATAACATATATATCAAAACGTCTCCTATATCGTGCAAGAAATACGTATGAAAACGAGATGATCAAAATCCCCCAGACTTGAATGTTTGCTTGTCCCTAAGCAAACGTAAACGTGGAACACATGGGGTATGAAAACACGAGAATTCCCCTTCTCCTAGAAATACCGCTAAAGCGAACCTAACCGATCAACTAGCATGTCGAGAGCAAATTCGGCCTAATCGAGTTTTCAGCCTTAATCCTAGGTCCACCACGGTTACCCATAAGAAAGTAAATCAAAGGAGACTAGACACGCTAACGTAACTCCCTCCACCAGACAAGACTTCAGACTATCCTAGACCTAGGTCAACCGAGGATACTTGTTTCTTTCTTTCCGAGCTTCTTTCTTTCTTTTTCTTTTCTTTTTCTTTTTCTTCTTTTTGTTTTTTTTTATGAATTTTTTTTTCTTTTGTTTTTGTTTTCTTTTAGAAAGTAAATCAAAGGAAACTAGACACGCTACCGTAAACTCCTTCCACAAACAAGACTTCAGACAATGCTAAACCTAGATCAACCGAGGATACTTGTTTCTTTCTTTCCGACCTTCTTTCTTCTTTTTCTTTTCTTTTTCTTTTTCTTTCTCTTTTTATTTTCTTTTTATGACTTCTTTTGTGTTTTTCTTTTGTTTCCCTTTTTTTTTCTTTGCATACACACTAGGCTTCTAGGACGTCGGATTTGGGGGGATCCAGCCTCTACTTAGACCCAAACTACCGATGACGGTATACTCATGCATCTCGTGTGAGAGTGCAGCGGAGTAGGTGGCTTTTTGTGCCTTGCCCTTAGGACGTAGAAAGATGATCGCCAACCCACCACTTAGACCCGAGCCACCGAAGGAGTAACAAGGTCGATGCACTCATATCGATTTTTGATCATGCTTTTTAGGCACTATTTCTATCGACAACGGAGTGTTAGTGTGTGCTTTTTAATCTGCAAAACAAGCTCGATTTTATATGATCCAATAATCCTCAATATAACAGAATTAAAGCATCATCTACACGAAGTATGACCATCTGGGTAGAAAGAATAAACGATAAACTAGCCTAGCAATCTCGTCTAAACCTCCCCACAAACAACACTAGGATTTCCAAGAACTACGACCTATTGTTTTTCAGCCGACTAATAAGCTCTAACGCATAGGAAAACCCTAGCTCAATCATGCAAAATCTCACGGAAAAGATCAACTTCTTAGGCATCCTAAATTCAGGGTTCATCTCAAAACGTGACACCGGACAAGTGCTTTGGGACGAATCTGACTCATGAAAACAAAAACAAACTAAAAATTGCAAAATAACCTAAAAACTAAAAAGTCAAAAGAAAATGAAACGAAATCACCTGACAAACATGAGTTGCTCCCCCAGACTTGAATTGAACCGCGTCCTCGACGTGAAGCTCCGATGAAGCTGGGTTGCCTCCCAGAAAGCGCTTATTTAACGTCCTTAAGCTTTGACGTCTCCATTCCTCATGTGTGCGTGACGGGTAGATCAGAAAGGGGAATGGAGTTTCCACTTTCGATCGGTTGAGCGACTTGGTAGAGTTTAAGCCGTTGTCCATTGGCTTTGAATGTGTCACCCGCATCACTCCATAGTTCCACGTCTCCACGTGTGAAGACTTCTCGTACCTGAAAAGCATCAGACCAACATGACGCTAGTGTGCCCGAGAAAAACATAGGTCGAGAATTGAAAAGTGGAACGAAGTCACCTAGTTGGATCTCATGAGGTAGGATCTGTTTGTCGTGCCATCCCTTAGGCACATCATGCACGGGGTTCACTTGCTCGCTGTCCAAGGTTGGATAAGGGGTATCTGCGTTGAAAAGTTTAATGACATCTTTTTCCATTACCTCGTGCAAGTGCGGGTGCAGCCTCCTTTGAGTTTCGGGTGAAGGTTCGTGGCTGTCCTCCCTATA
>CM071860.1:54064861-54081524 GCA_036759665.1 Gynandropsis gynandra | reverse complement strand
ACATCCTCCAAAACCCTAGAAATCGATCTACTTACACTTATTGACGCCATTGAAGATTGACTCGTGCTCTCTTCTCCACCGCTGCTGATTCTAGCCATTTCCTTCTTGCCAACTTCGAATCGATCCCTCTCAAGTTTGAAATCACTTGTTCTTTCTTGGCTTTTACTCTCCCAGAATGCGGGTTTTATCACGTTCGAAAATTAAGGGTAAATTTGTATTTTCTCCAGTTTTTTTTTTCGATTAAATAATTATTTTAGGGAAGGGTATTTTTGAAGCGTTTTAGCCCTAAGAGGGTACATCTGATATTCCGCCGTTTCAAATAATCGACAACATATTTGCATATATATTTGGGTTGCATATATATTTGGGTTACATTATAATTGATATAAATATTGCATCGTTTGTAATTAAAGGAAAAAATGTTATATATAGTGCATGTTCTTTTGGAGATTTTTTTGTTTGAGTTTAAAATTAGAGTTTACGTCTCAAATTGAAATCAAATTTAAAGTTGTTTATTAGATAATTTCAAAGTTAGAGTTATGATCTAAATTTAAAGTTTAGTTTAGTTTTTTCATAAAAATTATAGTTTGATTTAAAATTTTTTGAAAATCTTTTTTTATCGAAATATACATTTTACATATACATTATATTTAGGAAAAAAAGTTTATTCTCCCATCGATTTTGACTTTCATGTGATTCCTCCTTCGATTTTTATTTTTTATCTGATTCCCCCCTTAACTATAAAAAATCTGTCTAAAATCCCCTTGTTAATTATCTGTTAACCGATACTATTTTGACCCAATTTTGACCCCAATCTGACCCAATTTTAACCCGAATTTAACTGTAATTTTGATCCGATTTGATCCAATTTTAACCTTAATTTTGACTCGGTTTTCACCCGAACTTGTACTTAATTTTGACATGAATTTTTACTTAATTTTAACAATAAATCAATTTAATTATTTAATTTAATCGATTTACTGATATAATTCATTAATCATTTTTATTACTTTCACATAAAAATTATAATGATTATTATTATTAATTATAAACCATATTTAAAATAATTTAATATATTTTAAAAATATAAATTAATAACATATAATCTTAATTATACAATTTAATAAGAATGATCAATTTTAAAATTTTTTAAAAAGTATCTTAGTAATTTAGACTCAAAGTCCGAATCTAGACTTTAAATTTGAACTTCAAAATAAAGTTTACCAAACGAACATAAAATCTTACTTTAAATCTTAATTCTCAATCAAAGTTTTACAAAATAACATACTCATATATATATATATATATATATTATCTTTTATATGTAATTGTCATTAAATTAAAATTGATAAAACTTTGTATTAGTTCAGGATAAGCAATATGAATCGAATAATTTTTCCAATAACTAAAGCAATTAATATTTTTTAAAGTAATACTTCATTTTAATAATGTAATTATCTCTAATCATATATATATATATATATACATACATACATAAACAAACATATATAAATATAATCATATATATACACACATGCATATATATTTACATAAATACAAATATACACACATCAATACATATATATACAGTCACGGATATAAAATTATTTTTTATTAGAACCAATGCAATATATAATTAAATAATAATAATTAAAATATAAAATATATTAAAAATAAATTATCTTATAAATTTATTCTATGATTATTCATATTTTTAACTTTATTTATTATAAAATCATTTATGATTGTCTCACAAAATCTTTTTCGATATAGCGAATTAGACAACCACTAAAAATTGATCATTACTTCGATTACGTAAAATTATCTTCACAATATTCATTGCTGAAAAACATCTTTTGACAGTTGCAATAGCAACAAATAAGATAGAATCCAACTTCAAAAGATGATACGCCAAAAGATATGTATATGTTTTCTTGTTTCCACAATCACATGAGCAAGATTCCTATGGTTTTTCGATCAAAATATCTATTATCTCCTTCTATATTGTAAAAGTATGAAACAACTTCATACTCAAGAGACTTTTCGTCCAATTAACTACTAAAATCATCTAGATAGAATTCGGACAATCTTATCACCTTTAATGTGTCAAAATCATAGAACAAGTCAATATGACTCAAAACAATTGTGCAACTAAGCAATTCACTATTTATCTCGTTAAAACGATATGAAATCTTATAGTTGCAAATCAAGAATAGTATAGAAAAAAAATTGTACTTGATAATGATGTAAATTACTCACATTTGATTCTTTTTCATGGATTAAATCCATGTATTCTTTTTGCATGTCAACCGTACAAATATCATATCTTTCACAAAAATAAAAGACTTAGTTCATAAGAGAATCTCATCCATCAACTCTGTGCTTTTGTAATTGTCTTTTTGTTGACTCTACTAGTGAAATAACATTCAAGATATATTAATCTCTCTTTTTTTGAGCCATTGATAAATTATTTGTGAGTTTCAAAATAAGTAACATCAATTGTAGATAGAACAAAAAATCAAATGTATGAAAATATTTAAGAATTCCACGCGCATGTCGTCTTTTGATATCATCTCTACCACCATTTCGAATATACAAAACCATCTAAATGATGTAGAAAGATATTTCAACCAAACGTAACAAAGTTTTATAATGAGAACCCCAACATGTATTTGCAGGTCTTGAAAGAGCAATGTATTGATTCCACTACTAATTTCAACTTTACCGATTCCTTATGTCACTTTGGCTAAATAACTTTCTCCAATCATATTTTGTTACACGGTTCTCCAACCACATTCAATAAAACATAAATCATATAAAAAAATTCCATCATCAAAGTGTTTTTTGCAATTACCACAACAATTAGTTAAATTGATGAGCAAAACAATGGACATAATAAGGAGAGCTACTTTTCCTCTAATTAATTATCTCAACCCATGAAATTCACCCTTCATAGACTTGACTTCTAATTTTTTTGTAACTTAGTCCATGTTTAGCGAGTAGAGAATCAATTACACATCATAGAAACAAAGGAAGTTTCTCTTTCTCATGTACAAGACCTATAAATCTTTCTTTCACCCACCACCATTTGTTCTTTATCAGAAATATTACTTGATTCATCCACCAATAGAGCAAACACATCATGATCAATTTCTTCAATAACATCTTGCACTACTTCTTCAGAAAACCAATGTACAACACCTTTCTGAATGGTTGGAGATACCATTTGGTTATTTACTGGTGCATTCTTCAACACAAACTTACTTACTTGTTTTGTTCTGTATTGTATTTCATAAGTTCTGAAAACTTTCCTTTATTGCTAGACTTTTCTCGCTCATATGACCTCAAAAAGATAATCCTTGCTTCAACAATTGTCTAGCAGAATCAATTGAAACATTTAACCGAATCCGATATTCATTCTTTACAATATCACTTTGCTTTTAAAAAGCATGTATGACAGATTAACACTGTTTTATCAAGTAATCACATTTTTTTTGTGCTTTATTGTGAAGCCTATGAATATCACCAACACGAGAATATAATTTCTTTCTCTTATTCCAACTTGAAAATCCATTAGTTACGAATATGTCATCTCCCTGTTGATTATCAATGTTATCTCTTAACAAGTAACAACACAAACAAAAAACTGTGTCCTTCTTTATGTTGTACTCTAACCAATTAGAGTATTTGTCAAACCAAACTCGATTAAACCGCCTTAACATTTTTTCAATCATGTTTTTTGGAAAATCATAATCATATGGTTGATTATGCCTCTAATCAAATAGGAGTCTTATTTCATCCATTTGATTAGGATGATATTATGATATTTTCCCTATCAACAAAATCTCAAGGTAAATCATTCAAATGAATTCGACGAGTTAATGAATTGATAACCTGAAGATTATTTTGTGATACAACTTTTATAGAACTTTCACCATAATTTTAAGAGGTTGATACAATTTTTGTTTGAAAAATTTCTTCATTATTAAATCTACTAAAGATAAAAAGAGATAATAATAATAATAATAATCTAATATGAGAAAACTTAGAAAAATTCAATCAAAACTAATAATTTTAAAAATAAAAATATATATTACCTTTATTTTTTCAAATTTTGAGCAACTTAATTTTGATGTTAAGAATAAAACTAAAAACACAAATTAAATTAAAAAATATAAAAGTAAAAGATATAAAAAATATTGAACTGAATATTTCGACATCTTGAAGATGGCAATATTACTAATAAAAAAATTTCTATTTTTTTATTAAAAAAGATATGTCCCGAAAAATGTGAATTGGCCCCGCCTGTACATATTTACACACATATATATATGTATATATATATAAACACATATAGAAACGTGTATATATACATACGCGATGGCTTTTGACGACTTATGAGTCAGTTTTGAATAGTTGGATAGATATTTTTGTTCTAATTTTGATAGTTGGATTGACGTTTTTCATTTAATATCAACCATACGGTTGAAGTCTTCCAAAATTGGTTTATAACCATTCAATTCAATTTTACGTATATTTATACTCGATCATTTGATTTGATATAATAATTGATATCATTGAAATGTTTATGGATATGATAATTTATAATTGATATAAGCATGTACAAGAAGACATCGTAGAGCTCAAATGAAAATCATCTTTATGAATACATTGAAATGTTTATGGATATTTCTGATATATTTAAAAAACTTGGATGGCTGACGCAAAAATATATCATATTTATTTCAGATTTAGAATTGGAGCACAATTTATATTCCTTATTCTCGTGGTTGAATAAATTGGTACTGACTTCTGTAAGAATAACGAAACGTTGGCCTATAATTTGTACTTGTTGTTTCACATTTCACACACTTATTCATGGTTCAGACAGAAAGAAAAGTTATTATGGTCTTTGCGTAAAAGAAGCTAATTATTTTGATTCATCTGAAGAATTAGACTTTAATGTTATTTTTAAAGATATTTTGAAGCTTGAGTATCAAAGATTTTTTTTGGAACGAATGTGATAATTTTCCACTATAATTGGTTTGATCAATGATTGGAAGAGAAACTAGAAGAAATAAGTATGAAGGTTACGATGTCCAAATCATTTGGTTAGAAATATGATCATTTCATTTTATTACTGTAAGTTGATCAAATGGTTTGACTTCCATATCCGAACAAAAAACAACAATATGAGAATTGGAGTATGGTTGTTAAACTACATGCATGAGGAAAGTAATGCAAGAAGACAACAAGGATCCCGCGGCTGAACTTAGCGATCTATCATTATTACATATAAATAACTTACAACTCAAAGCGAGTTAGGTATAATATCGGATTAAGAGGTCGGAGTTAATTAAAAATGTGATGATATAGATGATCGAATAAGATAATGTAGAAGAAGATGATGATTGACAACATATATGCCTAACAATCAATGCAATTATTAAGTATTTTTTTATCTAACTCAAAAATTATAACGCAATTCTAATGCCTATATGTTAGAATGATGAGCATTTAAAGCTATCATTACAAACATTAACACAATTCCCTAAGAAATGCAAAAACCGATGCAAGTAATGCATTTGCATTAGAAATGCATATATAGATGCACATTACGTAATTGTGTTAGATTTGGTGTCCGGTCATGATTGTGTTTAGTGGTTAATGTCATTTTATTACCTTTTTCTAGCGCCAGGACAAAGCCATTGTGTTACCTTTTCTTCCACCTCTTCCCCTTACGTAGTTGCAATGAAAACCGATGACATCTCTTTCGCAACGAAGACGGACTACCGCAGATGATCATTTCTATATCTTTGCGTTTATTATATCCAATATCAAGGAACATTTGTCTCATCCCAAGTGCACATAGACCCGTTTATTATATCTGGAGAAGGTTCTAACTCTGGATGGTAGACCAATGTGTTGATAAGTAATTAGTTTTTTATTCGTATTTAGTCTTATTTTTATGTAATATATATATATATATAACTAATTATTTTTTTGTAGGATTGATTTTAAAGGTATGATTGGTCTAACACCTCTCCTTGCATCAAGACCAACTATTTGGTTCGTACATAGGCTAGATGACGACTCAATAGTCCGTGACATACTACCGGTCAATTGTTTTCATGGTAAGTAATATATTTAGTGTTATAATTTCAAATTTTATATTATTTTTTAGATATATTACTATTTATTTATTTATTTATTTATGTAAGAAAGAATGGTATTGGAAACCTCAATATCAAACAGTTGGGTATAATCGGTTGAAGGATTTAGTGACGAAGCAACTGAAGTCACTAAACACAAGCCAAAAAAAGGAACTGGCAAGCCAGTTTGCTCTCAGATAAAGGCTCTCAAATTTCATTCGTCTAGAGATCTAACAGGCACTTGTCGAGCATTAATCGAGTTCAAAATTAAACAAGCAGAGCGATAAGTGAAGACGAAAGACCCCTATTGCACCAGATCTTGCACAATTGACACGCACATATTTGGTGCAAAGCCTTTCATGAAAGTCTTTTATGATTTGATATATTATTTTATATTTTTTTGAAATCTAAATACAAAAATGGCATATGAGGTCGAGCACAAGGTACATACAAATTTAACTTAAATCATGCAAGCCATGTTGGATGAGCTTTATATGGATAAAAGTATCGTTATTTAATTTGATTATTGTTTTTTAGTATTAATTTTTAGCATATGATTATTCAGTTTAGGCCTGTTGAAGTCTCCATTTATCATGACTTCTGGCGAAGGAATTCCCATTGGTATGCATAAGGTTCTGTGTCTCGTGTGACGAGGAGATGATTTGATTATTTAGTTTGTAACTTTTAAGGCGAAGATAGTCGATCCATATCGCATCATAACTCTTACACTTCCACTCCCTATCTCGCTCCCATTCCAACCTCAGCTCTCGCTCCTACTCCCTCTCTTTGTATAGGACCAACGTCTTCTTTTTCTCCACAAATCGAAATTACGGGATTAAAAGATCCACTGAAAGAGAACTGATTGTGTTTTTTTTTTGTATTTTTGTATTTTTTTAAACAAAACTTACCAACACAGATTGCGTTTGGAATTTTAAATGTTATTAGCGCATGAATTGCGTCGCAATTTGTGTTAGAATGCGTAACAATTTAGAAAAAAAAAGCTAAACATAGAAACATTTGGTAACACAAACTTTCATTAGTTTCCTCGAAAAGTTTTGCAACGAATGCTTCAACTCTAGTTGTGTTACAATGTGTTGCACACTAGCGTTCAAATTGTGTTAGACTGGGTGGCGCTAATTGGCATCACAATTTCACTATATTGTGTAACTTCGGACTGACAATTTTCGTTTAGCAACATCCTGGTAGCCAACTCAAATGTAACATTAGTTTTGCGTTGAAAACAATGATTTTTAATGCAAAATCGACAGTTTTCAATGCAAATTTGAATTGGTTTATGTTTTTTGTAGTGAATTTAGTTCATTATCACTTATTTTCCAATTTCTTTCCAAGTTCATTTTTCTTTTTGAAGTCGCCAAATCCTCTTGTGTCGCTTAACCAATTCTTTTATTTATTTGAAATTTGCACTGATTCAACATTAATAGAAGTTATATTTCGAAACTTTGATTATTTTTTTGTTTAGTTACATTATTTTCTTCATAATATAGATTGTGTTGCATGATTTAGATATAACCGAAGTTTGCTTTAACTAGTTTACAATGAAGGTATAAGTAATGAGGTTTTAATTTGATAGATTTTGAAGATTTATATTTGGTTAGGTTGAAATTGTGTTCGTTTAGATTTAGTTATCGGTAGTTTAGATACAGTGAAGGTAGTTTTATTAGTTTTATTGTTGGTATACTGTTGTTTTATCGATGGAAACTCTTTTTTTTTAATGCAATATCGGGTGTTTCTAAATCCATTTACGTTGGGATTTTGTATTCTTTTAGTGTAATTTATTCATTTTCTGATCTTTTGGTTCGTGAAGCACATAGTTGAGGACTAATGGAATATTTATGTGTAGCCTAGTGTTTATCAATTTTGCAAGAAATTTTCTATTGGCCACACCTCAAGCAAGACATTGAACATATATGTACAATGTGCATCACGTCCAAACAACCTAATTCTTGACTTCAACCCCACGGTTTGTACACTATATTGTCTATTTTTTATCAACATGTGTAAATATATCGATGGATTTTGTGTTAGGATTTTTCAGGTTTGAGGTAATAATGATTCAATCTTTGTGTTGGCAGAATGTTTTTTAAATCATTTTACACTTCTACCATGTGATAGAACTCATGAAGCATCAAACTAATGATGCATCGAAAATAGCTAATTTGTTCTTCAAATAAATGTTTTGATTTCATGGCATGCCTAGGTCATAATATTTGATCATTATGTTAATTTCTTACGATATTTTTGAAAATTTTACGGTCGAAACTAAGGATAAGATTTTTATTATCTACCATGTGCCATCCTTAAACTAACGGGTAAGTAGAGGTTGTTAATCGAGCATTATTTAAATTGTGTTAGAATGGGTGACGCTAATTCGCATCACAATTTCGTTATATTGTGTAAGTTCGGATTGACAACTTTCGTTTAGCAACATCCTGATAGCCAACTCAAATGTAACATTAGTTTTATGTTGAACAATGCTTTTTAATGCAAAATCGACAGTTTTCAATGGAAATTTGCATTGGTTTATGTTTTTTTTTTGTTGTGAATTCATAGTTCATTCTCACTCATTTTCCAATTTCTTTCCAAGTTCATTTTCCTTTTTGAAGTTGCCAAATCCTCTTGTGTCGCCAAACCAATTCTTTCATTTATTTGAAATTTGCACTAATTCAACATTAATATAAGTTGTATTTCGAAACTTTGATTATTTTTTTTGTTTAGCTACATTATTTGCTTCATAATATAGATTATGTTGCATGATTTAGATGTAACCTATTTTTTATCAACATGTGTTAGAATTTTCAGGTTTGAGGCAATAATGATTCAATCTTTGTGTTAGCTGATTTTTTTTTAAATCATTGTACACTTCTACCATGTGATAGAACTCATGAAGCATCAAACTAATGATGCATCGAAAATATCTAATTTGTTCTTCAAATAAATGTTTTGATTTCATGGCATGCCTAGGCCATAATATTTGATCGATATGTTATTTTCTGACGATATTTCTGAAAAATTTATGGTCGAAACTAAAGACAAGACTTTTATTATCTACCATGTATCATCCTTAAACTAACGGTTAAGTAGAGGTTGTTAATCGAGCATTATTTATTTTATTTTCAGCCTTGATTAAAAATGACTTATTTTTTTATTAAGGTTAGCATGCTCATGTAAACCATACCCATTATGTTAAGTCTTTTTCCCATTATTTATTTTATTTCGAACCACGCTTTTCGATTTATCTCTATTACCTTTAAATGAATGTGCTAACTTCAATGAAAGACAAAAGGTTTATTTTGTTAAGAAAATACATGCTAAGATAATTAAACACATTGATGAACAAATAAAACAATAAGTTAAGTATATAAACAAGGATAAAAAAAGTTGTGTCTGAGGTTAGTGACCTAGTTGGGTTTATATAGGGAAGAGAATGATTCCAACTCAACGGAAATATAAACTTATTTCATGGGCGAATGGTCCATTAATGTCTTGTCACGTATCAACAATAAAAATATATTATATTGACCTTTCATTTGAGTATAACGTTAATAAAACCTTTAAATTTTTTAAATTGACTTCTTTTGAAATAGACAGACTAGATTTGAGGACAAATATTTTATTAAGAAATAGGATGATGAGGACATCAAAATGAGTATCAATGACTCTTAAACGTCAACGGTCATCAAATGACATGACATTGATAGAACCACTCACAGGAGGTGGGGCGAAAAACTTCAAGCTTACCTGGTCAAGATGCTTTAATGCTTTGTTCAAAAAGTAAAAGATAGTTCAAAGCAAAATCGAGAGCTCAAAACAATGTATTTATTCAAGTTAGAAACGGTGAAAAACTATGTTCGACCGAGAACCAAAACACTCGGGTCTAGATTCCATAACAATACGAATAATCGGGTCGATAACTAGAGAAAAATGAGATCAAATTACAATGATGAGAAAATGATTTTTTCAAATATTATATTTTTGCTCAACAGAGTGTTTTGCTATAAAATAAAAATTACTTAAACTAATTATTATGATCTGCGCAATGCACAGATGGATTTTTGTTTCGATAAATGATTTATCGTATTGAGAGAGTTTATTTATATTTGATGTATAAAATTACCGTAATGATTTTAACAATAAACATAACTATTGTATTTATTTCTTTAAAAATACAATAATTATTTAAATACAATCTTTGGTTTTTGTAAAGATTTACAATAAATATAACACATTTTTGTTGAGAGTGTTTTTGAATAAAACTATTGATATTTGATAGATTAAGAAAAAGTTATACACAAAATTATTTCCGAATCTGTTACGAAAATTGAAATATCAATTGATTCAAATCTAGTACTAAAATCAACATTTATGCAGATTCATATTAAAATTTGATGTTTTTAAAATTTAAATAGGTATCTAAAAATAATCAAATTATAATATCTGTTAATCTAAATTTTAAAATAAACTTCTACGTTCTAAGATTACTAAATAACTCTTGAACACTAAATATAAAAACTTAAAAATATAATACGTAAAAATAATAAATAACGCAATTATCCTGAAATAAATATTAAAAAAAACATGTTGTCACTAGTCCAATCGATTTTCCCTATCTCTCAAACCCTAAATAACAAAACTAAAACAATTATCCTTAGAAAACTTACTAAAATCCTAATTAAAATGTGTATTTGTCATTTAACTTGTCTTTCTTCATCTTGCATCTTCTTCTTTTTTCACCTATTTGTTTTCTTCTTTTTTTATCCCAACTCTCCATCTTGCCTCACTTGTCTCGCCCCGCCCCTCTCGTTCCTACACCTCTGCTTCATACGCTCTACCTATCCTTCATGTGCCCCTTCTCTCCTCATTGAGCCTCCCCTCTCTACACGTCAAGCATTGCACTGGAATTTTTTCCTCTCCTCTAGTACAGTGGAACAAAATGAAACGATGGAAAATGAGAAAAAACTAATCTCGTACGGTGAAGATGATTGTGCACAGATAAGGTGAGGATAAATATTAAAACTAGAATGAAGACGAGCTGTCAAGCCACCAATCAAGATTTGCAGGAAAAATACGATGAACCATCCATTGACAAACAAAATGATGCGGATCGCATGCGACAACAACATAACAAAAGCTCTTAAGCTGGAGAAGAGTCAACTTTTGAACCATAACAAGTCAAGTGAGAGCTATTCATCTTTCACAGTCAACCAAGGCTTGGCTAAAAATACATGCATAATTAATATAAAATATCAACAGGATTAACATTAAGGATTTTGCATGATCAAGCAAGGTACAAAACATATTGGTATTTTGTTGCTTTGTCCAAAACAAAATTCTAGATTTTCTTTTTAGCATCATCAACATTCACAGTTCATTTTCAAGCAATAAAAGTTAGTAAAGAAAAGGTAAAGCAATAAACCCCATAATATATATTTTAGTAAACTGAAGTAAGGACATATACAAAACACAGAATTGCACGCTTTTGTATCTTAGTTGTTTTCTTAATCCATTTTTTAACGATAAATTAACTATCGAATTAAACTTAATGAACTACACAACACAGATTTTGAGAGATGCATGATGATGCAACAAATTTCGAACAAAATCATGGTTATAGATATCGTAACGTATTCAGGGAATTCAAGCTCTTTCCTAGGGAATGACTCTCCCGATGCCTAAACCCACTATCTAGCATGCGTACTACCAATCTCCCAATTGTGTAATCTCACCTGCCAGATCCGTTAAGATTGCTATCCTAATTCTTGAGTTCAATCAACCGACCAACCATGGTTCTAAATCAATTGAGACTTCATATCATGGCTACGTTCTAAAATCCAATTCATCTCCCAATGCAATTAGATTTTTATAAACATTCATTCAAGCTACCAACAAGAATAAAAGCATTACAACCAATCAATCCGAAACGAACAAATATTATAACTAAGCATTGAAAACAAAACTTCATTACATATCGGCAAAGCTCTCTAACCCGTGGCTATAGACCTATATGAACTTAAAAAACGAAACACGAAAGATAACTATATTCAACATTGATAAAGAATGAGATCCCTCCCTATTCTATTACCGACATCTTCAATAGCTCCTCCGCGCTCCAGCTTCGTCGCTCCGTCCTTGTCTTCGTGTGTGTATTATGCTTTTTCTCTTTTTCTATCTACGTGTGCTCTGTTTTTTCCTCTATTTTTCTGTAAGAATTGTGCTGCTGAAGCTCTTTCCTTTTTGCCCTCTTTCTCCTCTTTCTTTTTCTCTATCATTTCCTCTTTGGTCGTCCCCTCTCTTTCCTCTCCATCGGCTGATATTTCCTCTTTCTTACAGCAACTGCAGTTTTCCTTTTCTAAGCTTTTCCATCTCTTGTTTTTTCATTCTTGTGTAATTTCAACGTTTCCTCTTTATTTTCCAGCCATGTAGCTCTCATTCCTCTTCTCTAACCATATTTCCTTTTGGTTTAAACAGCCAACACGTTCTTTTTCTTGTTTTGCAAAGTTCCCTTCTTTTCTTGTTATTGCAGGTGGCAGACTCGACCCGTGAGGGCTGGTGAGTGCCCGTGCGAGCTGGCTTGCAGAATAGAATCCGCGCGGTCTAGTGAAGAGCCCGACTCGGGCTAGAGCTGCTGGAGGACTGAGCACGCGCGGGCTAAAATGGACACCCCGCGGGGGGTGATTGGAGCATGGCTGTCCACTCGGGTTTAGCATGAGTTCGAGGCATGCTGAAAGTGCTGGACATGGAGCCCGCATGGGTTAAGGTATCCACTCGCGGGGTTGCTTCTCCTTTGACATGGAACGGTCATGTTTTCAGGCATTCGCTCGTGTTTGTGTCCCGGTATCTCCATTCACTACAAAACACGAGAAAACAATGAAATATGACTAAGTGTTGCTGAATGCTTGGTAAAATCAAAATGAATGATGAAACTAATTTTGAATATAGACAAAAATACTATAACAAAATAGATATTATCATAAAGACATATACAAACACAGAATTGCATGCTTTTGTATCTGAGTTGTTTTCTTAATTCATTTTTTAACGATTAATCGTCCATGAATCAAGTGATATAAACTCAACTAGAAAAAACAATGAGATCAATCTTCAACTGGAACCTTACACAGTCTGAGTTAAAAGTGAATAAACAGTTAAGATTAACTAAAACAGGAGAAAAGGAAATACCTGCAACATTTTTTCATCATTGTTGACGACTTTCCAAAATAATAATCATTTAGAAGGTGAAAACAAACTTTGCATTACATTCTTATGCAAAAATAAAATAGAAAATTATGACATTAATAACGTAATAAAAAAACTAACATAAGCTATAAATAATTAAACAAATTCTAGTTAGGTGCTTACCTCTGGAGAGTCGTGACTGTGAAGATGAGAAGACCCTCTACAATTATCTTCATCATTTTTTTTATTGCTCTCAAATCAACATGCTTATGCTTCTTTCTGTAACTGTCCTCATTTTGGAAATGATACATTTAGCTAAAGATAAATGCCATGTTTCGTTGATTAAAAAAAAGTAATCCATTAGAAATTAGAACTCAGTGTGGCAAAGTTCATGAGGTGAAAATTTCAGTGATGAAGCTAATTTTGTCGTTTTTGGAACTAACCCATGATTGCTAATACATTTTTATATTCATGTGTTTCCAAGTTTTGAAATTCTTTAAGGAATAATTAGATGTAACCATGTTTTGTATTAGTAAAATCATTCCACATCCACTGAACTAATGAGATTCGACAAAAAAACGAAGAAAAGGATGAAAGATGAAGACCCTCAAAGATATTTTCCCATACAAGTAATACGATCCTTTATAGAGAAAAGGGAAGTCGATTACCACCAATATTTTGTCCATTTTTCTCACCTTTAGGAGTGGGGTGAAGCCACTAGCATTATCTCATTTGGATCTAGGATTTCACAGGTGGTTCCATGAGGAGCTTTGATGGCTATCAAAGTTTCATTTTAATATGTGAACATAACGTATCACATTTTAATGTGATGAAGGATGGAACGTATGCATTCTCAAATCTAGATTCTGACTTGGAAACAGGATAAGCATTTGATGTCATCTTTGGTGATGAAAAAACACCTAGTAACATAAAATGATAATCCAATCAAAGATAATATCATGTAATTAACAAAATGAAATGAACCTATATCCAATACTTGCGAAGTTTCCTTTTCTGGTTATTGCAGATGACGGACTCGACCCGCGGGGGCTGGTGAATGCCCCGCGCGGGCTGGCTTGCAAAATGGAATCCGCGTGGGCTGGTCAAGAGCCCAACTCGGGCTGGAGCTGCTGGAGGAATGAGCCCGCACGGGCTAAAATGGACACCCCCGCGGGGTGAGTGGAGCATGGTTGTCCGCTCGGGTTGAGCATGAGTCCGAGGCATGCTGAAAGTGCTGGACATGGACCCCACGTGGGCTAATGTATCCACCCGCGAGGGTTGCTTCGCCTTTGACGTGGAACGGTCATTTTTGGGGCATTCGCTCATGTTTGTGTCCCGGTATCTCCATTTACTACAAAACACGAGAAAATGATGAACGAGGACTAAGTGATGCTTAATGCTTGGTAAAATCCAAATAATTGATGAAACTAACTATGAAAATAGACGAAAATACTATAACAAAATAGACGTTATCAAACTCCCGCAGACTTGAACCTTTGCTCGTCCTCGAGCAAGACTAGAACTAAGCACGAGAAGAGTTAGACAACAACTGGAAACTAGCACAATCAACTCGAAAATTCAACCACCCTACGCAACAATACGTCACACGAACATAGATCTAAGTGCACCGAATTTAGAGCCCTATCTATCGAAAGCCACTAACCGTGCAATCCTACATATATCCTGAGTTCATTTCACTAACCCTAGACAACAGTCAAGCGATCTCCATACCTATTCTAATGCGCAAACAGTTCGATACCATTCTTAAGAAAATTATTTTTTTTCTTTTTCGCTTCTCGTTTTCTTCTTTTCGGTTTTTACACATTTTTTTTTAATTTTTTGCACTCGGTTTCTAGGAAGTCGGAGTTAAAGAGGACAGCCTTCTACTTAGATCCAAGTTACCGATTGGCACACTCATAAGGTCTTGTAATCTTAACGGAGTGAAGAGGTTGTGTCATCGCTGATTTTTTTCTTTTGATTAAACCATTGTGCTTACCATCGACTCTAACCCCTAGGACGTAGAAAAACCTCCTCGACCCACCACTTAGATCCGAACCATCAATTTTGATGCACTCATATCAATGTAGTGCTGAAAAAGTTAAAGAACTTAGTCTATTGACAGCGGAGTGTAAGTACGTGGAAATATAACGATCGAAACAAAACAAAGAATAAAAGGTATACTCGGAGATATAAGTGCTTGGGATTTAAGCCTAAGGGGAGGAATATAACTATAGGTTATGGATTCATGCACGACCACTAACTAATCGATATCTAAAGGTAAATTTCAGTAAACCTAGACTTTTGTTCCCGATTCAACAAAGTTGCAGAGAGGTGACTAAAGTTCGAAATTTTTCGTACTAGATATTCGTCCATCTAATCCTAACAAAACTAACGTAAAAGCAAAAATAAAACGAATAAATAAACATCTAAATCCTAATCACACTCATGACATTCGAAGAGTACCCCCAGACTTGAACGGAACACCGTCTCGGTGTGCAAACCTAAAAGAATGACTAACATGAAAAAATTCGGGGAAAAATAAGATAGACAGGAACGTGTGCACCCGATGCCTGCTTGCTGTCCCAAGTTGATGTAATTGGCCGTACACGTCTTTCCTTATGTTTTGGATGATGTCGAAGTGGTAAACTGATAACACTGAAAGTGTATCATTATTAGGATAGGTTTTTACATCATTTTCGTATGATTCTTACATCGTCTACTTACTATTCCGATATTATTTTAAGCTTCACACACCCGTTTTGTTGGTTTTCATGTTTATAGGCGACAAGGCCTAAATGAGATCAAAATGAAGGATTCCTGCTAAAAACCGCAAGATTTGAAGCCAAATCTACTCAGAGCCGAGACCGAGCTCCAGAACCCAAAGAGACACCCGAGCAACGAGCGGAAAAGAGGAATAGCAAGGATACAAGGGTGCCCGATCGGGCACTATTCTTCACCCGCTCGGGTAAAGTCTACGGGGTTTGTCCATGCAAGATTACACGACCGGGCACATGAACAAGGAGATCGGGTGATCACTACCCGATCGGGCGTGTTCTGGATACCCGCTCGGGCAATCAGCCTCCCATTCTACCCCGAAAGTTAACGCGACTCGGGCTTCTCAACCACACGATCGGGTGACCACTACCCGATCGGGCGCAACGCTCAACACGGTCGGGCAAGGCTTTACCCGACCGGGTAACATCACTACCCGAGCGGGCCGCGAGATCCGCAACAACCTAGATCTAAGTTTCAAACGAGCAAATAAAAGGGAGAGAATGGATCTAGGGCAAAGGGGGGCGACGAACAGGGAAAGAAAA
>CM071860.1:54015421-54064548 GCA_036759665.1 Gynandropsis gynandra | reverse complement strand
TCATCATATCTAGTTCATCTTTACCTTCGTTTCGTTGTCTCCATTAGGTTAGATTTAGGACCCTTAGAACCATATCCCTTCATATCACCTTCCTTCCTAGTTTAGTTTTGTTCTTAATTTAGCTGTATTAGTCCCTGAGATCGACCCTGGTACTACAAGATCCGTATACTTGCGGTGAAGTGGACTAGGTTAATTATAACTCGCGTTTCCACAACGTCATAAACCTATAACAAAAGTCACACAATCCGAATGAGACAATACGATACAACAGGGTTGTTGGTAAGGAGCATGCTTGTGAAAAGAATAAGAGTCAAATTCTAAAAGAAACTAAAACGAAATAACTAAAAAGATTTGGGGCTCGGGTTACCTCAAGAGAAGCGCTTGTTTAAGGTCACGAGCCTGACCAAAACGTGCTACTCATTAGGTGGACGTTCTCGACGTTGTCATGTACGTAGAATCTCGCGTGCATAGTGTGCTCGATAGGGAGTAGCATGCAGATCAGTTGGATTCCTTTCACGATCAGTCATGTCCTCCCTAAGCTCGGTCGTGTTAAGCCCTATGTTGGGGGCTAGTATGTTGGGGGCTAGATTGTGCTGTCCAAAGAATTTGGTTGAGCTATCCATAAGTCCGGTTATGCACTCCATGAAACCGGTTAGGCGTTCGTCTTTCGTTTCCTTCAATGTTTCTAGAATTTGTTAGTGCGTGAGTCCTTGTGGTGAAGGCTTCATCTTCACCTTGGGTGCCTTATCGAACCCCAATTAGATGCTGGACATTTGGCGTGGTTGTTAGGCGTCTCAGGGGTGGTTGAACTTGCGCTGCATGCTGCTTGATACGTGTTGGAATCTGCCTTGGATGCGCGGAGGTTTGCGCACTGATTTAGGACGTTTTCTTAACCTAAATTGATGTCCACTCGAGCTGTGCTTATTTTTTTGTGACTTGATAACCTTGCTTGATAAGGATTGTCCGAAATTTCACCTTTGGCTTGGTTTACGAACTGTTGTGCTCGGATCGCACAAAAATCTGCTTGGAATGTGTCTAGCAAGGTGTTTGGGGTCTCCTTCTTCTTTTCATCATCCAGCAGCTTAGTATAATAATTTGCATCATTTGGGTCCTTATACACTTCTTTTTTGGCTGCTAAGAGAGCGAACTCAAGGGAATCCATATTCCCGAACTCTTCAAAGACTTCTTCGGCTAGTTTCTCTAGGACGTCGATGTGGAATACGGAATCCACCATACAAGGCTGCTTGAGTGTGTCATTTAGATTGAAATCCACTTCTTCATCTCCTAATTTAAGTGTGAGTCTACCTTCAGCACAATGTATGATTGTCTTGGTCGCATTGAGAAACGGCCTACCGAGAATAATCGAGATTTTTTTGTCCTCCTCCATATCCAAGACGACGAAATCGATCGGGACGAAGAACTTCCCATTTTTTAGTGGTACATCTTCCATCATTCCCTCGGGTATTCTAACACTTCGATCAGCCATGGTGAGAGCCATTCGTGTAAGTTTAAGATCCAACCTATCCCTAAGATCTAGTTTTTCGTATAATGGCAAGGGTAGCACGCTTACGTTTGCTCCGACATCAATTAGTACATGCTTAATTTCATAAGCACCTATTTTACAGGGGATCACGAATATACCTGGATCAGGCATCTTTTTCGGTAGGTTTGGCTGCAGCATCAAGTTAGACGCCATGACGATTTCCATCTCCACGTCTCGTTTGTTCGCAAACACCTCTTTCAAGAACTTAGCGTATGAAGGCATCTTCTTCAATGCTTTGTGGAATGGAATGGTTATGTGTATCTTTTTTGAACATCTCAGCAAACTTGGAAAATTGAGCATCCACGTTCTTTTTTCATTGACGTTGGGGAAACGGCAAAGGAGGCGGTCTTGGATCGAGTTTTACGTATTTTGACTCCTCCTCTTCGGTTTTCGTTTTGTGCTCTTCAACTTTGTTGCCCTTTTTCGTTGCTGTACTAGATGTTTCACCTTTGTCAAATGTCAAGGGATTGGCCTGATCCATCAGTTTCTTGCATTGATATTGTGGAAACGGCAAAGGAGGTAGTCTTGGTTTTGGTTTTACGTATTTTTGGCTCTTCCTTCTCCTCGGTTTTCTTCTTGTGCTCTTCAACATTGCTGCCTTTTCCACCTTTGTACTAGATGCTTCACCATTTCCAAACATCAAAGGAGTGGGCTGATCCACTGTCTTACCACTCCGTAGATATATGGCGTTGACGTGCTCAGGGGAATTCGCTACTGGCCTTCTCGATAGAACTCCTTGTGGACGTACTGCCTCTTGTGCAAGTTGTTCAACTTGCATCTCCACTTTCTAAGGTGAGTTTGAAACCCTTATATCTGCTTCTTAGTGTTCTCTTACTCCGCTTTCACTTTTATCAACAATTTTCTTTTATTTTCTTGGCATTGGAGGAGACGAGTGAACATGGCGTTGATGTCAAGGGTTGCTTCGGATTGGTTTGGTTGTGGCTGAGGCGCACGTGGCTGATAAGTCTGAGTTTGGGGCTGCATCCGTTGCTGAAAATTTTGATTTCGTTGCAGCACCTACGGTTGAAAATTTGCGGATAGTTGTTGCGCATTAAAGGCACCATCGAAGTTCTTGTAGGAGAGGTTAGGGTGATTCCTCCATCCGGGATTGTATGTGTTTCCCAAAGGTTGGTCGTAGCTTACATAATTCACTTCCTCGTACTCTTGAACCCCTTGTTCCTCTGAATTCTCTGAATAATGAGGACGGCGTGACTCAAATAGGATTTTGTAGATCCCTGCGACTTGGTCTTTCACCTCGGCTAGACTGGCGTATAAAGCATGCGTCTCGTTAAAGTTAGCCACCCTTGCTAGAGCGTTACGATTATATTCTCCAGCGGCGTTGCTGCCTTCATCCGCCATACGATTGATTAGACCCTCGATCTGTGAAAACTTGAGGTTGCTCAGAGAACCTCCAGCTGCGGCTATGATAAAAATTCTTGTGTTGTCCATGAGTCCTTGCAGAAAGTGTGTATAAGATAACTCTGATCCATGTCGTGATGTGGGCAAAGGGGTTGATAGCCTTTGAATCGTTCCCACGCTTCGTATAAACTCTCAGCTGCTCCTTGGACGAATGTGTTGATTTGATTCTTGGCGAGCTGAGCTTTACTCTGATCAAAGAATCGCATCATAAACTTTTCCTCTGGTTGCCCTAATTATCGTATACAATTTATCGGTTGGGAATACAACCAGTCTTGCGTTTTATCCTTCATTGAGAATGGGAAGGCAACGAGCATGATGTCCTCATCCGAGACTCCTTCTCCCGCTCTAGTAGTTTGGCAAAGCATCTTGAAATAGGTAAGATGCTGATTTGGATCCTCGGTGGATCTCCCTCTGTATGCTGCGTTACTGAGCATTTTAATGAATGCTAGTTGTAACTCGATGCGGGCATCCCTTCTGACGATGCAAGAAAAGAGTTGTGTATGCCTAGGATCCATGTATGTTCCATAGGTTAACGCGGCTGGAATTTCTGGGGCGTTTAGGATGCGATGTTCTGCCATTTGTTCGATCTTGCACAATAAAGTACCTCACACTATAGAAACACAAGAAAGGGTTAGGCTCCGAGAGGTAAAAAGATTTTACTCAAGAAAAAAAGAAAAAAGAAAATAAAAAAAAAACACGAAAAATAAATAATACTCCGGAAAGGACTATGTCCTAATCCAAAAGTATCATAACTATAAAGTCGTAATCAATTCCTCGGAAACGGTGCCAAAAACTTGATGTGGTTAACCTCAAGTAATAAAATACCTAGACTAGTGCTTCCGCAAGAATACGCATCGTGTAGTACCAAAGTCGAACACAAGGAATCGATGCAACTCTAAAGCTGGTAACTAATGAATAGAACGTGTAAAATCAATAAGTTATTGGAATAGAAATAAAAATAAACTAACTAACTAACTAACTATCGAATTAAACTCAATGAACTAAATACCACAGGTTTTTGAGAGATGCACGACGATGCAACAAAGTTCTAACAAGATCATGGTTATTGAGACCGTTACGTATTCGGGAAATTCAAGCTCTTTCCTAGAGAATGACTCTCTCGATGCCTAAACCCACTATTTAGCATGCGTATTACCAATCTCCCAATTGTGTAATCTCAGCTACCAAATGCATTAAGATCGTTATCCTAATTCCTAAGTTCAATCAATCGACCGACAAAAGTTTTAAATCAATTGAGACTTCATATCATGGCTACGTTCCAAAATCCAATTCATCTCCCAATGCAATTAGATTTTTATAAACATTCATTCAAGCTACCAGCAAGAACAAAATCATTACGAAAAACCAATCAATTCGAAACGAACAAATATTATAACCAAGCATTAAGAACAAAAGACTTCATTATATATCGGCAAAGCTCTCTAACCCGTGGCTATGGACCTACTCGGACATGAACTTAGAAAATGAAACACGAAAGATAACTATATTCAACATGGATAAAGAACGAGATCCCTCCCTATTATATTATCGACCTCTTTAACAGCTCCTCCGCGCTCCGGTTTCATCGCTTCGTCCTTGTCTTCGTGTGTATGTTCTGCTCTTTCTCGTTTTTCTCTACGTGTGCTCTCTTTTTTTTCTCTAATTTTCTGTACGAATTGTGCTGCTGAAGCTCTCTCCTTTTTTTCCCTCTTTCTCCTCTTTCCTTTTCTCTATCCTTTCCTCTTTGGTCGTCCCCTCTCTTTCCTCTCCGATGGCTGATATTTCCTCTTTCTTAAAGCAAATGCAGTTTTTCTTTTCCAAGGTTTTCCATCTCTTGTTTTCCATTCTTGTGTAATTTTCAACAATCCTCTTTATTTTCCAGAAATGTAGATCGCATTCCTCTTTTCTAACCATATTTCCTTTTGGTTTAAGCAGTCAGCATGTTCCTTTTCTTGTTTTACGAAGTTTCCTTTTCTGGTTATTGCAAGTTATAGACTCGACCCGCGCGGGCTGTTGAGTGCCCCGCACGAGCTTGCTTGCAGAATGGAATCCAGGCGGGCGGGTGAAGAGCCCGACTCGGGCTGGACCTGCTGGAGGAATGAGCCTGCGCGGGCTAAAATGGACACCCCGTGCGGGGTGATTGGAGCATGGCTGTCTGCTCGGGTTTAGCATGAGTCTCTGAGGCATATTGAAAGTGCTGGACATGGAGCCCGTGCGGGCTAAGGTATCCACCCGGGGGGTTACTTCTCCTTTGACGTGGAACGGTCATGTTTTGGGACATTCGCTCGTGTTTGTGTCCCGATCTCCATTCACTACAAAACATGAAAAACAATGAAAGAGGACTAAGTGATGCTTAATGATTGGTAAAATGCAAATGAATGATGTAACTAAGTATGAAAATAGACGAAAATACTATAACAAAATAGACGTTATCATAAGGACATATACAAAACACAGAATTGCACGCTTTTGTATCTTAGTTGTTTTCTTAATCCATCTTTTGACGGATAATCGTCCATGAATCAAGTGATATGAACTCAACTAGAAAAAAAACAATGAGACCGATCTTCAACTAGAACCTTACACAGTCTCGGTTGAAATTGAACAAATAGTTAAGATTAACTAAAACAGGAGAAAAGGAAATACCTACAACAATTTTTCATCATTGATGACGGCTTCCCTAAATAATAATCATTTAAAAGATGAAAACAAACTTTACATTACATTCTTATGCAAAAAGAAAATAGAAAATTATGACATTAATACCGTAATAAAAAAACTAATATAAGATACAAAATAATTAAAAAAATTCTAGTTAGGTGTTTACCTCTGGAGAGTCGTGACATTAATACCGTAATAAAAAAATAACATAAGATAAAAAAAGAAAGGGACATTAATAGAAAATAGAAACTTATGACATTAATACCGTAATAAAAAAAACTAACATAAGATACAAAATAATTAAACAAATTCTAGTTAGGTGTTTACTTCTTCATCATTTTTTAAATGTTCTCAAATCAACATGTGAACATAACGTATCACATTTTAATGAGGACCTTTGATGGCTATCAAAGTTTCATTTTAATATGTGAACATAACGTATCACATTTTAATGTGATGAAGGATGGAACGTATGCATTCTCAAATCTAGATTCTGACTTGGAAACATTATAAGCCTTTGATGTCATCTTTGGTGATGAAAAAACACCTAGTAACGTAAAATGATAATCCAATCAAAGATAATAACATGTAATTAACAAAGTTGAAATGAATCTATATCCAATACAAAATCGTTTGTCGACAACAAAATATGCGGTAGAGGGTGAGGGTTGCACGTGCATCGAAATATGATAGCAAAGGAGGTATGAAGAAAGCTTGGTTACCTGCTAGGTTGAAGGTGCACCCGTCGCAGCCTCACCTAACAGCCACACCGCCACGTTGCCTAACCACCCTTTCCTTCATCCATCTCACAAAGCAGTGTTGCAATGTTAAGAAGAATGGCTGCATCCCGCTCTCTTTGCTCAGGCCACGTCCGCTCGGATCGCGTAAGCAAAGATGAATCAATGGAAGCAAGATTAGAAAGATTTAGAGCGAGCGAAAGATCGATAGAATTAGATAGAATAAGAATAACTATTCTCTTATGCATTTCTTTAGAAACAAAGGTATATATTTATACAACTAGAAAGGGAGAAAAACCAGGAAAATACATGAACAAATGGAAGGCACTAGTTTAGATGTAACATGCATGAGCTGGAGTGGTGAACAAGGCATAGGAGACCGCGGAGCTCATAAATTGGCTTGACCAGGTCGCAGGTCGCGGGACGCAGGACATAGCGGCACGCGACATGAGCGGGATGCGGCCTGAGAAAAGAGCGGGGCGCGTCCATTCTTCTTGCCATTCCCCTCAAGCTTAGGCGATCAAGAGCAACATAAGTGGAACTGCATTCAAACCTTTTCGAGGAAAAATCCAATTTGGACAAAAAAAACCCCGACAAAGAAAAAAGAGTACAACCACTTATGAGCTCGAGGGACGATCAACTAAGCTTGAATTTGATGCCCTGGGACTGAAGATATCTACAAGGCCAAATCGATTACGGAGATATTTGCATACTTTTTTATTTGTGGCTTTGGTGAAGACATCGGCCAATTGATATGAGTTTCTTGTGTATATGAATTCAATGACGCCATCTTCGAGCTGCTCTCAAACAAAATGACAGTCACACTACAAGAAAATTATCATTTCTGGGCAGATTTTGCGGACTGAAAGAGTCGTCTCTCAATTTAGGGACGCCTTAAAGACAGAAAACAAATCTGTCTTTAATCCGTCTACAAATTTGTAGACCGCATAGTAGTCCCTAAGTCATCCGTGATTGCAGACGGATTTGGGACCACTTTCAACTTCAATATGTTTTGTTCGTTTGTGGAACACCGAGTTGGAGGCAATGTGAGTTGTCGCCTGATTGTCACAATGAAGCATCGTGGCATGCGAAAGTTCGAGGCCAAGATCTTTGAGGAGAGTCCGGATCCAAATAAGCTCACATGTTGCATTTGCCATAGCTCGGTACTCGGCCTGAACGCTGGAACGAGTGACCATCTATTGCTTTTTGCTTCTCCAAGTAACGAGGTTCCCCTCGACAAAGGTACAGAATGCCGTCATTGATTTCCGGTCTTTGCTGTCACCTGCCCAATCTGTATCACAGTACCCAATTAGACCAGTATCGTTGTTTTTACTCATTATAGAATACCTTTGCTTGGAGCATTCTTGATGTATCGGAGGATTCGATCCACCATTTCCAATGTTGTTCCTTGGGGGCATGCATATGCTGGCTGACCTGATTCACAACATAACACAAGTCAGGTCTTGTTATCGTGAGGTATATTAGCTTACCGACAAGCGTCGATATTGTTCTATATCATGAAATTGTCCCCCTCACGCAATTCTTTGAATTTTTCTTCGATGTGAGTCTTGGTTGGATTAGATCCGCGTTTACCTATTTCATTCAAAAGATGTAAAGCATATTTTTGCTGAGAAAGAAATAAATTATCATTAGATCTAGTTACTTCAATTTTAAGAAAGTATTTAAGTTCACCTAGATCCTTGATATCAAAAGATTCTTTGAGAAAACGTTTAACACTTTCTATTCCTTTATTATCATCACCTGTTATGATGATATCATCAACATAAACTAAGAGAACGATGATATTGAAATTGTTTCGAATAATGAACATGGAATGATCAACCTCACTCCTCGTAAAACTATACTTTCGAATAGCATCATAGAGCCTAGTGTGCAAAGCTCGTAGGGACTGTTTAAGTCCATAGAGAGCTCCTTTTAGTTTGCATACGATTTCTTTTTCTGTTTGAAAACCTGGGAGAGGTTTCATATAGATATCTTCCTTTATTTCCCCTTGAAGGAAAGCGTTTTTAACGTCCATTTGCCACGAACTCCAATTAAGGTTAATGGCAACAGAAAAGATAATGTGAACAGAATGAAGTTTAGCAACAGGGGAAAAAGTCTTAATATAATCTTCCCCATTCTTTTTATTATACCCTTGCGCTACAAGGCGAACCTTGTAACGTTCTACCTCACCATTGTTCTTATATTTGATTTTGTATACCTATTTGCTTCCTATGGGTTTCTTTTCTTTAGGAAGAGGAACAAGGTCCCATGTTTTATTCTTTTCTAAGGCTACTAGCTCCTCGTCATGGCTTCCTCCCATTCTGGCTTCCCTTTGGTTTCTCTATAGGTTTGTGGCTCGATATCTCTGTCAATCTTATTAAGAAAACCTTTGTAATCAGTAGAGAGAAATGCTAAAGAGCAAAGGTTTTGAATAGGGTATTTAGTTGCTACGCCATTGAAATAGGGTGTTTAGTTCCCACGCCATGGAATAGGATTGTGAATCCAATCCGAGATTGGTCGCCTTATTATAGTGCTTCTCCGAGGCACTATCTTATTTAGAATCCTTCCTTCGACTTCATCGAAGTTATGATCCTCATTTTTGTTCATCGTTTCATGATTTGAGGCCCTAGATTCCTCCTCATGATTTTGCTCAGAAGGTATGATCTTATCGCTCTCTTGTTCCTCATTTTTTGAGATTTCTTGGTCATTTTGGTCTTCATGATGCATAGATACACTTGGCAGGGGACGTGTTTCATTGTTAGTTGCCGAAATAGTGTTTACTAGGTTTTTAAGAGACAAACCTATATCATTTGGTTCTGAGATTCCCTTCGAGGAGGTTTTATCATTGAAGCTCTTGTCTTCGAGGAACATAACATCTCGAGACACTATTACATGTTGTTTTTTGGATCAAAACACTTGTAACCTTTTTTATTTACTGATTATCCGATTAACATGGCTTTAATGCTCCTTGGTTCCAACTTGTTTCGCTGTGAGTTAGGAACAAGAACAAAACACACACAACCGAAACTTCTAAAGTACTCAAGATCAAGTTTTGTAGAGTTTAATACCTCATAAGTTGATTTGTCCTTTAGAACCTTTGTTGGAATTCTATTAATGATGTGACATGCAGTTGGACCAAAACCTTTTAAGAACATCTCAATCGAACATGATAGTTTTCGAGACTTCCATTAGGTGTTTGTTCTTCCTCTCGGCCACTCCATTTTGTTGCGGAGTATAGGGACACGAGGTTTGGTGTGTAATGCCTTGTTCTTCAAGGTACCTGGGAAACTGAAGACTAATATACTCTCCACCAATTTCAGACCTTAGACATTTTATTTTAGCATTATACTGAGTTAAAACATGCTTATAAAACTTCACAAACACGTCATAAATACAACTCTTAGACGAGAGAGTATAAAACCATGTAAACTTCGATTTTTCATCGGTGAAGGTTAAAAAATATTTCTTTTGATCACGAGAAACACATGGAGCTGTCCAAACATCTGAATGGATTAGTTCAAAACAGTTTTTATAAACCGGAACAGAGTTTGGAAAAACTTGTTTTACGTGCTTTCCTAAAATGCAAGCTTCACATGCTTCATGTTTATCTTTAAGATCGGAAAAATTGATACTTAGAACTTTGCATGAGGATGTCCTAGTTCGCATACCATATAAAAACTTTATCAATATTTGAATTTGATAGAAACATGGGCTCAGGATTACAATATATAGACTAGAGAACATAAAGACCATTGAGAAATTTTCCTTTACCGATTACTTGTTTGCTTTCAATATCGTGCATCCAAAATGAATTAGAAAATCGAAACAAACATAGCAATAAAGGTCTTTTACAAGCTTTTGGACAGAGATAAGATTATTAGAAAATTTTGGAACGAAGAGAGCCCTTGTTTCATGACCGAGAAGCTTAAACTTCTCTGTTCCTTTAATTGGAACACTCTCCCATTCGCAATAGAAACAGAGCCACTATGAGGTTTTTTATCTTTAAGCAATTCATGATTTTTTATCATATGATTTGTAGCTCCAGATCCTATTATAATATGGTTTTGAAAAAAAAAAGAAGGCAGAGATAACATTACCTCCCTCTTCATCAGCTTTTTTTGTTTGATTTTCTGCCTTGATCATTTAAAAAAACTTCTCGAGGTCTGCCTTGGTGACAAAATCGGACTCAGAGGCCATATTAGCCTTACCTTGGCCATCACGGCTTTTATTCTTCAAATAGGGGTGAAGGATCCAACAACGATCCTTTATATGACCTTTCTTTTTGCAATGCTCACAAGAGAACTGTTTTTTAAAGGCTTGATAGAAGCAGCTTGCCCAGAGGTGCTTTTGGAGACATTGGCATCATTGGTCATTCCTTAAAAAATAAGGTTTCCCATTTCCTCCCTTTTAATCATCATACAAACTTCATTAAATAAGGAAAACTCGTTTTGGCAAAGTATGTGATAAATAAGGTCGTCGTATTTGTTGTCGAGGGAGAATAAAAGATTAAAGACCTAATCCTGGTTTGTTTTCGGAGCTATTTCCACAGGATCCGCAGTATGAGGCCTTAGAGTATCGAGTTCGAACCATAATTCCTTAAAATCAACCAAAGCCTTGTTAAAAGTCGTTCCCTCTTGCCTTAGATTATTAAGGTCTTTCTTTATTTCATACACACGGTTAAGATTGGATTCATTGCCAAAAACTTGTTCTAGCTCGTCCTAAAGCTCCTTAGGAGACTCTATGTGTCCATATGTACGAAGTATATGACATTCGAGGAAATTTTGTAAAACAACCAAGGCAGAAAGCTTATTTTGTTCTCATTTTTCTGATCCGGTACTTGAATCTACTGCATGTCAAGATTAGCCTTAGCAATCTTCGTCCAAATGGAATAATTGTTTCCATTGAACGAGATTGATATACTTTTGGTCTAGTCCATCACAAGAGATCTGCGAAAACAAAGGGAAACAAAAACAAAGAGAAATTAAAAAGTTTGACCGAAAAAAACTTTTGAAAGAGAATAGATTTCAAAAGAAACAAAATCGATCAAAAAAATTTTAGAGATTCGATCACGGCTCTGATACCATATAGATTTTGTAAATCAAAAATGAATCAGTGGAAGCAAGATTAGAAAGATTTAGAACGAGTGAAAGATCAAGAGAATTAGAGAGAATAAGAATAACTATTCTCTTATGCATTTCTTTAGAAACAAAGATACATATTTATACAAGTAGAAAGAGAGAAAAACAAGAAAAATACAAGTACAAATTCAAGGCATAAGTTTAGATGTAACATGCATGAGATGGAGCGGTGAACAAGGCATAGGAGACTGCGGAGCTCATAAATTGACTTGACCAGGTCGCAGGTCGCGAGACGCAGGATGTCGAGACGCATGACGCAAGATGCAGGACGCAGTGGGACGCGACCTGAGCGAGAAGAGCGGGACGCGACCTGAACGGGATGCCACCTGATCGAGATGCCACCTAAGCGGGATGCGGCCTGAGCGGGATGCAGCCTGAGCGGGACGCGGCCTGAGCAAAGAGAACGGGATGCGGCCATTCTTCTTACCATGCAAGAGACCAAAACTCCAAAAGAAAGAGGATATAATAACAACACTAACAATCTTACCTCGTGACTCGTCTCCTCAACCAAATTGACGTCGTCGTTGCGATCAAGAAACTCAAACCATTTGGGTTCGTTTCATAGTCACAACGTCGCCTTTCCCTTCCACTTATCTCAGATGTGCTTGCGACCCGTTTCTTCAACTTGATTGTTGTCGCTGTTGCACTCCATGAATTCCTTGTGACCCATCTCTGCAAATGGATTGTTGTCGTAATCCAAATCATTTGGGTTCAGTTCTTAGCCATCAACGTTGTCTTTCCGTTACTTTTTTCTTAGATGTGCTCATGACCCTCCCCTCAGCATCGTTCGCAACCCCTCAACATCGCTCGCCCTCGATTGCCCTTCTAGCCACCATTGTTATCCCTCCTACAACTCGACATCCGCTCGATGTTGTCGGTATCTCTGTAGGGGTTTAGATAAATTGAGGAGATCCCTCCCAACCTCATCTTGGGTTATCGATTAAATATTTCGTTAATCCTAATTCTAGCAAAAATTTAAAAACCCTAGGCCGACACAAAGCATGAGAGAAATCGGTGCTGAAGTGAGAAGAGGAGGTGAGACGGGAAGATGAAACGAAGAAATTGGCAAAAGGAGATGGTTAGATCGACTTGTGCGTAAGAAAAAAAAATCCAAGGAAATTTGGGGGAGATAAAATGATGAATACACTGGAGGGAGCTTGTGGGGATAGATAAATTCGTAGGGAACTTAAGGAAGAAGATGAAATGGTTTTCTTAAAGATATTTTTGGATAAAAAGTGTTAATTAATATATTTGTGTTTTTAAGAGTGACCGGATAAAATTAATTGACATCTGTAAAACCCTAAAATAATCTTAAAACACTACATTTTATCTGTTATCCTATTAAATTTTTTATTTTTATAACGTTCTTGTTTAATTATAAGATTTATTTTTTATTTAATTTCTTCACTTTATATTTTAAATATTATTTTGATAATTTAAATTGAGAGAGTTTTCCTTAAATTTTCTTTTTTAAGATACACTAGATGATGTACACGCGTTGCGCGGTTTTGTGATAATTATATTGTATGTTTCTTAAACCTTATACATAACTCATTAATTCAATTGTTATGCATTTGATATATGTATTGGTCAATACAAACACACGAAATCTAATTTTCAATGTGAAGTTTAAATAATAGATTTATAAGATGTAATGTAAACTAACAATGACATTTCTTAATAATATCATTGAAATTGTAAAACGTAATTTGTTGGATATAGTGATTGCATAATTTGGAATTAAGTTTTATTATTTTTTCTTATACGTAACTGCGTAATTTTTTAGGACTAAATTTTATAACATGATTCAAAAATAATTATTGAGGTATGGACATAATTTGAGAATATTTAAAAATAACTTATGTTTGAATTTCTTGATTGTCTTTAGATTTTGATTGGTATAAATATTTGTGGAGAATGACGGTCGAAGTGTTAACAAACATGATTGATACATTTACAAAAGATAATTACGCAACGATATGAAAAAAACATATATTAATTAATATAAGTGTTAATTTTTTTAATATCGTTTATCAAAATCTAAATGATACACGTGTGTTGTGCTCTTTTATGATAATTAAACTGTGTTTTCTTAAATTTTTGTCATCCATGTTTAGTTGTCCATTACAAGAAAAAAAAGCAACAGAACAAATCAGATTATAGGTCTTCGAAAACTTTTAGATTTTTGAGATTGGTGTATATAATTTTTTTATAAGTAGAAATTTAAAATGCGAAGATAAAAAAACCGAATATATGTTTACTTTAATACAGTTCTATATGTGTTTATACATTGTGTAAAATATGTTGTAACCTATGTTTATATTTTGTGTAATGTATTGGTTGTTTTCGCTAAATATTAATTTTTTGAGTGTTTATTTGATTTTGATTCTTGATATGGTTCTATATCCACATACAGATTGATATAAATAAAAACGATTTTATTCAAGTTTTATTTTTATTTTTTATTATAAAAAAGAAATTAACTTAAGCGAAAAACTTACAACTTAATTATTTTTAATATTTCTAAAATTTTTCAAATTTCATTTAATTTTTTAAATATATTTTGATTTTAACTTGATTAATTCAGAAGAAATTATAATTTATCTTTTAAAAATGTAATCGAATTTTTATAAAATAATAAAAAATAACAATAACAATAAAATATATTTTTCATTTTCTATTTATTACTATTAAAATTATATTTAAATTAGATATAAATATATGTTTTTCTCTCTTTTATTGATGTGGTTTCATGAGAGGCGAGAAAAAATATCTCTTTATTACATATATGATTCTCTTTTATAAGTAGAAGTTTTAATATATCTCATCGAGATAATGACTTTTTAATTATTATGTTGTATTTAATCCTTCTTTTTTTATATTTTATTAATCCTTAATATTTCATTTTCTTTAGATTAATTATAGGTATAAAGATTTTCAAATATAAACATTTTGATAATGAATTGATAATTCTATCTTTATATATTATATTATATAATTTGAATCCGAGTTGTGTTTATTTAGTAAATAAAAAAGGACAAAAGAATAAATGTAAAATTAAACTCTGCAATACGATGAATACACATGTGGTTCCGTAATAAAGAAAACAATAGTAATAATACGGAATTGATATATTTTGATCCTTCACGCGTTATGTCCTTGCCCAGACAACAAAACACTTTACGTCTGTAATACATTAAAAATGTGCTTGTTAACTACCAATACAAGTTTATATAAGTCTTAAAAATATGAAATATTTTTATTCATGCTTCAGAGCCACTCTTGCTTCTTCAAAATGTTATTAGCATTATTGATTTCTGTTTGTTTCATTTCTGCTAGAGCTCGAGAATTTCCCGCAATTTTCGCGTTTGGCGATTCTATTCTTGATACGGGCAACAATAACAGGCTATTGACGCTAGCAAGGTGTAATTATCCTCCATATGGAAGAAGTTTTCCCACTCGAAGACCAACCGGAAGATTCGGAAACGGGAGAGTTTTCTCAGATATAGTTGGTATATAAGTCTTGTAAGTTTAATTTGTATCAGCATAGATTAAACTCCACGTTCCAAATATTTTGTGGGTCATATAACATATTCTAATAGGTCTAAATACATATAAAATTTTGGGTTGAAAATTAAATTTAACGAGAAATTTTCCCAACATTGCCCTAACACATCTTCTACCATCCGAATCCATAATAGAATTTGAATCAATACACGGACAAAATCTTGATCTTGCATTGACACATACAATGAAATTTTACAATATAATTTTCTCTTGCGTGGAATTTTATGCAGCTGAAGGTTTGGAAATAAAGAAGTTGTTACCAGCTTATCGTGGGCGTGTTCCCGAAAGAGAACTCGCGACTGGTGTGTGTTTTGCTTCAGGTGGCTCAGGACTCGATCCCATAACGGCCAGAATCCAGGTTACAAATAATAACTATATACTAAAAAGAATATTATAATTCCATTTAATATTTTTATTGTGTTGTTCCACGTGTATTAGGATATGAACTATAAACTTATATATATGGTTATAGACAATTCAAAACTTTGAGTAAATTTTATGCATGTCATGGTATGAGAGTCTTGTCTATCCCTGATGAATATTCTGATGTTGGACAATTTATTTGTATGTGCACGTTCTAGAACCGAAATTAAACATGATGAGAAATGTTACGTTGTGTTTTTTTATATTGATTAAGACACGCACTATGGAATCATATATTGATATGACTCTACAGAAAATCTAAACTCTTATGTGAAATTTTGGATTGATTTAAGTTTAAACGTATTTGTCATAATGTATCGAGTTTTTTAGCTAGACTTTATGTTTATTAACTAATTGATTTTAAGGGCGTTATATGGGTAAACGAGCAAGTGAAAGACTTCCAAAAATACAAGGTAAGGCTATTGGGTGTCGTCCGGAGCGAGGCAAAAGTGAAAGATATCATATCGAAAGCGGTGTTCTTGATATCTGCCGGAAACAACGATCTTGGCATCACTTACTATTCTACCGTACTTAGAAGCCTTCAATTCACTCCCACTAGATACACCAATCGAATGATAACTTGGTCCAATTCTTTCTTCAAGGTAAAGAACTTTTGTAATTATTTTCGCTATTTTGTATTTTTATATATAAAACAAATTACGATCATGAAAATGACTTATCTCGTTGAAGATTCAAGTTTTGAGATCACTTGTTCTATATCAATATAGTAGTTTCACTAGCGTGAGAGTTCATCAATGATATAAATATTTATTTTCACTTTTTTTTGGGGGTTATGTGAAGAATTTGTACAATGAAGGAGCGAGAAAATTTGCGGTAATGGGAACATTGCCTTTAGGGTGTCTACCGAGTGCGAGAAACAGCGTAGGAGGGCCAACGAGAAGGTGCAATGAATGGGTGAACAGAGGAGCTCAAGTCTTCAACAAAAAGCTAGAGGGTGAGATTAAGAGACTCCAATTAACTCTTCCTGGTTCCAAATTTATCTACCTCGACATGTACAATCCTCTTGATCGCATTATCAAGAACCCTATGAGACACGGTAAGCATATATAGTAATTGAGAAAAATAGTTCCTATAGTTCAAATGCTAACTATTTTTTCAAAGATAAAATCGATTAATCGAATCACACTAATGTGGATTACTAGTTGATCGAAATTCTTAACATTTAATTGACTTCTTTGTTTCCTTTAAGGGTAATAACTAACACAATAAATTATATGTTCAAAATAATGGTTTCTTTTTAATATGTACATGAAAACATCTCACATATTTTTTTTGTTGTTAGGTATAAAATGTAGTTTAAAAGTCATTAGGCACTAATCATACAGTCGGCAAACGTCTAGCGTCTAAAAGGATTAGTCGGTGACTAGTCTGTATCTAGGCTTTTTTTTTATTTTTAATTTATTATCTAAAAATTTAAGATAGATATAATATAGTCTTCAAATTTCTTTTATGTTACCATCATTCAATTCTTACAAATGTAACATAGATGTATTAGTGAATAGTGCATTAACTTTGTTTATATAATTTAAGGTTTGAAGTATGAAAATAACAAATCGATTTGTTCCAAACCAATTTTAGTTTTAGATTTTCTTTAAATGTCAAAATGATAAAAATAAGCCTTTGACTTTTAGAACATTAGATATAAAATAATATGTTATAGTTTTTTGAATCGATATTTGATAAAATATTGATTTTTCTAAGACGTATATATGATAAAGATAATCCTATATTTTGACTATGTAATTTTGATTTTATTTTGGTTTCAAAATGTGATTTACGAGTTTCCGGATTTTTGTTTGTGTGTATAAATTAGGGTTTACCCACACAGTCGATGGCTGTTGTTGCATGGTCACGAGACCGCTGCCTTGCGTCGATGTTAACCGTTATGTATTTTGGGATGCCGCACACCCGACAGAGAAAGCCTACAAAATCATGGCTCCTCCTCTCGTGGAACAAATAAAGAGAGGTCTAGCTTAAAAATCCTGGTTTTTAATATTTGATAACTACACATTATATATGTAAGCACTAAATTATTCATACGTAAAGTGGGTGACAATGTATACGTCCATGTGACATTAGATTTGTATGATAAAACAACAAATAAATTCACGCTACTCCATGCTCATGGTTATGAGCAATAAAAGTAATAAGTACTCTATGCTCGTGATATTTAGTCAATTTCGATTGCCTTTTAGTCCAATTATTTTGTATGTTACTACCTTATGTGGGATCATTTTATTTCTTTTAATTTATTGTGCAACAAAATTTACATTTTAATCCAAAAAAAATACAAATATGTAGCCCAGTGTCGCATCCGAGCCGTCGGATGTATAGAGTACTAGTCCATTGATAAAGGAATGGCTATTGGTGTTATTGATGGTTTGCATCATGTTAAAGAAATATCCATTGACCAGGCACTTGAGAGGCTATAAATAGAGCTCAAAATATTCTTATATGAATCCTCTTAGAGAAGAAGAAGAAGATTCTATTTTTATGAATACACAAACAGTGTGTGGAAGACAGATTCTAATATTGTACTAATAGAAACCAAAGCTATGAGATACGTTCATACAAGATCTTCCGTGGTTGAAGTTGAAATATGAAATTTCACAATGAATCTCGAATAAAAATTATAAGAGATATAATAAAATATATAAAGCATGCGAATCAATGCATTTATTATTAATTGATTTTAAATTTTAAACTATGTTAAAAATATCTCTTTGTTTATATATTTTTCTACATGAATAAAAACAACAAAACACATTCTATGAATAATTTATTATATTGTGTCAAATATGGATTGAGCCTAACTAATCCCAAAAACTAACTCAAGAGTTTAGGGTTGCCCTACAACATATATATGAGTCCCAAAGTTCATATCCTACCCGATGTGGACAACTTATCATAACATTCCCCCTCACGCCCAGACTCGATCCTGGAGCGTGGATACCGCAATCGGGGGGCCAACATCGGTATATTCAAATCAGAACGAACCAAACTCTGATATCATGTCAAATATGGATTGGTCTAACTAATCTCAAAAGCTAGCTCAAGAGTTTAGGGTTGCCAAACACCATATATACAAGCCGAAAGTTCATGTCCTAGCCGATGTGGGACAACTTATCATAACACTCCCCCTCACGCCCAGGCTCGATCCTGGAGCGTGGATATCACAACCGGGGGGCCAACATCGGTATATTCAAATCAGAACTAACCAGACTCTGGTACCATGTCAAATATAGATTGGACCTAACTAATCCCAAAAACTAGCTCAAGAGTTTAGGGTTGCCCTATAACATATATATGAGTCCCAAAATTCATGTCTTACCCGATGTGGGACAATTTATCATAACATATTGTATCATCCAAGATCGATGAGGAAAGAAATAATGCAATATTTCAAACTCATATTTTTATTTAAACTTTCGCACATTGTTTGAATTTGGGGGCAATTTCGTTCTCTGAATTCACATCAAACCTCCCACGAATGTGGTAAATCGAGTAAATAAAACATGCTTCGTATTAACTTCTTCCCCATTATCACTGCCTCTCACTTGATATTGAACTCATGACCCATTGTAAACCCAATCGGTCATGGAATGAGAAAATTATCCCCACAATTTCAAGTTGTGGAACGTCACTATATCCCCATGTCATTTATCTCAATCTCAACATTATCATCTATATCAGTCACAATATTACAAATATCCATATGGCATTATTATCGTCTTCTTTGTTCGTCATGCAAACTATGTCAACCCCATCCTCAACAACAATGTTAAATTATGTTTTGTAAACATGTAACGGTTTACTCTCATGTCATTTTAAATATACTCGGAACAAATTATATCAATAAACACAACCTATAGATAACTCAGTTCACTTTACTCTTTTACATTGTTCCAATGATTACACTGTTAGAAATATTTTAAACGTTAAAACTATTCTATTTCATTGTTACGCTTTTGAATTAGCTGAGCATTTGATTCACTAATCTTTTGTGATATTACTATTCTAACATTGTTAGTATAAAAGATAAAAGAAGTTATATGCCTCATGCAACACTAGTTTAAATTTATAAATTATATTTAGAAATGAGTTCAGGTGAAAACATAATGTATAGTATTGTGTTGAATTAATAACTAGTAGAATAACTAATAGCTAATAAAACATTGAACGACTTTGCGAAATCCTAGGAAATGAAGAAAAATAAAACATTGATATAATGCGACACTAGTAATGGCTATAAATAGAATGGAAAAAACGATAAATAATGAAAATGCGATTTAGAAATAGTAAAATTAGTGGCAATACTGGATTTCTGCAAGGTCCTTTAAAAACATGAGTCTCACCACAAACTACAAACTCGATACCATTATTCAAGGAGGATGACTTTATGTCTCAAGTTTCAACCTCTCAGTTGTTCATAAATAGTCAAGTTTGATTTCGTTTCCACAATAAGAAAACAAAAACAAAACGTAATAATAATATAAAAAAAGAGAGATTACTTTCTAATATATACTATATATTAACGACTATAAAAGACCTCAAAATGAAATATATTTTCTCCCAAGCTCTATCAGTGTTTTTATCTATATGGTTCTCTAACGTTAAAGCACAAAATGGAGGATTTTCAGCGGTGCTAGCATTCGGAGATTCGATACTCGATACGGGTAACAATAACTTGCTTATGAGCATGTCCAAGTGCAATTTCCTTCCCTATGGACGAGACTTCCCCAGCCATAGACCTACGGGACGATTCGGAAATGGAAGAGTCGTCTCGGATTTAGTCGGTACTTTTCTTCTCTCTAGTGTCGTAACGCTCATATATATCGTTCCAACGATTTCATCTTCGAATGGTTTTATATTTTGTAGCTGGGGGTTTGGGGATAAAAGATAATTTACCGGCTTTTCGCAATCCGCTCCTTTCCAGCAATGAACTTCCTACCGGTGTTTGCTTTGCCTCTGGTGGCTCTGGATTAGATAAAGTTACTGCTTCCATACAGGTAATAACAATGGAAACATGTTTTGGACCAAAAAGAGATATATTTTTCGATCGTTGAACAAATATTTATATTATTGTTTAGGGCGTTATTTGGTTACCGGACCAAGTGACAGACTTTCAAAAGTACATGGAGAGACTAAACAGTGCCGTTGGGGATCCTTCCAAAGCTAAAGAAATCGTATCAAATGCATTGTTTCTCATTTCCGCGGGAAACAACGATATTGCCATTACTTATTATTCGACCCCAAATAGGAGGACACAATACAGTATAGAGAGATACACCGATTTGTTGATCGAATGGAAAATGAAGTTTTTCAAGGCAAGTGCTCATATTTTATGTTTTGCAATGATATAGATACATTTATTTCTTTAGTTATTTGATTCATCTTCTATTATATCTTACAGAATCTATATGATCTTGGAGCGAGGAAATTCGCAGTTCTTGGAACGTTGCCGTTGGGATGCCTACCGGGGGCCAAAAGCATGACAGGAGGCTTGATTTGTCTTCCGAATGTGAATCGTGGGGCTAAATTGTTCAACAACAAGTTATCGAATTTGGTTACTCAACTCAACGGAAATCTCCCCGATTCCAAATTCGTCTATATCGACATGTATAACAGCCTTAAGGAACTCGTGGACAATCCAATGAAGTATGGTAAGTATATCATACACATGCTTCTTTGCAAATACAGTCGAGTAGACTATTAAATACATGAATTTTAATACAAATGCATGTTAGATTTTTTTTAGTACGAATTTATAACATTTTTGTGAAAATATGTTTTGCATCACAGGCTTTTTAACAGCCACAAAGCCATGTTGTTGCATGGCGTCAGCACCAATGCCATGCTTAGACGCCTCACGTTACGTGTTTTGGGATTTTGCTCATCCCACTCAGAAAGCTTACCAAACCATTCTCCCTAGCATCCTCAACGACATCAGCAAACTCTCTTAATCAATTTTATTAAATTAGATTTTAAATTAGTCTTCTTCTTATGCGTTCAAGATTTGTAGCTTGAAATTTTGTTTAGAACGTCGTCGAAGTTTCTACATTTTACGGACTGATGCATCTTCTATGGTCCAGAGAGCGGGGACGCGAAACTCGAGACATTACAAGATAGCATTCGCCTCCTTTCAAATTACTAACTACGGGTGAATCATATTCACATGTAGCTTCTTCTTTTTCATTATTTTTATTTTTATTGACATTTTTCTTCTCCGACCAAGGGTCGTATGTTGTTCACGTTCCGTCAATCACTTATGCAAGAATAAATGATGATTCCTTTCGTTTTATGCATTTGCCAATGGTTTCTTGTTTCATTAGTAGTTGTAGCATTTTGATTTGTAATACTGATTATATCTGTAACACCCATATCCTAAAATATCTTTGGGACAATGAATGTCCACCATTATCCTAAAATTGGTGGTCACACCTATTATTGGTCAAACACATTTATAGAATAAAATAAATATTTTTATTTCAAATAAAAATGATTCAAACCTTATTACGAAAGAACATATATAAAATCACAATCACGATAAAGATTAAAATAAATATGAAATGTATAATAAAGCTTATCGAAACCAATATATGTACACATTGTGTCATGTATTCTTCCCGACAAAACATGCCCATCTATTCCAGGCCCCTAAAAGGGGTGAATATGTACGCACTATGTGCCACGTATTCTTCTACTAGTAACATAAAATAGAGATCTAGATAATTCTACCCGACCTGATCAAGTACCTTGAATCTAAGACTAGTATCACAATGGATTATAACTCGCCAAGTCCACAAGACTCTAGCTCAGGACTATGCTCATAAATTCCAAAATACCCCGTAACAGTGAAGCTCTCATAAGGTCATAATACAACACTTCATCGCTAGAAAATTCCAACATGACCCCACACGGTACAAAGCTGGTAGGTCATTGACCTGATTCACCATAACGCTTTGTTGTTTGTAAGATTACAACAACCTCAACATTATCTTACGACGGCAGGTCCACTAACCTGATTTACCACAGCGATTCGTCACTCGTAACCTCAGCACAGTATGACGTTGATCCCTAATCCTACTGACTTCCTTTGAATGATCGAATATCAAATCACTCGAACGGACACACTAGACAAAAAGTTCACTCGACTCTAACGCTAAAACAAAACATCGACATTCTTCGATCCCGACACTCGATCGAGCATCTCATCCCTACGTCGTCTCTAACCACTTAAGTTTCTTTAGAAACTAACCCATATACATATCATCATTATTCATACGATAATTCTAGAATTTTGTCCAATTTTCACTTTTAACGTCCCAATTTTATAGTTATAAATTTTCTAAAAATTCTACTATGTTAATGTCTCACTTTGAACGTAATAATTTCTTAATGAATCAACAAATAACCATAGTAAAAACCAAATTTCGATAGAATGGATCATCACCTTAATCTCCATAATATAAATATTAAAATTGTGGAATAATGGCAAAGAAGATGTCTATCGTAATTTCGATAATAAAACCATAAAAAAAACAATGAAAATTGGTGAATCTTTCTCTCATTTTTCTTTTCTATTATGTTATCTTCTTCATCTTTTTCTCCCTCTTTTCTCTTCTCTTCTTTCTTCCTCTCCAAAGACTAAAGGTAGGTCGCCTCTCTTTCTTTTAATTAACCTAACATTACATTTAGGAACAATTATATACATAATTATTATGTACTAGTAATAATCCCGCGCGATGCGCGGGGTGACAATTTTCGTGTAGAGATGAAAAAGATTTTAGTAAAAATTGTTTTGTGGATATTTTTTGTAAAAGTAGTATTGTATTGTAATGTTTAACTTTTTCGAAATAAATCATGATAAAAAGAAATGTCTTGCATAATCTTGTTTTACATGTTATGACAAAATTTATTAGTTAATATTTCTGGATCATATTTATTAATATATAATTTATTAAGCGAATTAATAATAACATTTTTATTATCATATATATTAGTATATATTGATACATATTGAATAATATGTTTGGTAATTGTCATCGACCTAGACGAAAAAATAAAAGAGAAAAAGATTGAAAAATAAAAAGACAAACGTATATTTCGCATAATAGACATTCATAGAACATAGACTCCCTCTTGTTTCTACATGATAAACCAATCCTCGAACCCTCAAACTCGGACTAATCTCTCACCAGTGTAAAATGTGGACAATGGCTTTCATAGTTCTCGGTCCAATTCTCAACACTTCACTCTCATCAGAACTTTCAACTGTTTCCATTTGGCATCTTATTTGTCTCTTATGGTTTAACCATTTCATCTAAAGCTTCCGTATTAATAGTCATAGCATCTTCAACGTATGCTCCCCCACCTCTGTAATTACCTCTTCCTTGTCACATCCCATGGGTTCATAGCATCCGATTAAGTTTCGGCATTTGCTTTTTTAGCCTCTTCAATGTTGTGTGCAGTAGTTGGGTCGAGACTGATAATTAACACAGAAGTTACCAATAGATTATCCAAACAAAGGAGATAAAACTCACAATCAATCAGAACTCATAAATCTCTAAATAAAACAATAATAGTCATTGCAGTGCTCAAAAGCATGGAAAAGGTATACAACATCATATAAATCCATATTGTTTTCATATGATTATGAGTCTGCGTGGATTTCACTTTACCTTTTCATCTTTATTCTTTAATCTTCAGAGCCTCATTAACGGAAAAGCCTAAAGGTTCCAGATTTTACCTCTGAACTCCAAACATGTTGATTGCTCGGTGCTCCGAGTCCTTGCTACCATAATGCTACAATAATGAAACAAGAGAAACAATCAAACAATTGAAAATACGATTCAAGCAACCAAAAGACCTCACAAAAATGAAAAGCACCTTTACAAGTTTCTGACTCAACCTATGTTTAATGCAGTTGAAGCAAGCACACACCCTATGTTTAATGTAGTTGAAGCAACAGAGAAGCTTGCATTTGGATAGCTTCTTTGGATAGCCGTTTGGGATCGGGAATAACATCACCTTATCCTCCTTCCGCAACTCTTGTGGCTTGTCTTTGACAATTCTTTCAATTTCAGACTGTTCTACGGATGGAATAATTGCGCTTAGCATCACGTTCAAAAGCTTCTCATCTTCATCTTCTATAAGTCTCGTCCCATAGCAACATATGTAGACAGCTTCAAGAGTCTTTTCAACGTTTAATTCCATCGGGATTGACAGAGCAGCCATGTTCGACTTTGCCCTTCTCTGCAATCAAGATCAAACCTTCAAAATTTAAACTTGCTTGTCGAACAAAGTAGAATTTGGAGCAACCAAGATCAAAACCGTTAAAGCTATGAAGTTTTGTTCTTCAAACTCGATATCATTTGAAATGCGAATCCTTGCAACACCTTCAAGGATCTCTTCAGATTTCAGAAGTCCGGCACCAACAACAGTCACCCAACAACACCGTCTTCTTCGAGCCCTTCATATATGAAACCCCTACCAAGCAAAACCACCAACTAAGAGATAAAATTTCATAAATCACCTTGCCTCTTGATTCCTGAAACTTATAAAAAGCCCTACAATCAATCACCGTACATTCTTCCTCAATCGCCGTCTAAACTCAGCGAAATCGATGCTATCTTTGTCGATACCGTCCTCGTCGCTTCGAAAGCAAAACCACCAACTAAGAGATAAAATTTCATGTATATGTTTATCTATCTCTATTTTATTTATTTGTCTCATTTTATCAATTTCCAATATTTTTTTAACTTCTTATAACCAGAATTTTATGTAAATATACTATTAATTTTTATTCACATAAATAAGTAATTTTTTTATATATTTACATATAAAATTTAAAATTTGAAATATGCCAATATTTTGTAGTTTATATAGTTTTATTTTACATATAAAATTTAAATTTGAAATATGACACACTTAGTTATTTATCTTATTTCATTAGTTTCTAATAGTTTTCAATTATTTTATAACCCAAATTTCATTTAAATATACTATATATTTTTTCATATAAATATGTAAGTTTTTTTAAATATAATTACATATAATATTTCAAAAATAAAAATCTTATACGGATTTATATATCAAATTTATATGATTATGTGTATATTTTATTTATTAAATTTATTTCATTACTTTATAAAAAAACAATTTTTTATAACCAAACTTTCATATAAATATACTATATTCTTTTGTCCATATAAATAAGTAAATTTCTTATATCCTCTAAATTAATATAATTTTTTTGTGTTTCTTTAAAATATCAATATTGCTAATATAATTTATTTAAAGTAATTTATGAATGGTAGTTAATGTAGAATAAAAAAATAAAATAAAATAAAAAAGGATGATGAGGTGGTATCATGAGAATTGAGAGATTTTGCAACTTTTATACATAGACAAGGAAAAACCTAGAGCATGATCGAGAAGGAGAGGGATAAAGAAACACGCACCAGAACCCATGCTGTAGCAAGCAAACCCTAAAGTTTAGACAACACATCCACAGTTCGGAGCGGAAACCCTGCTGAAGCGGCGGACAATATACTTCGGCATCAGGACGTCGTTGATTCAAATACCCTTTTCACTCGCATCCCGTCAGCTCTTTAGTCCCCGTTGGTTTCGGACAGAGCCACTTTTGATCTAGGGTTTATCGAACCTGTCTTGCGTTTAGAGTAGATGTTGTCAGCAAGGGCTCGGAGGATAGCGACTGTTGCGTCGGCTCGGAGGATAGCGACTGTTGCGTCGGCTTCTGTTTCAAGTATGGTTCGTACTCGATGTTCGACCAAAGGCACTCTCATCACTGTCTTATGTTTTCCCACAGGTCTCTGTCGTCCCAGATGTGCCACTTCTGGTTCTCGATTTAGTAGCATCAGCGGTATAGGAGAGACTCAGTTCTGGGAGAGAGAAGGTGGATCTACAAATGTATAGGAGGTATCGAAGGGCCACTTTTTTTCGTGGGTAACCGAGAGATCGTGGAGAAAGAAGTAAATTTTGAATAATTGTAGGTGTTGAGGTATAAAACAGAGGGTTAATGCAGGGGTGATATGGAGGTGAAGAGATCGTGGGAGAGAGAAGGGATGGTGGGAGAATGAAAGAGAGGGTTAATGCAGGCAAGTGACGTGGAAGCCTGAGAAGCGAGAGCCTCTGAGAAGCGAGAGATTTTTTAAGCTTTTAATATATAGATTTGGGTCTAATGGGCCTTACAAAATCATAGAATCCTTACAATAAAATCACCAATTTAAAGACGGGGTTTATGAATCTTGGTATTGTCTTGTGTTATTAATAAGGGCAACACAACGTGCAGTAATGACTCTGACTCCATCGGTCAATAAGATGATATGACACGACGTAACCAATCTCGGACGATCAGACAAAGCAACTTCAAATTTACGTGGTCGAGAATATTCAACTATTCATACAGGAAAGAGAAGATGGGTCAAATCAAGGAAAATAGATTTAAATAAAAAAGGCATTTCATTTAGTTCCAAAATGATTTAAATTATGCTCAATCAAAAAATTTAAAAAAATAGCTTTATAGGTAATAATGTATGTAAAGCTAGGAAATCACATGGAAACCCTACAAAACATGGAAATCCCTATTCAGCCAAGGACTTATCATTGTATCTTATCCTATCAAATTTCGTAATTTTATTAAATATTTTTTTAGTTCTAGGATTTCATTTTCCTACTAATGTTCTTCAATTTTCAGTTTGTAAACCAATCTCGATATTTACGGTGTCATTCACTATTTTTTCGTTGCTTATTCGATTTATTCGATAGTCTAATCGATCATTAATTTCGTTAATTGTGTCGGTTCATTTTATCATTTGTAGTTGATTAGGGGTTAATACGAATTTTCGATTTAGGATTACGAAAAGTGTTAACATGGTCCATTTCTCGGTTATAATTATCCTCTTTATTTTTTGAATTAGTTTTGACATATTGATTCTCATTTTGTGTCTCTTAAATTCTAAAGAACTTATAAAAAATATATTCATTCATTTAGAAAACAAAAGAATAGAAATATGCATACAGTCGATTTAAAAGTAGTAGAAACCCCAAAATTGTCACTTTTAATCTTTTTCATTAGGTGTTCCTAAGAAAAAAAAGTTCTAAAACCAAAATTGTATCGGTAACTCAAATTGTATTTTCTCGCTAGTGTATATTCGTTTTTTGACCTAATCAAACATATAATAAGGTATCTATTCGGTTAAACTTTTGAATTGGTTTGTTGGAAGAATCCGAAGGACAAAACATATGGGAGAAGAATTAATAAAATTAAGAAAAATACTTTCTAAATGTTATGTGATTTGAAAATTGTTTTAGAATAAGGTAATCAAATAGTAGAAGAATATTACAAAGAGGTAAAGATCTTTCTGTAGTGATCCCACTTGGATAAGGATGTTGAATCAATTATTCTTGGTGGTTTAAAATTTGACAAAAACTTAAAATGAAGGACAAGACATTTCATAAATTCAACCTGAGATCCTCTAATTCTCCATCGCCCTAAACAAGTACGATCGATGGGTTCTCAAACCAAAGCCATCACTGAAGCTCAAAGAAAAACTTGACACATCGTAGACATGTAAACCTCTTATAACCAAAGAATCTAGTACGATTATTCGTGATATTATATTCTACAAATGATAAGGCTTGATGCATTATGCTAATTATTATCCAATAAGAGGAAAATGGTCTTGTACAATGATAAGATAATCAAGACTGGCATCAAGAGTAAGCAAAGTGGCGACGTCTTTGGTAATGGTTATGAAGAAATAAATGAACAAGAACCCTTCAAATGAGACTTGCTAGTGGCGAGACGAGATTGTTAGTGTACCGTGAAGTGGAGACGATCCAACGAAAAAACATTTTATACACAATACCTTTTTTAAGGACAATGTATGTAATATTATCATTTAGAGCATTAGTTGCACAAAGGTCGTTATTTGTTCGGCTGTATAAATACATACAACCTAATATGTTCTCTTTTGAATGATTTTACTGATCTTTTGTAAAATCATATAAATTGGTTTGATTTCGTGCTCATTGCGATAACTTTTGACAAACGAGCATATCGATCCATTTTCAAGGAGACTAAAAACTGCAACATTAAATTGCAGAACTAGTGAACAAAGGATATGTTTGAGAAAACTTATCTTTGTGCGATGTTTCGATGATTCTTGAGACCAATAAAAAAACATGTGGCGAATGTGTGTGGATTGTTGTATGGTAAAACAAATAAAAGTAAAGTATTATCACCTTATTCAACATTTTGATGACTTTCTTAATGAATTTTGGTTTCTTAGATTTTCTCGAAAATTGACTTCAAAAATGATTATCACCAAATATGCATAAAATAAGATGGCCAATAGAAAAATACATTAAATACTAATTATGACTCGTATGAACGACTAGTTCTGCCCTTTAGACTCACGAATGCACTAAATATATTTATACGCTTCATGAACCATATATTTAGAGAATTTATAAGTAAGATTTTATTTGTCCATTTTTACAATACCATAGTCTACAATAAGAGTGTTGATAAACACATTTTGCATGTTAAATTTGTCTTAGACGTCTTACGAGAATAACGTTAATCATTAACCTTCAGAAATGCATGTTTTACACTAATAAGCAAGTCTTTTTAGGATTCATGGTTAGTGAACATGGATTCTTTATTGATGAGGAGAAAATAATCGCAATCATAGATTGGCCAAATCCAAAATCCGTTAGTGAAATGTGAAGCTTCCACGATTTCGCAAACTTCTACCACTACAAAAAATGACATATTTAATGGGAAAAAACGTTGAAAATATATCATTTTTCGTTGAAATTGATACTTTTATGTCAATGGGTTGGTGACCGTTGATAATTAGTCATTGAAAAGATCATTTTCTTTACAAATTTTAACGTCGTGTCAATGGCCAAAATCCACTGAAAATATACAATGAAAGGTAACAGATAATCTATTGAAAATTCCAACGGATATCGATAGTCATATCAGTTGAAATTGATCAATGATGATTTGTCCGTGCTCTAAGAACTTTGTAATGGATTACATCGTAGAAAATATGTTGCTGATCACGAGAAGTAACAACAAGTACATTCGTTGAAAATATACAGAATTGTAGCAATGAGCATCCGTTGACCCGTTTGGAGGGTAATTTAAATTTTCAACATGCATCTATGGACCAATTTGTGTGGATAATATGAATATATCAATGGATACTTCTTAATATTTTGATATATAAATCAATGGGTGATCGTTGTTGTTCCGACAAAAAACTTCTAAAATAAAATTAAAAAAATACAAAATAAAATTTAGATTAATGTTTTATACAATTTTTAAATTGAAAATGTAAAACTAAAAATCCTACACATCATATATGTCACCACCGTCTTATTCCCTATCTCCTCCATCGCCTCGAAAAGAGATCGCATCTAAATCAGACGCGGATTTTTTCATCTAAGTATTTTATCGACCAGAGGTGATAGAAATAATGGTGGCTGATATAGTTAGTCGGTTATCAACTCGATAGCACTCTCCATGTGATGGATATTCACCGTATAATTTCAAAGCGTAGCCTCGATTTGCTCGATATGTCATTTTTTGGAGATTGTCTTTTGAATCGTTGGGATACCATCATGACATCCTTTACAATATCTTTTTGTAGATAGTCTAGACAGTATAATCGTCAACATCTTTTTGTATGAACGAAATCTGCTTGCACAATAAAATTTACATTCCCAAAAAATCTTTGTTTGCACATCAAAAGAGCATGCCAATATTTCTACAAACATCAATTTTTTTATGCGGTATGTCTAGAACCTTTAAAATATTTTTTGTTTCATAATATATTTATAAAGAGTGATTATTTGTGGTAAATATTCATGCATAGTTTGCGAAAATGAATCAGTGCAATTTCTTGCCACATTGTAATCCGTTTTTATACTCATATATCTTAATGTTAAGGATAAACATGACTAATCATCCTCAAAACCTTTGTATATAGATTGTTTTGTTGTATCCAATAGGTTAAAAAATCATTGTGCATCATTTTTTGGCATCTCTTTCTGTATTTGCTCAACAACTCTAGAAAAAGCATCTGACACCATTTCGACATATGGATTGATCGTCGTTATTGCTATAACCTCCTTACAATATCTTTCGATTGACTATGATTCTTGCAATGTCACACTTCCTGACTACACTACTTCATGTTTTTGCATCTTTTGCATGGATATAACATTTTCCAACGTTCTCGAAACAAATATTGAATAGATGCAAAGCTCATAAACTTTCATCCCGAGTAAGAGTTCTTTTGTAATCTCTTATGTTACCGGATCTTTTCTTCTATAAATCTACTCTTTTGACCTATATATATTTCTACTTGAATAGGATGACATTGTTTGAGAGTGCGTTCACACTTGAATTGATAATTATAAACTAAACTAGTTCAACAAACACTACAAGAAAATCACGATTTAGGGACTAAAGAATTCATCTCTAATTCGTACCTAAACAGGTTTAGGGACAGCCGGTGGTAGTCCGCAAACGCGCGTCGCCAAATGTTATCCATCCCTAATCCGTCCGCAATTAAGGACAGAAAATTCAGTCCGCAAACGGTCCGCATTTAAGGACGAAAATTGCAGTCCGCAAATGGTCTTTAAAAAAGGATCAAAAGAGAACTCGGGGCCAGTCGGAATTTGGGGATGGTATGGGCCGTCCGTAAATTTTAGGGACGAACAATGGGATATCCCCAAATTTTATAGACGGATGGCTGGTCGTCTCCAAATTTTAGGGACGGATGGTTGGTCGTCCCCAAATATTAGGGACGGATAATGGGGCGTCCCCATATTTTTTTAAAAAACAAAAACTATAAAATTGAAAAAAAAAATTTGATTAGATTAAATTATAAATATTAGTACATAAGAATAATTAAAAAGCATACATATAACTAACATTTTTAATACTAATCCGTTGGAGGTATTTCTGAATCGTCGTGATCGGAATCATTGTTCTGAAATGCATCCCAATCGATCCAATACCCTAGAATCGCTAATCACGCCAATTCTCAATTCACAACACATCCATACCCAAACTAAATCTCTATAAACGAAAACCTAAGTCCAAAATGCACCACAGCAACCACATAGACGATTTCGTAGAGCACAACGAGGGTGTGGAAGATACGATCCTGCCATAACGGTGACACATTCACATCCGACCACCAATTCGAAGCTTCCTTCAGATTAAGTGCCATAACAGAAGCCATCGACGAGGACGCCGACGATAACAGCCCCGACGAAGATGATGTTATATCCACGTCGTCGCTTCTCATCTCCGGAAAAAATATTTAGATTCTGATCTTCCTTCTATTATATAGATTCAAAAAAAAAGAGAATCTATCAATTCACGTCTCCTCTTTCCTCCTCCTTCCATGCTTCTTCTATTTTCTTCGAGTTCTTATCTCTCTCTCTCTCTCTCCCGGGTTTTTCTTCTTTTTTTTTTAATTATGTATTATTCCGAAATAAGTATGAGAGAAAACCATCGACGACCGGAAGAGAGATGATGATGTTAAAGAAAATTAGGGATTCTAGGGTATTGGATTGATGAATATAGGCAGTCCGTCGGAATTTAAAGAAAATTGGGGACGACTACCTAAAGCTTGTCCCCAATTAGGGACGATTACATAACGACCGTCCCCAATCGGGGACGGGCTTTAGGTAGCCGTCCCCAATTACGGACGAGCTCATCTGTCCGCAAATCCGGGACATACTATCGCGACGGGACGATGTGTCGGGACAAGACGATTTGTCGGTGTCGGTCCGTGTGCTAGGATGGGACGATACGGGATGGATCGGGACGTGATATCCGTAAACATCTAACAAGAATCGTAACCGTCTAACATGAATATTCGTAAACATTTAACAAATCATTAAGAAATAGAAACAATGCTTTGAATATTAGTAAACGTCTTACATGAATATCCATAAACTCTCAACAGCGAATAAACAATGCATTAAGAAATCGAAACAGTTGAATATCCGTAAACGTTTTAACATGATTCAGCATCTTCAGAGTCACACAATTTTTCCGTTGACTCTTGTGTTTCTGTATCTGATTCAAATTCTTCTTCTTCTTTTTCTTCTATATCTTTATAAAGATCATCTTCATTTCTTTCGATTTCTTCCACTTCACCGTGCATAAGTGCTTCAACACGTACCTCGTCAATAGCAACAATCTCGGTCATTTGTTGTTGTATTGGCAATTTTTATTTCTGTGTTGTTGATAAATTTTCCCTTCGGAAGTATATTCAGTGTGACACGCCAACCTGAAGATCTTCTAATCTGCGGATAGGAAACGTAACAAACTTGATCGGCTTGTGACGCAAGAATAAAAGGCTCGTATTTTGCATATCTTCGTGTGAAGTTAACTTCTACAACGCCTAGTTTGTTTACTCTTGTTCCGCGGCCGATTATTGGATCGACCAATCACATCGAAATAACATCACTTTTAAACCGACATAACCTACAAAAAATATCAAAATATGAGTCAATATAATCCAAAATGACATACGTGGTAAGGATAACATTGTTTTAAATTTGTTTTCCATACCTGAATATTCCAATTGCAAAATTTCTTTTAAAGTCCCATAAAAATCTGGTTCTTTGGCCAATGCACAATAGCTTTCACCTTTCACACGTATACCATAGTTCATCGTCGACTTCAATTTCCCATATTCGTAAGTGTGAAAATTATAACCACGTGAAAAATACATAGGCGAACTCATAACTTTCACAATCGGTCCTTTGACAAGATCTCGTAGCCATAACGGGTGATTGCCCATCTCAACCTTCAGTATATGTACAAACTTAGATACATCGTCAGAATATTATAAAAGTTATTTATTTATATATGTAAAATTTCATTACTTACATATTATAAGCTGGAAAATCACTTATTGTCCACATGAGAGCACCTCGTAACGTAAAATTTTGTCGCCTCGAGACATCGTAGGCTTGAACTCCATTCCATAATTCTTTCAATTCTTCAATAAGAGGTTGAAAAAATATATCCAAACTTCTTTTCGGAATATTAGGCACGTGAATCATCATTGTTAAGAACAAAAATTCCCTTTTCATGCACATATCCGGTGGTAAGTTGTAAGGTGTCACTATAACTGGTCACAATGAATAATTCTTTCCAGACATCCCAAATGGATTAAAACCATCGGTATAGAGGCCTAAATAGACATTTCGACTCTTAGCCGCAAAATCAGTATATACCTTGTTAAAGTGTTTCCATGCCTCACCATCTGAAGGATGACTCATCTCTCCTTCACGACTTGAATGCTCAGCATGCCATCTCATGTCACTTGCGGTCTCCACAGATTGATACAATCTTTTAATCTGTCTGTAATTGATAAATACCACATACGACGATATGGAACCGATTTTCCATTCTTTGTTAAATAAAACCGATCTTTTCCCTAAAATCGACAATTACTCATATCTGATATCTCGAAGAGTCATCCCGAATCCGTCCCTAAATTAGTTTCCTAAATTCCCTGATTAGGGACGGTCGCCGCGTCGTCCACAGAATTGCGGACGGGCTTGACGCCGACCGCAAATTTACGGACAGAAGGTGTCGTCGTCCCCAATTTGCGGACGCCTATGCTCTACCGTCCCTAAACCGGAACGCCCTACTCATTTGTTTCTAATCTTTCTAAATTTTCGGACCAATTAGGGACGGTTCATCCGTACACAAAATTCCGGACGGATTAGGGACGGATAATGAAATCCGTCTCGAATCCGTGTATAATCCGTATTTAGGGGCGGAACTCGCAATCCCCAAATTCCGTTTGCAATATTGAATTTTCTAGTAGTGAAATGCATTGAAAATTTAGATATTTCAACAGGCTTCCATTTGCAATATCAACGGGCATCTATTTGAACATTTTACATACTTTCAACGGTTTTTCTATGGGAATTCTAATGTATTCTAACAACCCTTTTCAACAGTGAGTAGCCCGTTGAACTCACTGTTATTGTTCTTACATATATTTTTTTCAAACATTGCAGATTTAATATGACGTAACTGGTATTGGTAAAGGTGATGTACTAATGCAACGAAAAAACTCTCGATTACATCATCGATAAGATTGGGTGAAACCCAATGTACGATTAAAGGCGAATCTAGAACATAATTATTGGAGTCATGTGCTCCCAATAACTTTTTTTTATTTCTTTTCTTTTTTTATATCATATGTCTCACTCTCACGTAGGGCGATATAAATAACAAATATTCGTGAATATCCGACTATTTGTATTTATATTTTTATTTGACGAATATCCAGATTCATTATTTGTATTTGTAAACTCGGATTATGAATATTCGTCGAATAATTGTATCCGTATCCGAATCTAAATTTTTTAATGTACAAAACATAAAAAAATAATTTTAATAAAATATATAATATATAATATAAAACTAAAATTCAAATGACACAAAAATACTAAGTACATAATATAAATAAATCAAAACATCACATCTTCACATTCATCTCCATATCAATCATTTAAATTTAGTTTTGTCGATGATTCTACTAATAACACCAATTCACCTAAAACAATGAAACAAATTGTGAGATTATCAAATTAATACATTAAAATAAAACTCGCATAAAATTTATATATTTAGTGACTTCTTTTTTTCGATATCTTGCAATGTATCTATAACATTATCCAACCAATTTGGATTACAATCCAATCTTGAGTCCAAATTAAAATTTTAATAATATTAGTAATTTTAATGTATTTGATATTTTAATCCTCAAGTCATAAATATATTGTATATTTGTCTATATATTTATATAATGAGTGTTAAAATAAGATTAATAATATTTTTTTATTTACAATTTGATCATTAAAATAAATTTTGTTATATATGTATCTATATATTAAATAAATTATCTATTTAGTATTTACGGATTAGAACAATTCGAATAATTGAGTCTACTATTTGTATTTGTATTTGTATTTGTTGAATGTTTGATTTCTAATATTTATATTTGTATTTACCAACGGATATTCGAATTTTCGGTTCGAATACGAATCAGATACGAATACGTCTAATATTTTGTTGAGTCCACTCTCACATTTATTCAATTTTTTTTTCATATGTTATTCTTGATTTTATATTTAACTAGATTACCCCGCGCTACGCACGTAAATAGTTTCATTTATAAAAAAATCATAATTGACATAAAAACAATTGAAATAAAATAAATTTTTATTATAATATGTACTTTATATTCATATGACAAGCGAATTCGTATAAATTTTAATTCGTTTTCGATTCAGTTCTTATATCCGTTTTTTTAAGTAAACTGAAAATATTCTTTCGATTGGTTCAAATATTCTGTATTATGATTTTACAATGTGGTAAATAGAAAAAATATCCATCATAACAAACATCTCATTAAAATATATTATCATATAAAAGATATTAGTGAGATCAACATTTACAAAATACCTTCGTTTTCTATAAAATATCTCTTAATTAATGAAATATCACCTTAGATTTTAATATTTATTCAAATATTGATCATTTTACCAAATAATATATTTTTTATAATATACATTTATTTATATGTTTTTTTAATTGATTCAATGTTTTTTATTTATATATATTATTACAAAATTAAGAGAGATGTGTTTCCTTCTTCGGCAACCCAAGCGGGAAGAAGAAAAAGGAGAGAGGAGAAGCCGGCGAGTTCACTCCGGCAATAGACTGGCATCATCGAAGGCACGAATCACGACCGCGAACAGGCGAAGGGGAAGAGGAGGAGAGAGGGGAAGTAGGGAGGCGAACATGCGAAGGGGAAGAGGAAAAGAGAGGGGAAGCTGGGAACCACAGGCGAAGGGAACTGCCGGTGAACGGAAAAAAGAGAAGAGAGGGGAAGCAGGCGGGAGGAGAGGTAGGAGAGAGGGGAAACATGAGACAAGGAGAAAAGAAATTAGGGAAGAGGATGAGAGAGAGAAAGGCGAGAGGGGAGGAGAGATGGGAAAAACAAATTAGGATTAAAGGATTTTGAAAAATCTGCGGAAAATGTATTTTGAAAAAAAATTTTCTCTCATTCAAAAAATTAATCATATCACACTGTTCATAATTGCACACATCATCAAAAAATAAAATCTACAATTTTAAAATATGTCACATATGCATTTTCACTATTCCTCATACATTCCCTTTTATAAGATATTAGATACTAAAATTATTATCCAAATTCAAAAGCAAATGTAATGTATTTTTATTTTAAAATTTATGAAATTTTAATTGAATTTATTAATTTTTTCTTTATATTAAAAAATTATTATAATTTTGAGATTTGTAGAATTTTATTTTAAATTTTTAATATTATTTTTAATATATATTTTATTTTAATTATTTTTATTTATTTATATATTACTCACATAAATAATTCACTTAAATAACTTTATATCTTGGTGGGTGCGCTTTAAACATGATGATACTCATAATAAAAAGTAATTCATGCACATCCTACATGTAATGTGACGATAGGGTTGGACCTTACAAAAATGATTTAGTAAGTTCCAGAAAACAAATTTGATGTTTTGAGGTTTATTAATAATACCTTATTTCTGTATCAAATGAAATTCTAATTGGTAATAAAATAATAGTTTTATAGTCCGAAATTCAAATAATCTGGATCCATTTTTTTTCGAATTTTGGATCGAACTTAATTTTTGTTTTTGGAAACTGGTAAAACAATTCATTAATTTTAAAACTGCGCCTTTAAACATAAATTTAAAAAAAAAAATAAAATTAGTGATTTATTAGAGAAAAAATGTATTTATAACCTAATTAAGATTTCGCTATCGGATCATCATTCTTCTTCTCTTCTCGGATATCAGCGAACACGAAACGATGTCGCCTTCAGGGGAGAGGAAGATCATCCTGAAATCATCCGACGGCGAGGCCTTCGAAGTGGACGAAGCCGTGGCTTTGGAATCGCAGACCATAAGGCATATGGTCGAAGACGACTGCGCCGATCATGGCATCCCGCTCCCGAACGTGACGAGTAAGATCCTGGCGAAGGTCATAGAGTACTGCAAGAAGCACGTCGACGCGGCCGCCGGAAACAAGAGCGAGGTCGGTGGCTCTGCCGACGACGACGACCTCAAGGCTTGGGACGCAGACTTCGTCAAAGTCGATCAGGCCACGCTCTTTGATCTTATACTGGTTAGTAATTTTCTCACGTTTATATTTGATCTGTATGTTTTGTGTTTGATTTCTGAATTCTAGGGTTTCCGATTAGGGGATTAGGATTTCGCATCTGAAACCGATTGTGGATATTTTTTAGGTTTGCGGAGTTTATTGGTGTTCATGATCAGCATACTCTCTTTCTATAATGGAAAAGTTTGAATTCCGCCTGATAATTTTCCAAATATGATATGTTTGGATTAAAATTCATATAGCATATTCAATTCGCTGATAAGCTTTCGTTGCTGTATCCTTTTGTGTTTTATTAAATCGGAAAATATGTTGTAAGAACGGATTTTCCTGATTTGCAGAGGTCTATTGGGTTCATCGTAAACTAGAATCTGTTTTTTTGGCTGACTAATTCGAATTCCGTGGGAAGATAGCTTCGCTTTTATATGATTCATAAACATGGTTTTCTTTGACATTTTGGGTGATTTTTCTGGACATACGTTGCAGGCTGCTAATTACCTTAACATCAAGGGCCTTCTCGACCTCACTTGCCAGACAGTAGCCGATATGATCAAAGGCAAAACTCCTGAGGAGATTCGCAAGACGTTCAACATCAAAAATGATTTCACGCCCGAGGAAGAAGAGGAGGTGCGCCGTGAGAATCAATGGGCATTTGAGTGATGCATGCTTGGAATCTATGAAAAATCAATCATCCTTTCTCCTTCAGTTGTGTTTTAATTTGAGACTGTGGGATTGGCTTCTGTTTTCTTTTCTATCATTTTCATGAATATGATCATCACTGTGCTTATTAGAAATCTGGTGCTGTGTTCTGTGGACACGATCTTCATTGTGTGGTCATATTTATTTGCGTTTGAAAATTTTATTCCTCTTTACCTTGTATTCAATTTGTAACATCTATGCTCTCCATTACTACGTCTTTGTTTACCAAAGGCAACAATTTCTCTATCTGACTATCAAAGCTCGATGCAATAACGACCTTTGCTGGTTACATTGTAGCGTCCGTGGACCAGATGATTGTGCCAAATGAGCCATTCAAAATGCAAAGTTTGCTTGGTAATTTAGCATGTATAAATCTAGTCTCATTTGAGTTGTATGAATACTTGGTAGTAATCTTCATCACAAGCATGTGGTGATGTTGATCTTATGTCATAAAACCCACTTGGTTTCTTGTTGTTGGAACTATTGCATTGTTTTCAGTTTGATCTATCATTTCATTAATCTGAAGACGACAAGTATATATTATATATAAGAGATTATTTGTTGTATGTTTATTGAAGATTGGTCGCACATGAGTTTTACGAGTGCTCAGCTGGTGCTACTTTCACTACTGACTACTATAGGGCTTCTGACCTTGTACTTTCCATTACTCCAAGTAATGGCCCCAAATACATCTTTTGTAAGTGAAGATGAGGAAGCAGTAGCAGCGGAAACTATCACCTCGTACATTAACTTCTCTCCATCTTTCTTAAAGCCAAGTTTCTCCGGTTTCACTTGAACGTTAAGTCCTGCAGGTATTTCCACACTGGCTGTGTAGACTGTCTCACCATCACCGCCCACATTGGTCACTGTCCTGTTCACTCTTCTACTCTCATTCCCTCTGAAGCTTGAAATTGCAATTGATGGGTAGTTGATGTTTGAGATCAAATCTTCACGGGAATCGGCCGAGCAAGTGAAATTCTCTGGAACATCTTTGGCTATTGTCTTGATTATGGTTATGTTGTATCCGTAGTAGCAAAGGAAATTCAAGTAGTCAATAGTGGTTGTCTCATAAACCAGTCCTGGCTGCAATGCTGCTGTTGTGCTTAGTTCTCCTGCTCCATAATCATAAGGCGTTGCTGCTGCACCAGTTTCTGTCGTTATAAGGCCTTTGTCGTTGTTTGTTTGAGTCGCTGTCATGGTACAAAAGAACTATGTCAAAGAACAGTGAATTTCAATGCATTACGCCATACAATAATCACAAGAAATGGTAAATTTTTTCCCTTAGATATTGTGACAGAGAGAGACCTGTTGTCATAATTGCTGATCTGATTGCAGAGCAGCTCCACGCGGGATGCTGTGATTTAAGGACGGCCGCAACAGCAGAGACATGAGGAGTAGCCATTGAAGTTCCAGATATTACGTTGTACTGAGGAGGCTGCTTTCCTTCCAATGTAACTGTCTTGTCATTCCCAGTCCATGCTGCGAGTATTGCTACACCTGGTGCTGCAATATCAGGCTGTAGTAGAATGCAAATATACAAAGGCTTTAATCAGTTCAAAACTGTCTCATAACATTCTTCATTTGTTCTAGGCTCGTATATATGATATGCTCAAGAACTAAGAGGGCACAAGCAGGAGACTTTTCCTTGAGAATATTTCTGGTGACTTCTGCAGGACCTCGGGAAGAGAAATAGGCAACAGCAGGAGCAGGCTTGAATTTCTCAACTGTTACAGTCGGGAGAATGGTTGCAACCGGGTTTCTGCAGAATGCAAGTACGATCAGAAAAACTTATCACAGAGTGTAACAGTCTCAAGTGTGTCTCACGTACCTTGTAGAGTTGAGATACGAGAAGATGTCTTCTGCCTCTTTTGAACTAATGACAGTCGTAGGAAACGTCCCATAAGCACTGGCAACGGCCCTCGTCCTGTCATCAACGAAAACGCAACCAATACCTCCTTTGCTTCTCACCTCATCCATTGCATTTGATGCATAAGACGCTCCGTCTGCATTCTCACACACCACAATTTTCCCCTTCACCAATTCGCCGTCAAGCGACCCGAATTCACAACGCCTGAGATCAGTTTGAATCAAAATGTAAATGCCACTCAGTTCTCTTTCCTTTACCAATTTGTATTTTCAGAGTTCGATACTTTACCTTGCTGAATCTTCTGAAGAATCATTGTTCTTGGCTGATTTGCCTTGAATCAGAGGATGGTCAGGAGATCTACTAATGTTTGAGAAATTTATACCTTCACCCTGAAAATTCATATCCAAATGCGTCCTTAGATCTTGGAACAGAAACATCTTTTGAACTCTGATGAAATTTCATCAATCTAACTCCGTTTACCTTAATGACTTTAATACTGCCGAGCACGACGTCAGACTCAAAGTCTCTGTCTATTGTGGTGGCTGCCACAGTCAATATCCAGGGTGCAGAGTTCACGACTGTTCCTGAGCTTGGTCCGTCATTACCTGCAGAACATATCACTGTGATCCCTTGCTCCATGGCGTGGAAAGCTCCAATGGCAATAGGGTCGCTGTTCAAATCAATCTTAGCCCATGATGGAGCTCCAAGAGACAGCGATAGTATATCGACATTATCTGCAATTGCGTCGTCAAAGGCAGCTAAGATAGCAGAGCCGGTGCATCCACCAGGCGTGCAGACTCTGTACATGGCGATCCTTGCAGCCGGTGAGCCACCTTTTGCGGTGCCTGTGGCTAGTCCGTAGTAGGATGCATTCTCCACGGATGCTCCGGCCGCAGTGGAGGCGACATGAGAGCCGTGACCGATTACATCCCTTGAGGTATAGTATTCACCCTCATCATCTTCTGGGTCTTTGTAGAATCTCGCTCCAATTATCTTTCTGGAGAAAATTTCAAATGTTATGATTGAAAAGACGTAAAAAACATTAAGATTGTGAAGGTTGTGTCGTAAGATGGTGAATCACTTGTTACAATTAGAAGAGTTGAAGTCCTTCGCTGCCATGCACGTCCCCTTCCACCGAGACGGGATAGGACCCATTTCTTTATCACTGAAGCTCGCTGATTCAGGCCATATCCCTGTTTTCATTATGGCAAACACACATTCAAACAATGATTTATGCAGGAGAAAAGAGACAAAGAAACGATCAGAGAGACGTTGTGAAGAAAACTGACCCGTGTCCAAAATGCCAATAATGCTGTCATATGCTGATGCATCTAAACCAGATGAACGCGGACTCGAGTCAATCTTCACTGCTGTTTGATACCTCAGGAAATCCCACGAACGGGTCGTGTGAAGCTGAAAGGTCGGGTCAGGAAAAACAGATACAACTCCCTGTTTCTTGGCTATGACCTCAGCCTCATCAGCTGTTAGACGAGCCGCGAAACCAGAGAAACCATGTCTATATACGTGCAACACAGCGTTTTCTTTCCTACAAGCATCAGGAAAATAAAGAACGAAGGCGTCTTTCAGAGGCAAATGTCGACAGGTTATTGCATATATCATTTTATGAGTTGTTCAACCTCTTAAACATGGTGCTAATGAGTATCTGAGCTTTATTAGCGTTTGTTGTAGGTGACGCCGATCCCATGTACACGATGTAAACTCCATCACTAGGCTTCGCTGCTTCAGCTTTTTCCAGGAACGAAATGCATAAGACACAGAGTAAGAACAAGAACGAGAAGAGGTTAAGGTATTTCATGTCTCACTACTTCAGTAGTATATACTCAAGTTTTTCGTCTACTCTATAACTCAGTAAGGTATTTATAATAATGAGAAAGTGGGCATTATTATTAAAAAAAAGAAAAAAAAAAGAGAGAAGGGGGAGAGCCATGGGAAGTGGGATTTTCGTAGTTAATGCTTATCCCACTTTGAGGTTGGTGGTTTCTGAATTGGGCATAGTGAGATTGGTAATTTCCAAAAAGATAATATCATGCCTTAAGTGATGAAGCCACTAATCCTCCGCTTGACTCTAACATCATATAAATCCACATAGTCTTCGAGGTTCTATATTACGTGAGATTTGATTATTGATTCAACTATATCATACTTTCGTACGGTAACGATGAATTTGAAACTAAAGATTTGGACAGCTAAATTATGTTGCCAAGATGTAGAGCATGAAGAACTTTACAGAATTAATGATCGGTCAACCATACTAGCATTCGCAATCATTTTGCGCTAGAGAAGAAAGAATGCCAACACGACAAAATCCATCATTTGATTTCGAGGCAACACCGTCCCGCAGATCAATATGTGTCAACCGTGACGAAAAGCAATGATACTGCAAATTAGATAATATTTAGTTTATTGTGTCTTTGTTTAACTTTTTCAATTCTATAAAATTTTAATTCATTTTAAATTTTAATTATTTTATTTTGCTACATTTTCAATGGATATGAGTTGAAAAGATCAAATTTTTTATTACGATTTCAATGGGTATCCGTTGACAATTTTAAATATCTTGCCTTATTATTAACAAACATTCGTTGATTATATGAATATTTTATCAACGGGTTATCTATTGATAATTCCAAAAACATAGTTAACAGATATCAACGGATGTTCTGTTGATAGATCTTTGAATGTCAACGGATGTACTATCTAACTTTTAACGAATATCAATGGAACTATCATCGATAACTTTCAAAGATGTAGATTATTGATATACCATTGAAAATTTTCAATGTGTCTGAGCCGTTGAAATTTCGTTGATAATAATCAACGAAATTAAGCCTTTACATCGCTGTTAAACTCGCAACGGATTGTGATTTTCAACGGCTCAATATCAATGGACAAAAATGCATTAAAAAATCAATATTCAACGAAAAATAAGCATTATCAATGAGTTTGTTCATTGAAAATGTCATGGCTTTTTGTTGTAATGGTGTGTGTCATTTTCTTTTTTCGTTTGTTTTCTAACAAATTTTTTACTTTTTTACTTGTATCTGCACAACATTCCAAAAACACCCCACAAGTAGGTATATAGATATAAGATTATGATTTCCAATTAGGTTCTTGAAGATCCTACATCTTGAATATATATATAGGAGGATTCTAACGGTTGAGTATATAATCGTTTTTTAAATTTTGAAGTGAGGGGGAGTTACGAAGGAGTTTGTCCTTCATTGTTCCTTGTATTCGACTCTATGAAGTCTTCGATGTATTTCTTCATCTGTCATAACTTCATTAATTTCAATCGTAGGTCTCTACCTAATGCGCTCAGTTGGGAAGCCGATTTTGTTCTTTCAGTTGCAACAAGGATTGATTTGCTCTTTGTTTCGGTTTGATCTCTTTTGTTGGTGAGTAGTCCAAAGTCACCGTACATATGATCTTTACATTTTTCATTTATGGGATCAGATTTTGGGTCTAGAAATGAGATAAGCAGGACTCTCTAAGGCATCAAACTAATACCAAAATTTATCTCGAATCAATGTCTAAAGTTGACCTCGTCAATACGTGTTACACAAAAGATATGCATAGAACTAATAAGTTACCGAAAGCCACACGACTCCAGTTCAAACAACGGTGACAAAAATCCACTCGATGAGTCTGGCTTGACTTTAACCTTGAGGTATTGTTGCGAACTAACTCATACAAAAAAATCTCCGACTAATCCTACTACTGCGACTCTCATTGCTCCAGTGATTTCTTCGACTCTCCTAGTAATCCCAACATTCGATTGCTTCAACTACTCTGAGTCAATTGACCAATATCTTCACCAAAACATTAGAAAGAAAGAATTTGATGTTTTTTCTTCCAAGTTGGACATTGATGATTTACATGTTCCAATTTGATCTGGAAATTAGAAGATATGTTAATATCCCTAGTTATAGATAGGCTTTCGCCTTCCTTTTTCGCGAGCCAAGTAGAGTGTAGAACATTTACAGGGAACCGCGAGGATAATTGCATCCAGGGCCCGATCTACTACTGACTTGATGACCTTCCCCTAACATTGATTTGACTCCCATCCCCATGCGAGCCATGGGAGTCTAGGTTTTGCGAACTAGCCCGGACCTCGTCTCCCTTTCTGCTTTCAAGCAGCTTTCCCCAGCCCCTTTGTCCAATTCTGTCTTACCAAAGAAGACTGACTTCTGACCAACCCGCGAAGGGTTGTGAGGTTGGACCAGGTACGAAAAATAAATCTATATCTGTGTACGGAAGTTGCTGGCCGGCGGCCGCTCAACTGTTCGAGCGCTCAGCCTCTCCCTCCGTCTTTCCGTCTTTGATTGGGAAGTCCAGGCAAGAGTGACTTTCATTGCTATCGCACTCGAAGATTTTGTGATATTAATATCTTAAAGATATTTAAATTTTATTAATATCTCTCAGTTTGTAGTTTATTTTATTGAATTGTTATATGTATATAAGACTTTGAATTGTTCTAAATATAAACAAGAAAACACGTTTTGTTTTTTTATTATATGTAATGATCAAATAATCCAGAATTTAGTTAAGGAAAACAAATCTCTATACGAGTGAAGAAAGAATTGAGATAAAACTCATGCCCACTTGTTGAATAGTTTAATACCAAATAGACTCCCCGTAGGTTGGGTTTTGGTGCTTATCCCATTACTTTCATGGTGCATCATGCATTTAGTACTTGTCTTTAGGTTTGATTCGAACATTTATTTTATATTTAAAAAATGATGAATTCTATGGTTGTTTATTTAATTTCCATTAATGTGAATTTTTTGTTAAAATGAAGTTTTTAGAATTATAATAAACATTTTATATTATCCATTTATCGATTGAATTAGTTAAGTTGATAGTTTATTCGAACGTTGGATAGTTGATTCGAACATTGAATATAACTCTTTTATATATATATATATATATATATATATATATATATAAAAGAGATATATTCAATGTTCGAAACAACTATCCAACGTTCGAATAAACTATAACGAAGCACGAGTCACCTCCAAAGAATGTAGCCTAGGGTAGTTCTTCCTTTTTTCTGTATGGTGTTAATAATACATACGCATAAAGATCCATTTGTATCAAGTATATTTTTATATATAAGAAATTATGATTACAAAGGGCACCATAACTTAAAAAAATATTTTTAATCCAAAATAAATTGTAGAATGCTCCAACATTGTTATATATCAAATCCATAAATTCATTTATCTTATCAAGCCAAACAAAAAAGAAATTTTAAAATAAAATGAAAAAAGATATGTATATGTATTATGTAATTGAAATAGTGAACCTAGAAATGAGAAAATCTATGTACTAGAAATAATGAACCCAGAAATGAGAAAATCAATTGATTTACTTGAATTTCAATATTTAAATTGGTGTGATGAAATTATGGATGCAATAATTTTAATTTTAATTATTGGTGTGAATAAATGATATTTTCCAAAGAATATAGTACGAAAAGAAAATCTCTTAGACTAATTAAAAGCATAAGTTTCTTAATTTACATAGAACTCAAGTTGGTAGGTGATAGTAGATAAAACTTATAATGCAGTTAGGAACATAATCTTTAATACAAAAATTGTATTTTAGGCCTACTTTGATAGACACAACGTGCAAAAACACTAAAATAGCTTTTAAGTGGTGACTCGGCTATATATATATATTTTTTATTTTTTTAAATAAATAAAATTTGACGATGGAGTCAAGAAATCTTAATTCAATGCAATATTATGATAAGGTTTAATAATAATAAATTAATAATATATTAAATAAATTACATGTAATTATAGCATTGAAAACAAATTTATTAAATAAAAAAGTTCCGTTGCCGGGAATCGAACCCGGGTCTCCTGGGTGAAAGCCAGATATCCTAACCGCTGGACGACAACGGATTGCATGTCTATTGGACATATTTTAATTAGTTCTCTCACAAATGTATCATGAATAGACCTATGACTTGGAAATAATAACCTTTTATTTCTGTTAATTTGTTTCCATATGGCCTTTTAGTATACATTAAATTATCTAACAAATTCGGATTATTTAGTTTTTTTTTTCAAATCTAAAATTGCGTGTACATAAAGATTATGATTATAGACGATATCTTTTCTTACCCCCAAAAAACGATATATTTATATAGCATTTTTATAATATGTGGATGTACGATGTTTTAGTTTCCAATTGATTAATACATTGATTTGATACAAATATTAATGTACAATATAAAAGGTATTATCTCAACAACTCTAAAAATGAAAACACAAAAAAATTAATCAAATTGTTTCAATTTTTTTATCTTTACCAATAATATTCATTTTTATTCTAATGCCTCATTATCCGACTGAGGCGTTGAGATGAGAAGATCAGATTCATTAATATTTGTTGTGATGTCTTCCTCATCATCTTCTTGAAAAACATCTGTGATCCAATTTGGTTTGTATACAATAAAATGAACCAAACAAAAAATTTTATAGGTTTTACTAAAATTATATTCACTTGGAAGGTCGATTGGCTAGGCGTATTATTGAACAACGACAAGACTTTGAATTTGGGATGTCCACTTCAAGTTATCCCACCTAGACCGATCTGAAAAACCATATTGAATATCGATTACCCGAAGAATCCATTTGGATCCAACATTCATAACCCATTTGGGTTCAGGTATATTTGATTCAGAATCGAGAATATCCGAATAAACTCGAAAAATCCAAATTTAAAAAAAAATCTAACCATAAAATCTAAACCTAACTCGAAGAAAAACTAATAACACGAACTACCTAAATTATCCAAATATAACCCAACCCTAATAACTTGATTATAACTATAAAAATTATCCAAATAATTCGACCCGAATTACCAAAAATAATCCGACTCGAATAATCCGAATAACCTGAATAAACCAAATAGAATAACCTAAACTATCCAAATCATCCAAAAAAAATTGACACGAATAGTCGAAATTGCACCGAACTCTCTAATTTACTCAAATAATCTGAAATAATTTAGGTTATTTTGGTTCTAATACTCCAAAACCTGATAACCCGAATCAGAGTCATGTTGAAACACATGGTGGCAGTGGGTCAGAGAGTCTAATCGAGTCGAACGGTTGCACTGGATCACAAATTCTCATCGAGTCGCACGGTCGCAGTGGGTCACAAATTTTTATCGAGTCCCACGGTCGCAATGGGTCACAGAGTCTCATCGAGTCGCACGGTCGCACTACGCCACAAAGTCTCACCGAGTCGCACGGTCGCATTGGGTCACAGAGTCTCATCAAGTTGCACAGTCGCACTGGGTCATAGAGTCTCATCGAGTCGTACGGTCGCACTAGGTCACAGAGTCTCATCGAGTCACACGGTCGCATTGGGTCACAGAGTCTCATCGAGTCGCACGGTCACACTGTGTCACAGAATCTCATCGAGTCGTACGGTTGCACTGGGTCACAGAGTTATATTGAAACACATGGTCGCACTGAGTCACAGATTGTCATCGAGTCGTACGGCCGCACCGGGTCACAGAGTCTCATCGAGTTGCATGATTGCACTGGTCACAGAGCCATATTGAAACACAGGGCCGCATTGGGTTACAGAGTCTCATCGAGTCGCAAGATCGCACTGGGTCATAGAGTCATATAGAAATACAGGTTCGCATTTGGTCACAAAGTCTCATCGAGTCACACGGTCGCACCGGGTCACATAGTCTTATCGAGACGCACGGCCGCACTGGGTCACAAAGTCACTTTGAACTTGAAACACATGGTCGCAGTGGATCACAAAATTTACCATTTTTTTATGTTTTTGTTACAGGTGTAATGGATTTGTTGGATGAGAAAATCACACTGATTTATTTTTTGTATGATGGTAAATAGGAAAAACATAAATGGAGAATCTAGTTGGTAGAGTTGAGAAAAACCAGAGAGTTTTTTTTCTATTGTAGTGTTACATAAAAATGCACCTGGCCCCCTCGACGCTGACCAAGAACCAAGACGAATCTAGTTCGAGTGACACACTATGGCGACGACAAGCAGTCGCCGTCGTGTGTCACTCTGGATTCCAGCAATTTAAATTAAGATATTTGTCCAATATTTGTGAAAATATGAAGCCGAGATATATAATGAATGACAAGCATCTTATTTTTTATATGTTTGATCGCATAAGACGAATTCAACCATTGTTGTATATGGAGATAGAATCGAAAAGTGTGAAGTGTGAAATGAAAATTGAAAGGGAAGTTGAATCTCTAATATCTGCTTTTGGAAGCATTGTTAGAGAAGGTGAAGATGTAGGTGTTGTAGATTATGATGAGTGTGTTATTTTAGTTCAAATAACAAAAGTAGAGTTGGGAGTAATCTGACAAAAACAGTAAATATTTTGGATTCGGATAATTCTAATAGTAAACATTACAGAAACAGAAGTTGTTTGTGGCACTAATAAAGTTTATTGTGATGTGCCAACTGATGCGTTCTCAAAGTTAAATAAATAACCTAAACTACCCGCAAGTGCACGGCACGTGTGTAGTATTTTAGGTGTCGATCCCACAGAGACTACGCAACACAATCTAAACTCGAACTATGAATCAAACTTGCTAACGAACGAATATGGTCGAAGAATGAAATACTGAAAGTAAATAAACAAATTGGTTCTTAAAGATAAGACAAACGTTCTAGGAATCCAGTTTCACCACAAGACTACCAAAACCAACAATCAATCTATCTATCATGCAATCCCAGTTTAAG
>CM071860.1:53986384-54015412 GCA_036759665.1 Gynandropsis gynandra | reverse complement strand
GACAAGTTGCCCCCTACTTTTGTGGCTGACACCTTGAACTAAACCCATAAGCTCTATGATTCACCCATTTTACCCTCAACCGTTGCTACCCTACTTTCGTGGCCTAACCTCGGTTGTTCTAAACCTGATCTTCTAGGACTAGAATTCTCCTTTCGGTCCTTCTTCTAATCCCTAACACATGCATCTACATGACCTTTGTAAACACAAGTCAATTAAACGCTCAGATAGAGAATAGATGAACGAAAACGAGAAGATACATTCAAAGATAAATGGAAAGTGGTTCCGGGATAGCCATGGGCTAATCCCTTCTCCTAGAACAAACAAACTACTCGCTCATGCGTCTGTAAACAAACATAAACGAAATAGAAATTCTAAGGAATATGAAAACCAAGCGAAACCGAAGTGTTGGGTTGATCTCCAATGCTCCTTGTGTGCCTCGTCGCAAGAATCTCCTCTTCCTTCTCTCCTAAATCACCAACTGAATAAAGTATGCTCCAATGTCGTCCTCTGGCCTCCTTTTATGTCCTTTAAGTTGGTTCACTTGTTGCCTTAATCCCCCACGAACTTCCATTTCAATTAAGTCAAATTGACTTAACTTAAGTTGCAGAAACGGGTCGCGACCCGAGCGGGCGGTGCATTTTACCCGCTCGGGTACGGCTAGGTCGGATGCGCAGGTCGCGATCCGCATGGACTGCCCGATCGGGCATGATGTGTGCCCGCTCGGGTACGAGGCACCCGCTCGTGCATTTCCTTATCCGAGTCATGCGTGAATTGCGCACCAAAATTTGTCGTGGCTCTTGCCCGCTCGGGTGTGAGTTGTGCCCGACCGGGTGGTGGCTCTTCATGCTAATTCTCATCCCGTTTTGTCCCGTGATGATCCTCGATGTTGGTACTTAGCCTCGTGCATGTCCTTTAGCTCCGAAATGAACTGAATACGCGTAAAAACCTGTAAGAACATGAAAACACAAAAACAAGTAAAACGGATACGGAATCATACGTAAAGCAACACATATATATCATAAACATCTCTAAAATCGTGCAAGAAATACGTATGAAAACGAGATGATCAAAATCCCCCAGACTTGAATGTTTGTTTTTCCATAAGCAAACGTAAACGTGGAACACATGGGGTGTACAAAATCCGAGAATTCCCCCTTCTCCTAGAAATACCGCTAAAGCGAACCTAACCGGTCAACTAGCACGTCGAGAGCAAATTCGGCCTAATTAAGTTTTCAGTCTTAATCCTAGGTCCACCAAGGCTATCCATGAGAAAGTAAATCTAAGGAAAACTAGACAAGCCACCGTAACTCCCTCCACCAAACAAGACTTCAGATAATGCTAAACCTAGATCAACCGAGGATACTTGTTTCTTTCTTTCTGAGCTTCTTTCTTTCCTTTTTTTTTCTTTGTCTTTGTCTTTTTCTTTTTATTTTCTCTCTTTTTTTTGTTTCCCTTTTTTTTATTTTTCTCTTTTGTTTTTTTTCTTTTTCTTTGCATACACACTAGGCTTCTAAGATGTCAGATTTGAAGGGATCCAGCCTCTACTTAGACCCAGACTACCGATGACGATATACTTATGCATCTCGTTTAAGAGTGCAGCGGAGTAGGCGGCTTTTTGTGCCATGCATTTAGGACGTAGAAAGATGATCGCCAACCCACCACTTAGACCCGAGCCATCGAAAGAGTATCAAAGTCGATGCACTCATATCGATTTTTGATCATGCTTTTCAAGCATTATTTCTATCGATAGCGGAGTGTTTGTGTGCGCTTTTAATCTGAAAAATAAGCTCGATTCTATATGATCCAATAATCCTCAATAGAACAGAAGTAAAGCATCGTCTACACGAAGTATGACCATCTGGGTAGAGAGAATAAACGATAAACTAGCCTAGCAACCTCGTCTGAACCCCCCACAAGCAACACTAGGATTCCCAAAGAACTACGACCTATTGTTTTTCGACCTAAGCTCTAACGCTTAGGGAAAACCTAGCTCAATCATGCAAAATCTCACAGAAAGACCAACTTCTTAAGCATCCTAGGTTCAGGGTTCATCTCAAAACGTGGCACCGGACAAGTGCCTGGGACGACTCTGACTCAAAAACAACTGAAAACCACAAAATAACCTAAAAACTACAAAGTCAAAAGGAAGATGATAGAAAATGAAACGAAATCACCTGAAAAACGTGAGCTCTTGAATTGAACGGCGTCCTCGACGTGAAGCTCCGATGGAGGGTAAGGGAAGGAAAGCACGTTTGTGGTGGTATATTTTTTTAACGAAAACAAATAACCGAGACTTAAACAGAAAGATAAAAACAAACAGCTGGGTTGTCTCCCAGAAAACGCTTATTTAACGTCTTTAAGCTTTGACGTCTCCATTCCTCATGCGTGCGCGACGGGTGGATCGGAAAGGGAAATGGAGTTTCCACTTTCGATCGGTTGACCGGCTTGGTAGAGCTTTAGCCGCTGTCCATTAGCTTTGAATGTGCCACTCATCTTGCTGCCCGAGGTTGGATAAATGGTATCTGCATCGAAAAGTTTTATGACGTCTTTTTCCATTACCTCGTGCAAGTGCGGGTGCAGCCTCTTTTGAGTTTCGATGGAAGGTTCGTGGCTGTCTCCCGTATAAGTTCCGTGCGTACATACTGAAGAGCTGAATCTTCTACGTTTCTTGACGTGTGTGGGTTGTTTTCTCATCTCATCTGCACTCAAGTTAGCATTCAAAACAACAGGATATATTTTATCGCACTCAATGTACTCATACCAAAAAGAAGACGGACGTGGGTCGGGCTCAAGTTCGGACACTTTCTCCACTGCAAAATCAACATGCATATCACGTGGTATCTCCTCACGTGGGGCGTCTCCTAGTGCTGCAATGTCACTTATGAACTTCGTGTACATCTCAGCTCCTTCGCCTGTAAATACTGCATCTTCGCAAATTCGTATTAAATATCGTATAAGCGGATCAGAAACACTTACTGGATCATGCGTGTCTTTCTCTAACTCGTCCAGCAAATCAACTGTAAAGCAAGACTCCTTGAATGATGATTCGTTCATGGGGCTGGACAGGTTGAATTCGATCGTCTCATCTCCGACACGTAAGGACACCTTTCCTTGTTGTACGTCTATCAGGGCACCTGCAGTTGCTAGAAACGGTCTACCAAGAATAATAGGTATTCTAGCATCTTCCTTTATCTCAAGTACAACAAAATCAGTGGGAATACAAAGCTTACCTACCATTGTGGGAACGTTTTCAACAATTCCCACCGGATATCTTACCGAACGATCCGCGAGGCGTAGAGACATCTTTGTAGGTTTCAGATTCCCGAAGTCCATCCGCTTAAAAACTGATTGTGGCATGATGCTCACGCTTGCTCCTAAATCACACAAAGCATTTTCAATACCTAGATTACCTATTATGCATGGAATGGAGAAACTTCCGGGGTCCTTCAATTTTGGTGGCTGCTTGTTCTGAAGAACTGCACTGCATTCCTCGGTGAGTGCTACAGTCTCGTTCTCTTCAATGTGCTTCTCTTTGGACAGTACCTCTTTGATGAGTTTGGCGTGATTAGGCATCTTTTGGAGGGCTTCCATGTATGAGATGTTGATGTCAAGCTTCTTGAGACCCTCCACAAATCTGCCAACTCGTTCTTAATTCTTACTGCTCACCAACCGTTGAGAAAACGGTATCGGAGGTTTGTATGTCGGTGGAGCAACGTATGGTTTGTCTAAATCCGGTTCAACTCCTTCCATAATCGCAACCTTACCTTTTCCTCTATTCATGGACGTAACAGCAGCATTCCCTTGCTCTTTCGAGGGCAAATTCTCAACCACATCACCGCTGCACACAGAAATAGCATTCACATACTCTCTCGGGTTTAGCTCGGGTTTACCTGGGAAATGTCCGGGATTCCGAGAGGATGAGGCAGCTTGCTGTGCGACAGAGTTCTCTAAACTCTTCACATGATTGCTCAAGGATTTCATATGAGTTTTGAGCTCGTTGATCGATGTCCCCACATCCGCATTGAATTTGGTTTGTGTCGATTGTTGCTGCTTTTGATCCTTGATAAATTCAAGCAATACCGCCTCAAGGTTTGATGAAGTTTTAGTCGTCTAATCACGTGAAAACAAAAACATAAAGCGGAAAAGGGGTGCAACACGAGAGACAAACCCAAATAGGAAATAGGAAACAAAAGGAATATCCGAGTGAAGAGGCTTGAGGAGGTTGAGGAGCTTGCGGAACTTGCTGAGCTTGCTGGAAATGCTGGTTGTTTTTCTGAAAAGATATGCTGCCTTTGCGGAAACCCCGAATACTTTACCGGTTGAGTCGTTCGATACGAAAGATTCGGGTGATTCCTCCAACTTGGGTTGTAAGAATTCCCGAATTGAGTGTTGCCTTGCTGCTGGGCATAATTCATCTGTTCGAGATCCTCATGTACCGTGCATTGATACGCTACATGCTCCGTATCTCCGCAATTAGCACAGTACATGGCATTCGCTGCATTACCCATAGCTCTGTTTTGGTTAGGCTCATATAAACGACGAGTGCTATTAGGCATACCTCTCGGAGTTGACCACATGGTGTGGTTCATTGCGAGGTTATCGATCAGCTCGAATGCCTTCTCGACGCTCAGATCCATGAATGATCCTTTGGAAGCGTTATCCAACGTCGTTCGATGCTCATCTGAAATTCCATTATAGAAAGTTTGGATAACGTACCACTGCTCAAGGCCATGGTGTGGACACAACTGTAGAAGATCCTTGAATCTACCCCACGCCTCAAACAAAGTTTATCCATCTCTGCATCTGAACGTTGTGATTTCCCCCCTCATCTGAAATGTCTTGCTCGGAGGAAAGAAGCGTGATAGGAACAGTGTGTAGAGCTGATCCCAAGTGGTGATAGATCCAGCGGGGAGCGATTGCAGCCAAGTTTTCGCTCTTCCCCCAATTGAGAAAGGGAAAAGACGCAACAAGATTGCATCCTCTGAGATTCCGTGTATTTTGAACGTACCTGAAAGCTCAAGAAAGTCTCTGAGGTGCTGATGAGGATCCTCATGGTTTCCACCCATGAATTGCTTCTGATAAAGCATGTTGATCATCGCTGGCTTAATCTCAAACTGTTCTCTTGCAACAGCAGGCATCCTTATGGCTGTTTGCACGTTGTTCATGTTCGGCACCACGTAATCCCTGAGACGACGTGGTGGAGGAGCCTGTGGTTCTCGCGGTTGAGGCACGAGTTGCTGTTGCTGCATCTGTCCATTGTCGTTCTGATTATCCATCTCTCGTTGATCTGAAGGCTCTACAAAGGATAAATAAAGAACGATTTACGTAGAAAGAACGAAAGAAAAAAAACAAACAAGAAAGACTCTAGGCTCGAATCTAAGACGTGTTGACAATAGTCCCCGGCAACGGCGCCAAAAACTTGATGCGTTCTCAAAGTTAAATAAATAACCTAAACTACCCGCAAGTGCACGACACGTGTGTAGTATTTTAGATGTCGATCCCATGGAGATTACGCAACACAATCTAAACTCGAACTATGAATCAAACTTGCTAATGAACGAATATGGTCGAAGAATGAAATACTGAAAGTAAATAAACGAATTGGTTCTTAACGATAAGACAAACGTTCTAGGAATCCAGTTTCACCACAAGACTACCGAAACCAACAATCAATCTATCTATCATGCAATCCCAATTAAGTTATCTAAGGCAGACGATCCTAATATGATATGTACCCTCTCTCGAGGCATAGATATGTGATCTAGACAAGTTACCCCCTACTTTCGTGGCTGACACCCTGAACTAAACCCATAAGAACTATGATTCATCCGTTTTACCCTCAACCGTTGCTACCCTACTTTCGTGGCCTAACCTCGGTTGTTCTAAACCTGATCTTCTAGGACTAGAATTCTCCTTTCGGTCCTTCTCCTAATCCCTAACACATGCATCTACGTGGCCTTTGTAAACACAAGTCAATTAAGCGCTCAGATAGAGAATAGATAAACGAAAACGGAAAGATGCATTCAAAGATAAATAGAAAGTAGTTCCGGGATAGCCATGAGCTAATCCCTTCTCCTAGAACAAACAAACTACACGTTCATGCGTCTGTAAACAAACATAAATGAAATAGAAAGTCTAAGGAACATGAAAACCAAGCGAAACCGAAGTTTCGGGATGATCTCCAATGCTCCTCGTGTGCCTCGTCGCAAGAATCTCATCCTCCTTCTCTCCTAAATCACCAACTGAATAAATTATGCTCCAATGTCGTCCTCTGGCCTCCTTTTATGTCCTTTAAGTCGGTTCACTTGTTGCCTTAATCCCCCCACGAACTTCCATTTCAATTAAGTCAAATTGACTTAACTTAAGTTGCAGAAACGGGTCGCGACCCGAGTGGGCGGTGCATTTTACCCGCTCGGGTACGGCTAGGTCGGATGCGCAGGTCGCGATCCGCATGGACTGCCCTTAGACCCACTATGACCCTTGGACCCCCTGCGACCCTTAGACTCCTTGCGACCCTTTGACCCCTGCGACCCTTTGAACCCTGCCACCCTTGGACCTTTTGTGACCCTTTGACCCTTGCTATTTTTGACCCTTGTAAGCCATTTGACCCTTGCGACCATTGCGATCCAAAATGCGAACCAACATACGCGACCCATGCGAATCAAGTTTAAACAAATATGAATCAAATGTAAGAAATATTTTATCAAGTTATTTACAAATAATATGAATCAAGTTCAAAGATGACATGATGGGATGCTATTAGTCTCGGTGTACAGGGATACTTCTTCCATTCGCAAATACATCACCAGCCATCTTCTCACGTATGGAAGCAACATTCTTGTCGCAAATTTCGAGGAATTTCTCCTCATTTTTCAATATAACGACTTCTAAGAATTTGAAGGTGTAAACACCACATTCACCCGTGCTTTTGTTCAGTGGTAGACCTTTATAATACTTGTACTGCCATTTATCTGCTCCAGAAGTCAAGGAATGAAACCCTCCGAGTCGAAACATCTTGGGCAAAGATGTTCTTATAATCTTCATCGTCGGATCGATATGTGTCTCCTGCAACCTTCTCTAGCAGTCGTATATCATGATGCATTGGGGTTTGATATCCACTTTCATCTCTACTAAATGACAATGGGTATATCGATTTTCGGGTGATGGAATGTTCGCAATCGAGACCAAGTCATCGTATTGATTTACTGGTTTGAACCTACTTCTGAATTGATTGATGCCATCCAAATAATCATTAAGAATTTCCGTCACTTCTTCCATATCCTCGTACATCCATATTGGGAGCATCTTCATGAAAGCAATAGGAAAAACATAATAATTTCGATATAGTGCTTCGAAGCTGCTGACAGGACCATACAGCTCGAATAACACCTCATCCAATTGCTATAAAAAATTTAAACACATGAATACATATGACCCAAAATGACCTCAATGAACATTGTGACTTTCGTGACTAAAGGTTAAAAACTTACATCATCTTCAAGTCATACGTCAACCTTTGACATGATCTCCCAAAACTCTGGCCCTCGGGGATAATCTAGGTCACATATCTACCAATGCTCTTGGTGTGGTTTCATCATAAATGTATATAGATTAGTTAATTTTATACCACTAGCGTTAATGAACCAACGCTCTCGGGTTATCTTGCCCGATTCCAATCCCTTGATATTCCACACAAATTGTTGATTCCCTGTAGGTTCTTAAACCACCTTTTCTACGGGTTTTTGAACCACTTCTTCTGTGGGTTCTTGAACCACCTCTTCTACGGGATCTTGAACCACCTCTTCTGCAGGTTCTTAAACCACCTTTTCTGCAGGTTCTTGAACCACCTCTTCTACGGGTTCTTGAACCACCTCTTCTGTGGGTTCTTGAACCACTTTTTCTACGGGTTCCCACCTTCTCCCTCGCCCTCTTCCTCCCGATGCCCTTGTTGTTGGTCCACCTTCTCGTTTTTGTTCCCCAACTGTTTTGCTTTTTTTTTTTTCCGACGGAGGTTCAACATATGGCTCATGTCTTGCCTTCCGTGGTTTTAACTGTCGTTTAATTACCGTTGGACTATCACACTCATTCAATAAATCTCCAATATTTGTATAAAATTTCTTCATTAGACTCATCCTTCGTAACCCATGGGACATTTGTGATCCATAGGACCCATGGAAATATGCCACCCGTGGGACATATTCGACCATTGCGACCGATGTGACCCTGTGACCCATGCGACCCATGCAACCCATGGGACATATGTGACCATGGCAACCCATGCCACCAATGGGACATATGCGACCCATGCGACCCATTCCACCAATGGGACATATGTGATCCTTCCAACCCATGCGACCCATGGGACTGTCAAATATGGGCTAGGCCTAACAAACCCCAAAAGCTAGCTCAAGAGTTTAGGGTTGTCCAACACCATAAATATGAGTCCCAAAGTTCATGTCCTAGCCGATGTGGGACAACTTATCATAACACTCCCCCTCACGCCTAGGCTTGATACTGGAGCGTGGACATCGCAATTGAGGGCCCAACATCGGTATATTCAAATCGAGACGAACCGGGCTCTGATACCATGTCAAATATGGGATGGGGCTAACTAATCCCAAAAGCTAGGTCAAGAGTTTAGGGTTGTCCAACAACATATATATGAGTCCCAAAGTTCATGTCCTAGCCGATGTGGGACAACTTATTATAACAGGGACATATGCGACCCATGGAACATATGCAACCCTGTGACCATGGCTACCCATGCCACCAATAGAACATATGCAACCTTGTGACCCATGCGACTCTTTGTGACTCATGCGACATATGCGACTCAAATGAACTTTTGTGAGTCAATATTACTTACTTGGTGGTACTTCGATCTCTTTGACAAGAACTTCTGGAGTACCATCAGCACCAACATCAGCGGGACCTCTTTGATAGGATCCATTGGAATATCATCGACAAGAACCTCTTCAAGAAAACCAACAACAACATCTGCATAAAAATTACTCATTCATTACACTCATCCTTTGTGACATTGATGCGACCCATGTGACATCTGTTACATATGCGACCCATGGGACATATGTAACCCTTGCGACCTTTGTAATCCATGCGACCATTTGTGACCCAATATTACTTACTTGGTGGTATGTCGACCTCTTTTATTGGAACTTCTGGAGTTCCATCAGCACCAATATCAGTGGCGACCTCTTCGATAGGATCCACTAGGAACACCAACGATAGCATCTGCATAAAAATTACTTCATTCATTAGGCTCATTCTTCGTGACATTGATGCGACCCATGTGACATCTACTACATATGCGACCTTTGCGACCTTTGTAACCTACCTGACCTTTTTTTACCAAATATTACTTACTTGGTGGTATGTCGACCTCTTACATGAACTTTTAGAGTTCCATCAGTACTTACTTCAGAGATGACCTCTTCGACAAGATCCACTAGAGTATCTTTGGCAGGAACCTCCTCAGGAACACCAACGGAAGCATCTACATAAAAATTACTTCATTCATTAGACTCATCCTCCATTACATTGATGCGGCCCCTAGGACATATGCGACCTTTGCGACCCATACAACCTTCAGACCCATGAGACCTTTGCGACCATTGTGATCCATGTCGACTCATGCGACCTTTTGAATCAAATGACCTTTTTGACTCAATATTACTTACTTGGTGGAACTTCGACAGGAGCAACCACTGTAGTAACCTTTTCGAAAATGTATTCAATTAGAGGAATATTGGCGACATATGTACTATTTTCAACTAATCTTAAAATGTTTGCCAAATCCTCTTCAGAACCATCTCCGGAGTCATTTTCAACCTCTGACTCCACAGGCTCTTCACTTGGCTATTTTTGATACTGGATATGGCCGTCGAAGGAAATCAAAATCATCATCTCTCATAGTGCCGGAAGATTGGTGCCTGCTACTCGTATCTTTCTCGATAGAATTTGATTTTGCCTTGTCAGCACCTTTGGCATTTACCGCCTTTGATTTTGGATTAGACAAATGAAACCGAAATCGCTTAGAATGTCTCTTACGGTGTCGATGATTCTTTTCTCCGACTTCTTTATTTCCTTTATTATTTTCTGCTCCAGTGTCAGAGGGATTGCAGCTTCTTCTCCTTCAGCTTCAGCTTTATCATCACCTTCTCTTTCAGCTTCAGCATCACCTTCTCTTTCTTCATCAGCTTCAGCAACACCTACACATCCTTCCTCTTCGTTAGCTTCAAATATGGGTGAAATATCTACAACATCTATTGCTTTTTCACCCACGCTCTTCTTCCTCTTGGTCCCCTTTCCTTTCCCATTCTCTTTATCACCAAGAGTTGTTTTTTCGCGTCAACAATTCTTGCTTATGGATGTCTTCCTAACAAATACCCTTTGGATTTCTATGTAGATTTTCCATCCATATCTTAACATCGGGATCATTGCATCCCTGTAATCATTCAGATAAAAAATTAAAGGTTTCTTTTCGCGTTCAACACGAAAAATAATTCAAATATCTAGCAAAAACAAAAAATAACCATTATGACCATTTGTGACCCTTGTGACCCTTATATAATTGTTACCTTAGAATCTTCGATCTTCCTCATCGCGTCTACATATTTCGGGTGAAAATTAGATTCAACCCTCTTCTTGCAAATCCTTGGACATGATGGATCGGCATCTATAACATCAACATACCATCCGTTTCTGCCCCAACTAAGGATGGTTTCAAATGGAAGTAATTAAAACAATAAAATGATAACAATGCAAAAATTACGAAAATCATTCGTGTTATTCGAATAATATATACAACTTACCATTAGTGGGATCATGAAACCGCCACAATGCCATTTTAGTTTTGGTGATTCTCTGATAATGTGTTTGTGGCAAGTATCCACAAGCTTCTCGAATATGTAAAGCCCCCATAGAAAGCCTTCACAAAATTCCAAGTCATCAACCATGTCAATGAGATCATGGCTGAAAAAGTTGTCTACTAAAGGATTGTGATCCAGAACTTGCGCCAACGATATCAAAGTTGCCAACCTCGTCCGTTCGGAGGAGTTCATCGCCTTCACAAGCTTTTCACTCACTTGTGCAGCAGTCACCTTTCCACGGTTGAAATTCTTCAATCTGAATGTATCATCTCTTTTGGATTGCCATCGTCTGGGATAGGGTTCGTAGTTCAATCCAGTAATTAGTGTATGCTCCACTATAGAGTACCAGATGGGAACACCGTTTACGATGAACCATAACTCATTGTCTCGTACAATCACAAGTGGTTAGTAGGATGGACATTTGAACCTTCATCAATATGGACTCACACTGGAAATGGAATAAATGTCTAAATTGTGACTCTTTGTTGAAGTAATGCAACTCATATTCATCTAAGATTCCTCTTAGCTTCTTCATTGTCTCGTGAGGATAACACTTGGTGGTGATTTTTGGTATAATAGTCCATGTCTTTATTGTCTCTTGAGGATAACATTCGGTCACATGGGTCAATAAACTTCTTTATTGTCTCGTGAGAAACTTTGGCTTTAGCAGCACCTGCAAAATAACCAATTAAGAATACATTAGACTTCTACTGACTCAAGTGACCCTTGCAACTCAATTGACCCTTATGACTTAAGCAACCCATGCGGTTCAAGCGACCCATGCGACTCAAGTGACCCTTGCGACCCAAGCGGCCTTTGTTACTCAATCAACCCTTGCAACTTAAGCAACCTATTCCACCGAAGCGACCCAAGCGACCCATATGACTCAAGCGACCCTTACGACTCAATGAGGCTCAAGCAACCCTTACGACTCAAAAGACCCTTGAGACCCAATGAGTCGCTTGAATCGAAGAGGGTCATGAGTCTCAAGTGACTCTCTGAAACTCCTGACCCTCTTCGACTCAAGCGACGCAATGAGACTCAAGCGACCCATGCGACTCAAGCGACCCTTGCGACTCAATAAAACTCAAGAAACCCTTGCGATCCTTGATACCCAATGACCCAGTGGGACCGTGCGAATCGATGAGATTCTTTGACCCACTACGACCGTGTGACTCGATGACAATCTATGACCCACTACGACCGACTCACTGAGACTCACTAAGACTCAAGCGACTCATTAAGACTCAAACGACTCACTCAAACTCACATCCATTTCAAATAAACAAACAATTTTTCTTTCAACAGCGTGCAACATAAAACCATAGAAATCGATGCACTTATAGACGTCATTGAAGATTGACTCGTGCTCTCTTCTTTCTTTCTCACTTCAAAATTTCTTTGGTCTAACCTTGAATTTTCCTTCTTACTTAGTTCTAACTTGATCCTTGCTCTCAACTTCGAAATTCTCTCTCGCTCCTTGCTCTCAACTTTGAAACAGTTTTTCTGAAATAATTTTTCATTTCGATAAACTGCCAAAATGTGTGTTTTTTTCACGAACGAAAATTAAGGTCAAATTTATCTTTTCTCTAATTTTTTCTATATAATAATTATTTTTACGAGAATAGACGTGAAGTCCTGAAATCCTACGAAAGTATCTTTGATATTCTTCTTATTTTTTCTTATTTGTAATTTCCCTTTCACGGATAAAGTACATTATTTTGTTCTATTTTTTTAAAGTGTAAAAAATTAAAATTAAAATAAAAGAGAGATGGTTCAACCTCAATACATTGGATATAACTACACCATTTGTTTACAAAATATTCTACCAATTAATATTTTGATAACTCATAAAATCAATATAATTAGTCTACCAACCAATATTGCTCTTATGAATATAAATATGTGTTTGTTGTATGTGGGCTAAACTCGTGGGATCAAATCATGCTCAGTTGTTGTTTATTTCTAATATTTTTTCATCAGTTTTGGATATGTTTTAGGTTGTTTACGTGCATAAAATTAAGGGTTTCAGTTACATGTATACATCTATTCAAGTCGATATATTATTATTTTAAAATAATTTTTTAAAAGAAATTTACGTGTCCATTATATCTACGATTTGTTCGGATTATGACTATGAGAAATACTTTATATCTTTAACTCACCATTTATTAGTTAAATTCATCTTGGATAAGTAGAAAAATTATTTTTTAACATATATAAAAATTACATATATGAACACAAGAGGCGTATACAAAATATGGGTGCAAATGTTTTTAAAAGAATTATATTATATATATATTAGTGTAAATTAATTTTACCAATTTAAAATCATACAAAAATAAAAATCATTGGGGATATTTTACTCCAATAATTTTATGTTAGATTCGCCACAGTATGAACACAATGACCTATTCAGTTAAATTTTGTTGGAAATCTAAGCATAGATCGTTTCATTTATTCAATAATAATGAGATCACGCGATTGCTACCAAATATTAGAAAATTTAATTTCCACATCAGCAAAAAGATTTACGTGGCCACACACATATTAAATAACGTACGAGGAACTCCAAAATTTCATAACTAATTGTTATATTTTTTTTTTGTTATATACAATACAACAAACATTTGTATTTTTTACTTTTTCATTCTACGAGTAAAATTAAATCATATAAAATTAAGAAAAGGAACTGAAGGTTGCAAAGTAGCAAAAGCCATCACCGCGGAGAAATAACACGCATAAAAAACGCACCGTGTGAAGGACATTAACGTGCGCCAGAAGCCATTATGTTAGTAAAAATCTATTATGAGGTGCTAACGTCCACCACCTCTTTAGCTGTCGCTTCTCAATCTTCTTTTTCTTCTCCTTAGTTTCCTCTTCTCCTCTTTCTCTCTCTCTAACCAATCAAATCTTCATTTATATGTATATATATACTCTTTGAAGCACATCGAGACAAATACTTTAATATATATGCATAAAGATCCATCGTTGTCTTTGATTTTAGATGCAAGTTTTAGCCCTCGTGGAAGATGTTGAAGTTCAAGAATTTTCTAAGTTACAGATCAAAGTCTTCCTCTGCAAGAAAAGGTAGAATGTTTTTTTAGTGTCTCCATATGTTTTCGGTGCTCTTTGGATCATTTCAACTTCTGTGCTAAAAAATAACTAGGAATGGCAAAAGGGTTTTCTTGGTTATTGATTGTTTCGGCTTCTGCAATGTGTTTATATATCTTCATCTCTGAAAATCCTCAGAAGTGTATTGAAATTTCTCGTTTCTGTTCAGTATGTACATTCATTTGTATGCTTTAGATGGTCAATTATATAAATGAATGCGTATCATATACGTATGAAGACCAAAGTGTGTGTATGATGATCCAGTTTAGAGAATTCATATGTGACATGTGTTGTGATGTTTCGTCTTGTCAAGCAGGAAAGTCCCAGAAGGAATATGTGAGAAATTTGACGTCCAAGGAAAGTGTAAGTGAAGAGTACAAGGAAGCTTTCAGAACAAAGTCCTACTTGGAAATCCGAACAAAAGCAGAGGGACAATTAGGTGACCTTCTTTCTTCTTCTTCGTTATCATCAGCTCTCAGCTTCCATGTACACTTCACCGATTATTTGCTCGAGCCGAGCCAAGAGACCATACATGCCCTCATGCAAGAATCGTGTTTCCACCATCTGCTCGTGATGTTCTTCGATAATAGCTCGGAGGCATGTTACGTCTGTGAGTCTATCCTCAAGTGCATCCAACAAACCCAGGCTAATCACAGGATTATCAAAAGGGTAATCAAGATCAGTAAAACTGCACCTCTTTCCCCTGAAAAAGCTTGCAGTCTGATATTTGAAGAGCTTTCAAGATTCACGATGCTGGAAAATCCACTATGCATCATTCACGAAGCCAAGTTTCGATTTTTTCATGACTCAAACATAGAGTTGCTCTCCAGATTGATGTCGAAGGGCAGAAGAATTAGAAGAAAAGTTAAATTCTTTAGATTCTGCAAGAAAGTGGGAGGCTATGGCCTGGTGATTTCACACAGCATAACCGTTGCTGCATTGCTTATTATTACTTTGCACAGCATTCTTGGTATTCTTGCAGCACCAGCACTGCTAGGTTTGTGTTCATTTGGACTGCTGAAAAAGAAGATTAGAACAAAGATGAGCAGAACATATGTGTTGGAGAAGCTTGGAACCCAACTCGACATTGCAGGGAAAGGGATGTTTATATTGACAAATGATTTTGATACACTGAGTCGGTTGGCAGAAAGACTGTACGAGGAAATAGAACACAGGAAAACCGTCGCTGCCATGTGCGCAAAGAGTAAAAAAGCCGAGGTTTTGAAGGAGGCGGTGAAGGAATTCCACGCCCAGGAGCAACGGTTCTCAGAGCAATTGCAGGAGCTTGAAGAACATGTAATCCTGTGTTTTCACACTATTAACAGATCAAGGAGACTGGTGTTAGAGCAAATAACTGGACCTCCTCATGTACTGGAGCAAAGTTCTTGATCCTTTGATTCTCTTGCTTTTGCCTTTTTTGTTCTGTTTTTTGTTGGATTCTGATAAGAACAGAATCCACTCCATATTACAAGAGTATCTGTAATTAAAAATTCTACTTTTGTCTGCTTAAGAAAAGTATCAAAACAACAATGTTGTGGGATCTTTGAATATCATAAAATAACAAGACTGCAAGGTCTTCTATGCTCTCAACTACACTGGGGCCAACCGTAACCGTATTCAACTTCAAATTAAAGTAAATGGAAGCCAACGGCAAATCGATCTATTTCATCAAAGATGATTCTTTTCTTTTCTTATACTCTTCAAGAGTTAATAAGGATGCTTTGTTCTTGATCCAGTCTGCTGGTTTTGGCATGATTATCGCAATATAGCCTTCTCGATCAGCCTAAAATCAGATGTAAGGAGTAAGTTTAAATACAAGCTGGAACACCACGAAACCTTGGTATTTAAAGAAGAAAGCAAAAGATGAACAGTCCACTAGGACCATTCTACGGTTCAATTGATTCACGAAGCCAAATCCGACAAAATATATTATGAACTTTCGTCATGAATACATTATACTGGGGGCAGATTTCTATGTCTTAAACATGTAGAGAGTCTATGCATATGACTTCACATAGATGACACTTCAAATTTTACCTGCTCATGATTTGGAAGCACATGTAATTTTCTACTAGTAAATTCAGGAATTATCAAAAACAATTTTGAAGATTGCAGTACTCATATCCAGCTCATCATTATGAAAGATTTAGTGCAAGAATGCCAGACAAAATCATAAGCAGGAAAAATAATTGTTTGAGATGCTGCTAATGCCAAAGTGTCTTACCAATGAATTAAGAAGCTCTGGTTGCTTGATTAATCTGTCATTCACCTCTAACAAAGAACCTTTAACACAGCACCTGGCAAAACCAACAGAGAAACTTCATGTTCCATGGAATGCGTTAGGACCAAAATAAGATAAGTGAAACCCAAAATGTCATGTACCTCACGATGTAAGAATCTTTCGCGGTTGAAACTTTACACAGCGCAGTATTGGATTCAAAGTGCTGAGCATTCTGCACAAGAAAGGTGTGGAAAAACATTTTAGAGGTCGACAATAAGTCAGGTTTTGATATGGATCTCACGCCCAAATCTACTCAAACAACCATAGCGAGATCATTCATGACATTGACAATATTTCCATGGCAATGACCACCATTACAATTCGATTAACTAGCTGGTTATTTGCTTAACCATGTTTAAGAGTAAAGCACGCAACAAAATTCAAACAAGCGACCTTCTTACGCTTGCCGGTGACCTTCATGCCACTACGATCAGATTTTCCGACATTGAAATCGACGGCAGTGATTCCACCTTCATCCTTAAACGCTATATGTGTCGGAGCCAATCCAACCACGCACAATCTTTAAAACGCAAGCAAAAATTTTCGATAAATTCTGTAATTTAAGAAAAGGGGCAAATAGAACAGCAAAAGAAGCAGCTTTTACATACCCATTGGCGTGGCGGTAGACGTAATGATCATGTCCCGGCTTCATAAAATCTGCAAAACAATAATTGTTAAAAAGGGTTTAATCTCAGATCAAATTTGTGAAAAGGGTTTACGAAAAATCGACTGAATGTGAACCTGAAGCGAAGAAAGAGGCGAAATTGACATCAACAGAAGAAGGAGGACAAAGTGGAAGATCTCTGACATCTGAGAGAAGCAACTTCCGTAGCTCCTCATCTTCTGGTTTTTCTTTCTCTTCATCTTCGTCTCTTTCTCGAACTTGTTCCCGACATCGTTCCTGCTGCTGTTGTCGTTCTTGCAGTTGTTCTTCTTCTGCAACTACGACGTGTCGCTGTTGCTCAATCAATTCTCTATCATCCCCGATCTCTGCACTCCTCGATTCCTCTCTTTCCTGATCCTCCATTTCAATAAGCAAATCGATGGTCGTGAGAGTTTCTGTTTAGTGTCAAGTTCCAAGTTTATAACTCTCGCGCCGCGAATCGCGACGGCGATGAATTTGGATTTGCTCACCCCAACCGACCGACCGAACCAGAATTCGATAATGTAGAATTAGGGTGTCCAACCGGTTCGGTTCCTCTCAAAGGTTTTTTTTTCAGTCGTTTTAAAAATTAATTTAATAAAATTTTATTAATTCCAGATCTCGCGTTTCAATGTCAAATAACCTATTTTTTCAAATGATCTCAATTTAAAAATTAATTTAATAAATTTTTAGTTTTTTAATAAAAAATATATTGTTGATTCAAATATCTATATTATATACGTATAATAACATTTACAAAAGTGTCATTTTCTCTTTCATATTACAGCAATGACATTTTATATTGCCATAATTTTTCGAAAATTTCTCCGAATCTTTCAAAAAATATCTCAAAACCCTAAAATCTCGTCATCCTTAACATCTCCAATAAACTCGTCCGATTACTATCACATGTTGTCGTCGAAAAAAGTATGTATACAGGATCGAGTTCATCATTAGATTTCCGCTTTATTCGTACTAAAAGTTTTCATCTTTAATCTAAAATTTTTTCATGTTTACGCATGTTATATTACGTTGTGGGATAATCTCGTGTCACCCTAAATTGTGCGACAATGTGGTATAACACTGGACCACACATTGTACAAGGATGTTGTACACCTTTGTTCGGTCTTGTTACAGAACTAACTTTTTTTTCTATTGTTTGACATACCTCAACAAGCAAATCTATAGATCTAAGAGGATTCTATTTCCAACCTAGAAAATTGTAGTAATCTTGTAAAATTGCAACGAGTATTCTGTATTCAAAACTATTGGAGAATTGCAAGAAGTCTTGCACACGGAAGATATGGAATGGTTTGTGAATCATCCTCAATTCAAAAACATATTCCATATGGAGAGGATGAAGCAAAACAAAAGAGAAACAAATTTTGATTCTCCATGCTACAATGACAAATAAGAGGAATGAATTCTAGTTCGTTCTCAATGGTATGCCTATCTGGTATTCGCTGATAGAGCACGACCTCATATCTAGACTCAAATGTCACCAATATCCAGAAAAATTGATTACTACTTCGTGGCAATGGATTCAATGATAGGTATTTGGTCAAACCAGAGGTCAATCACTACAAACGATGTGAAAAACAAGAGGTTTTCAATGTTTGATCCGAATGGGATTGAAGAAGATGGTCATCTTATACTTTTTGGACACATACATTGAAGGAAAGAATCACTACAAGAAAACTGCAATTTCCAAACATAATTTTTGGACGTATTACTGACGACTAGAGGAAAATGTCTGCAAATTTGCGTACGGAAAAAGCGATTGAAATTCGTCCATAATTACGGATGGATCAGTACGAGATGGTGACCCGTGTGGGGCTACGGACAGATGTCGCTTCCGTTCTGAATTTCTGAACGGTGCCTCTGTTTGTCCTGATTTTTTGGATAGGTATGTCCGTCCATCATGAAATTTCTAGATGGGTATGTATATTCATCAGGAATTTAGAACGATTTACGAATGACTCGTCGAAAAATATTGATTCCAGTCTCTAATTCGTCTAAACATTACTTATATAAATAAAATATTGATTTTAGTCCCCAATGAATCATATTGGCAGAAGAAATATCTCAATCCCCCTCTCTCTAGACCCTATCCTTCTATATGCCCTCTCTAACCAAATCTTCGACTATTAATTTGGTGTGTATTCGTTATCTACTCTTGATTCTATCTTTCTTCGTCTTCATCTACCTATTATTTCTCTTATGTGGTCCCTTCTCCCCCTCTCAGTTTGCATCTATTTCTTGTTCTTAATCTGTTTACTTCATGCCTCGTTATCACTTGTTTTTCTCGATCGTTGCTTCTCATGACTCTTGGCTATGTCGTAGTTCCTACGTCAGCCTCTAGTATTCTCTCGAATATATTTGTGCCCTTTTGTTCCTAGATCACTGTGGATTTGAATATAATCCGAGTCTTCCTCCAATGGTCGTTTCCGAATATATCTCTTGTTTCCCATACACTTTTCTTAACGGTCTCCGATTTGTGATCCGACTGGATCATGTCATCAAGGAGGCACTGGATCGAGGAGATCGGAACTTGTGGTGGTTTGTGTTAGGAGACGATGATACTTTCTACAATTTTATTCTTATTTAACAAAATATTTTTTTCACGGAAAAATATTTCGAACATACGTATTCAACAAAAAAACTCTAGACAAACAAAAGGATGTTGTCCGTGATTTTTTTAAAATAAAAAATCTAGATGGACGTAAAACAAAAAAATTTCTTACGAATTTTTTATGGGTCCACCATCTGGAAATCCGTAGATTTTTTCAAAATTTTACGGACGGTATAGTTCATTCGAAATTATGGATAGATTACATACAACTTTTCTTGTCCGAAATTTCAGAAGGATTAGGGGCAGATTGAGTTTACGGACGCTCGTTTCTGGATGGATGACTTTTGTCCGGAAATTATCCATTACGTTTTTTCTAGACAGATTCGGAACGGATTTGGACGCCCATAATCTATGTTTTTCTATTAGTGAATAGACTCAATTGCTTCTTTGACTATTTTTGGTGCGAATTGTCGATGATATTGAAGCTTGCACCAATTTTTATTAGGGAAGGTTCATTTTTTTGAGGCTCTTCGTGAGATTCACCGCATTCTCACGAATTTTAACGACGAGTGAATAAAATATAGATATTTTTTGGGTTTATTTTACCTTTGGAGGTAAATATAAATTCATTTAATTTAATTAGTTGTACTCATTTGGCTAGTTTAATAATTTGTATCTAAATTTTTAACAACTTTTTATATATGAGGGCATTTCGGCACTTGCGCAGATAATTCGAATACTCGGGGAGGATGCGCAATTCTCCGAATACCCAAGGATGTGGAAGATGAAGTATAAATCTAAAAATTTATGCGGATATAACTTGCACGATTTAAGCAAAGAAATTAGGGATACAAAAGTTAGCTACTCGTAGCCAATTTCTAACAATGTTATGATACAACGTGTACAAAGTTATGGTAAAACGTGTTTAAAGTGTGTGGTACAATGTCTACCGGTGCCAACATTGTATACGCCGTGTGATACAACGTTCGTGGTAGAAGTTATCACGTCGTACCACACACGTTGTACACGTTATATCACAATGTTGTACACGTTGTACACTAACACTTCTTGTTCTTCTTGATTCTACTAAGTACTAACACTTTTTCTTCTTTGTCACTTTCAGGACATCAATAATATCATCACCCCCAGCGGACAAGAGATCATGTACATGAAATATCTCGAGCCGAATGAAACTGATCAAGATGTAGATGTCTGGATGTACAAGTTAAGTATAGGTGTTCATGTTTTCTTGTAACACCTCTACGATATAAACCTCTTGGTGAGACACTATAAAGACCTTCTTATTGAAGGTGAATCGCAATCACCGAAGGAAACACCACGATTGGCCCTACCTCCAATACATTCTCCCTCGTAATCGAGTATGCTCTCATATTCTCTCCCACCATTCAGGATACCCCAACAAAAAATCTCTCATTATCCAGACCCCCACAAAAAGCTGCACTACAATGGATGCCCCACAAACTCCCTCACGAACAGAAGATGCTAAAGCTGTGTACGCGAGGGTGATGCAACAAGTCAATGGATGTCACAACAGTGTTAAAGAAGTCAATAGTCGTCTCAATATTTTTGAAGAATGTTTCAATAGTTTTTAAGAACGTCCCAAAAGTGTTGAAGAAGTCAATGGATTGCTCCATATTTTTTAAGAGCGTTTCAACAGTTGTAAAGAATATCTCAAAAGTGTTGAAGAAGTTAAAGATTGCATGAACAGTGTTGAAAGACATTTCAACACATTTGAAAAATTCAATGGATGTCTCAATATTTTTTAAAAATGTTTCAACAGTTTTGTAGTACGTCTCAAGAATGTTGAATATCGCATCATAAAGAATGTCTAAAATAGGTACAAGATGAATTAAATCTTTATGGTGATTGTGAACGTGCCATCTTGCATTGTACACACATATTGTATAACTTTCCTCTTAAAAATTACCACGAATATTGTGCACACACATTTTATACAACATTCTCGCTAAGTATTACCGTGAATGTTGTACATACATGTTGTCTACTTACACCTGTTTGAACTTTAAACTTACACATTTTTCTACCTTTTGAATTTAAATTTAGACGTGTTCCTATAGTTTTAATTTTAAACTTACACGTGTTTCAAAGCATAGATCCAAAAAAAGGAAACAGACATATCTAACATCCGTTAAAGCATAGTTTGCAAAAGGAAAAAAGACTAACGTGTATCCTAAAACGTGTCAATAAATTTTTTTTAACATTCAATTTAAATAAAATAATTTGAATATCAATAAAATCGGATTATACTCTTTTTGAACTTCAAAATTATGGGTTGAACGTTTTAATTTTGTATTTATCATGACTTGTTTCATCATAATACACGTTTTGTATATATCAATAACCATATATTGTTTGATGAAATATTTAACTTCTACATAAACCCTATACTACGTTTTGTGTATCTTAAGATTATACACACACGTTGTGTGCAATGTTCGTGGTAAATACTATCAAGAAAGTTGTACACACATATTGTATACAATGTGTGTGCTAAATATTAAGACGAACGTTGTACACATGTATGTACAACGTTCGTGGACAAACTTATCACAACCGTTGTACATAACATGTGTGTACAAAGTTCATGGATGAACATAACATAAACATAGTACATTCACGTTGTATACAACGTTTATGCTAAGTACTATTACAAATATTGTGTATAACGTGTGTGCTAAGTACTACCATGACTGTTATACATAAATATTGCACACATGTTATGTACAACGTGTGTGCTATTTATTAGCACGAATGTTGTACACATATATTGTGTACAACATTTGTGCTAACTATAACCATGAACGTTATACGCACACATTGCGTACAACATCTGTGCTTACTACATCTATGAACGTTGTACAGACATGTTGTGTACATCATTCATGATAAGTAACACACGTTGTACACAATGTTCGTGCTAATTACTACCATGAACATTGCACACACACATTGTACACAATGTGTGTGTATAATGGTCATGCTAAGTTCATTCACAAACGTTGCACCATACGTTGTACATAATTTCATATTACACCACACGTTGTAAAACATTAACAACTTTATGTCACTAGAAGAAGAAGACAAACAAGAATGCATGTGAAAAAGAAGAAGAAGAATATGAACAAATATGCACTACCTCTGTTAAAAAGCAGAATTAGACCAAGCAAAACAAGTTTTTTACGTGGGAGAAGAAGAAGAACATTTGATTTTTATTATTAAACCAATTAGGTAAAGAAAGGATTACATACACAATGTATTGGTCAATTAGAATGCACATTACATCTAACCAATCAAAATGCACATTACATCGACCAATCAGAAGGCTTTATTTTCGACCAATGAAATCGCGGGAATTTTTTAAAGGAAATAATGGTATTTTGGAATTTACAATAATATTATAAAAAGGAAGGTCAGTTGGGATTAAAATTTAGTCAAATATCATCCCAAAAAATGTTTACCTTCATTACGGTCATTTTCAGAATGAATCCCTTATTCGGGTTTCGTTTTGGATTCGGGTTTCGTTTTGGGTTCGGGTTTCATTTCGGATTTGGGTTCCTTGAATTTTGATAAATTGAAACCTAATTGAACCTTAATATTTCTCGATCTGAGTTCAGGTTTTCTGGATTGAATAGAATTGGATCCAAAATAACCCGAATCACATTTGGATATTTGGTTATTCGGATAGTTCGAGTTATTCGAGTTATTCGGGGTTTTTTAGTTTCAGATTTTTATTATTATTATACCTAATTTAGGTTATTCAATTTTAGGATTCTTCGAATAGTTCCATTTTTTAATATAAAACGAAAATAAAAATATCAAATATAATATTAAAAAAGAAAACCTATAAGGATTTTCTAATGTTAATGTTTTTTATTATTGTTGTATTTTGATAATTGAGTTGTTTCAGTTTTTCAGATTTTATCTAAACTGACTCAAACCTGAACGAATTTGAAATTTGAATCCATATGAGTTTTTCAATTAATCCATATTCCAAATGGTTTGCATTGTTCGGTTCAATCCGGGTCACTCGAAGTGGACACGCCTGTGTTGGATTAGAAGAAAAGGACTCTTACGACTTTGCTCGGATCATCTTAGTAGTTTTCATTTGTGGGTTTGAACACAAATTAATAGTTTTGGCAAATGATATTCCTGAAATTTTATTCTTAAAGAGGTCTAACCTAAAAATTTTGAAAATTTGAATTTATAAAATTGATATTCATTGTTATTACTATTTTTTCTCGATAATCGACAATTTATCCCAATATTTTATATTATTGTATAAAAGTATTGTTTAAAATATATTGACTTCTTAAACTTTATAAAAAAAATGAAAACTATATAAGTGGTTCACATAACAAATATTATCTTAATTATAACTACATAAGAATGATATATTGTGTTCATAAATCATGCAATTTTATATGTGGTATTGGAAAAGCTTAAAATATTGAATTTATTTTTAGAATTTGTTAGGCTTAAGTTAATATTACAAGATATCATAGTCTTGATTGTCCCGATTTAAATTTTCGATGTTGGACTCTCGAATGTGATTTCCACGTTCTAAGATCAAATCTAGGTGTCAGCGGGAGTGTTATATTGTGTTTTCTCACATCGGGTGAGACATGAATCATGAAATCTTACATATGGTGCTGGACAATTCAAAACTATTGGTCTATCTTTTAGGATTATTTAGAACAAAATTATATTTAACAAAGAATATTATACATATATATATATATATATATATAAGAATTTAGGTTTTACGCCTCACAATTACAATGATCATAATGATATCATCATATATTTATAAAGCTTTTCATGTAAGATCTCAACAATTTTAGAGACTTGAAGTAATCATGGAATCGACAAAATCGATCTAGGAGGATGATTCACAGTAGGTGTGTTAGTTGTCCATGATAATTCCTTCATGTAAGGGTGAAACATATTCCATGAATATTATTGTAAAAATATTTAATATGTGTAGTGTGATTTTTATCCACATGGAAACAAATTCTGATGGATTTCATATCCTTTAGGTTGTTCCATTTATATTTCCTTTCGAAAGATTTCTTCAAGAAATTCACTTTTTAACATCCATTATTGGTACCTTTATAATTGAGGTGTTGTTTATCTGGTGTTTTTTCTTTCCACAAACATTGCCATTCACATCTACAATACAACGATTTTATTGCACCAATTATAATTCCCCTTTCAAATATGATCTGCTCAATTTTTCTTTCAACTTATCTTTGTCTAAATTTGACTCATGTTTACAGATTTTATGTTTTTCTTCTAAACTTGGAATGTCTAGAATGTCAATTCAAGAGATTTGTAATGCACTTGGAAAAATAAATTAACTGAAAATTTATAATACCACACAACATTCATGAGTTTTGGTTTTCCATTTGCTTTGATTGTCTTTCCTATTTTTTTTTCATTTTCCTCCATCATCGGAAGTTACATACCCGCCTTTGAGTTTTTAAAATTTTGATAGCATTTGTTGAGAACTTGTCATGTTTGTTAGAGCATTCACTATTAAAATACCAAGTGATGTTATTTTGTCTTATAGAGAAGGATAAGCCACATTGCAAATCGTATCATACTTTTTAATCCATATTTGTTCAACGTTCTTTGGTCTCCAGCTAGAAGCTTATCTTTATTTTTTCTCTTTCAATGAGTTGTGCAATGTACATGTCATGTCCATCCACAATGATAACAAATGCAAATTGGTAAACTTTTTGTCCCCTAAATGCAATTAAAAAATCATTACGGGTGATTAGATAATTAATTAAAAGTTTAATAATTTCATAATGATGTCTAAAGAATGATATATATATATATATCGTTACGATAAGGATGAGATCTTGGATCCACCACAAGTTTCACAAGGACAAACAACGAAGGGCAACGCAAATGAACTTCAGGAAGTGTTTGCATGAGGACAAATAATGAGGGGTAAGGCTAAGGAGTTTTTACACGTGTTCACGCTATTGGACATGAAAGAATAGATAACGACCCCACGAGGACGCCAAGGAACCCTTAAGAAAGAGTACAACAGACTCTTACATAAATTTTCTTATGTTATTCTATTTTGTATTATAGTTTGGTCTTTATTGTATGACATTTAAACAATGTTATATTGAATGGAGAATTTCTTTTCTTCGCTAATCCTAGAGATTTAGCTACCAAACTCTTTGAGAGATTCTGAGTTGTTTACCGACTAATCAGCACTAGATCACAAGTGTTATGGCATCTTTCAATGAGTTTGAAGTTTTTTAGTCTAGTTATAGTTGGATATAGGAAAACTTTTCTTCTAGAAGATAAGTTCTAGGTTCCGCTTTCGGGTTACTAGTGGAATTCAGTCCATTTTCATCCTTCTAAGAAAAGAACGTCAATCTAGGATCATATCATCTTAGCTACAAAAAAACATAACATTGATATAATCACATATTGGAGTAATCATAAGAAAGAGAAATTCTCTTGACATTTTGACCTTGTCAAGTGTTGACTTGATATCGATGTAGATTGTTTGTGGAGGTCTCATATCATCGGTACTATGTCCAAATTCGTCTTAATATCCGTAAATGTTAGTGGTTTCATCCTTTGGTTGGTTAGTCATAGAAAACCTAAACCCATGAAACTAAAATCACAAAAACAGACTAAATATATGATTGGGTCATTTGAATGACGCATATTTTGACAAACAACCAACTTCACAATGGTATCAGAGCATCTGATCGTCTTTAAGTAATAATTTTGACAAAATTCGGATAGAGATTCGTTCGAAAATGAATTTCTATTTTTGGGTGCGATGCTTGGCTAAACAATCGGTTGCTTAGGTCGAGTATTATCATTGGTTAGGAAAGTTAACACGATGATGCCTCCAACTCGGCCTGCCAATGTGTCTACTCAAGCCGAGTGAAATCTCAGAGCAAAAGTAGGGTTTTGGTTGAGCAATGCTTGACCGAATGGTTTTATTAGAGATGTTGCACTCGATTGAGCAATTTAGAAATTTATTTGACCGAGAACTTAGGCCTCACGAGACATAAAACTAAAAGCATAGTGTTGCTCGAGTCGAGCGAAAGTATGGTCTAGAATGTGATCGAGCAAATTTGCTCAAGCCGAGCGATTCTAAAGAGATTCACTCGATTAAGTTGTATAATTGCTCGGGTTGAGCAAATTCTAAGAGGATAACTCGAATGAGCAATTGGTTCCTCAGTTCTAGCATATTCTCGAGGTTAAATTGCTCACAACTGAATCTAGTCGAGCAATGTGTTGGTCATCCCAAGTAATTTCTTAGGTAATGGTCACTCAGACCAAGCATGTGACTGCTTGATTGAGCAATGAATCACAAAAACGTGCCATTACTTAGTTATTGAGTTCTAAAAAAGGTAAAAATTGTTTTGACTAGTGGTTTTTCCATTAAAAAGTAGATACATGGTTGAATTATTTCTTATATCCAACAATTTGATTACCATGAGACATATGAGTTGAGATTCAACGAATGTAGGGTGTTGCATGTGATGTGAAGTGGGAGATATCAATTAGATTGTATCTACTCCTGGGTTATCCATGGGGTACATAACATAATTGTTGACAACCATGAATGATGGATGGACTCAACTACGCAGAAGGAGTGATCTGAGTACTAGGGGAGAATGTGATGTAGAGCCACTAAATTGCACGTTATCCTAGTTAATATATTGAGAAGCAACTTGACTACAAGGGGTTCATACATATTTAAAAGGGGTTAAAATAATTACTAATAAGAAATGGGATTTCTAGTGTTACTAAATGTTCATGGTTTGTTTGTATTAAAAAATGTTCTTACATTGTTTTGTTTTTTTATCTATTTTACAAATTTCTCGATATAAGGAAGAATGTCTTCGATTTTGTTGCCATTGATACTAGAAGTTCATAAGTTAGTTAGGACCAACTTGATGATTGGCATTGTAACCTTCATCTATTCTCATACATGAGAAACTTACTGATACGATTGATAAGCCAGCTATGCATGAACCCATTATTGATGACGTTGAGGCCATGACTACTACTTGAAGTATGATGATGATATGACTATTTTAAAGTGTATCATCTTGGCATCTATGAGTACAAAACTCCAACGTCAGCATCAGAACATGGGCCTATTGCAGACCATCACACATCTTAAGAAGATGTATGAATCACAAAGCATAATGACTAGGTTTTAGTTTTCCAAGGCTTTGTTCAACTCCACATTGAATGACAACTCGCCCGTTGGACCCCATATTCTTAAGATGTTAGATTTTATAGAAAATCTTGGGAAATTGGGATCAAGTTGGGCAAGGAGTTGTCACAGGATCCGATCCCGCGGTTACTCCGAGAGACATATTCATCGTCATCGTTAATTTTAATATGAACAAGATTGACCCGGATTTACATGAGTTGCTTAACTTGTTGGTTAATTATAAAAATCAAACACTTGTGAGGATATTAAAGGTTGATGGACATGTGATGGTTGTTGGCTCATTTCTACAAAGAGAAATGGCAAGAACTAGCCTAAGAAGAAGCCTTCTACAGCTAAGGGTGGTACGACCAAACCCAAGGCAAATGAGTGTTTCTTCTGTAATACCTATGCAATGATTAACCCACGCTTATTTAAAATTTAAAATAGTTTAGATATATTGAAAATTCTTATTATAGAAATGTTTCTACACAATAACAAACTAACGATCATAACAAGTTAATTATAGTTTAGATTGTCTATTATAATTTATAATTTTTAATGAAATAAATTTAAAAAACAACAATAATATTTAATATATGTAACAAAATCTTATAATCAAAAGAAATATTTTTACCTAATTTTATAAACCCAACTAGAATAAATAGGTTTACGAGACGAAGATATTGATAACGAATAAGAGATCATTTATTAGTCTGGTGTAGTGAAAGTGTTGGTAGGCTACTCCACCGCCTCTGCTAGAAGAGTTGTACAATAGCTCAGTTGCGTTTGGTGCCCACATCGGAGCTTACAATTCAATTCTCTCTTTGACATCTGTCGGTGTTAAAATAGACCAATCAATAACATATGGTAGTGGTCCGTATACATTCAAAATAGATTAACAAGACTATCATAAGATTGATTCACTTTTACTAATTGAAAGAGATTCTCCAAAGTTTGTACAATTGTACATTTACAATATTGTGAATGTGACGCGATCCCGATTGAATCGACGCTCTAGACAAGATTAGGGAAGGGATATGCCTTGCTGCAACGGATTGCACAAGGGTGTCTGGGGCGAGTGGTCACACGAGAGTTGCGGAAGGCTCTCGATTCACCGGTTCGTCTCCAATGGATATTACGCACCAATGAAGAACGAACGATCGTTGGATATGACACACCAACGAAAGGTTGTTGGATATTACGCACCAACAACCAAGAACTCACAAGGAATTTAAAAGAAAGATCAAAAGATCAATTCAAAGTTTAATTTCAAAAGTTGGA
>CM071860.1:53952170-53966567 GCA_036759665.1 Gynandropsis gynandra | reverse complement strand
GATCACTCTCCTATGCTTCCTTAAGCATTCAAGTAGCTTTTGCGTCTCATCTGCACTCAAGTCAGCATTAACAATAACGGGGTATGTATCATTAAGTCCGAGGTATTCATACCGAAGAGAAGAAGGAAGAGGCATCAACTCGAGTTTAGGCGCGTTCTCTACTGCGAAGTCAGCTTGTACTTCGTGTGGTATCTCCTCACATGGGGCGTCTCTTAGTGCTTCAATAGCACTCATGAATTCTGCGTACGCCTCAGCTTCACTCCTTGATGAGGGTTTGTTCATGGATTTGGACAAGTTGAATTCAATCGTTTCATCTCCGACACGTAGGAAAAGTTTTCCTTGTTGTACGTCTATCATTGCACCTGCAGTAGCTAAGAACGGTCTACCAAGTATAATAGGTATCCTAGCATCCTCTTCAATATCAAGTACAACAAAGTCAGTGAGTATACAAAGATTGCCTACCTTGGTGGGAATGTTTTCAACAATCCCCACCGGATATCTTACCGAACTATCAGCGAGTTGGAGAGACATCTTGGTAGGTTTGAGATCGCCGAAGTTCATCCGCTTGAAGACTGAATGTGGCATGAGGCTCACGCTTGCTCCTAAATCACACAACGATATATCAATATCGAGATTACCTATAGTGTACGGAATGGAGAAGCTTCCGGGGTCCTTCAACTTCGGGGGTAGCTTGTTTTGAAGAATGGTGTTGCATTCCTCGGTGAGTGCTACCGTCTCACTCTCTTCAATACGCCGTTTGTTGGACAGAATTTCTTTGAGGAATTTGGCGTACGTGGGCATTTGTTGGAGTGCTTCAACAAAAGGTATGTTAATTTGAAATTTCTTAAGTATCTCTACAAACCGTCCATACCTTAGCTCGTTTTTGCTGCTCACCAATCATTGCGGAAACGGTATCGGAGGCTTGTACGCCGGTGGAACTACATATGGTTTTTCCAATTCTGATTCAGCTCCTCCCTCATTCGCAATACCATTTCCCTTATCCACTGATTTTCCAGCAACTCCCTCTTGCTCTTTCGGGGGCGGATTCTTGAGCACATTACCGCTGCGCAAGGTGATGGCGTTCACGTGCTCTCTCGGGTTAAGATCGGGTTTACTGGGAAGCTGTCCGGGATTCCGAGAGGATGAGGCAGCTTGCTGTGCTACAGAGTTCTCTAAACTCTTCAAATGATTTCCCAAAGACTCCATCTGAGTATTAAGCTCACTAATCGCTGTCCCCCCATCCGCGTTGAATTTGGTTTGAATCGATTGTTGCTGCTCCTGATTCTTCATAAATTCGAGCAATACCGCCTAAGGTTTGACGAAGAGGCTTGAGGAGGTTGAGGAGCTTGCGGAACTTGCTGAGCTTGCTGGAATTGCTGGTTGTTTTGCTAAAAAGTATGCTGCCTTTACGGAAACCCCGAATATTTTACCGGTTGAGTCGTTCGATACGAAAGATTCGAGTGATTCCTCCAACTTGGGTTGTAGGAATTCCCGAATTAAGTGTTGCCTTGCTGCTGGGCATAATTCACCTGTTTGAAATCCTCATGTACCGTACATTGATACGCTACATTACCCGTACCCCTAATCTGATTTGGCTCATATAAATGACGAGTGCTATTAGGTATACCTCTCGGTGTTGACCACATGGTGTGGTTCATGGCAAGGTTATCGATCAGCTCGTATGCCTCTTCGACACTCAGATCCAAAAATGATCCTCTAGTATCATTATCCAACGTCGTTCGGTGCTCATCTGAAATTTCGTTATAGAAAGTTTGGATAACGTACCACTGCTCAAGACCATGGTGTGGACATAATTGTAGAAGATCCTTGAATATACCCCACACCTCAAACAAAGTTTCTCCATCTCTACATCTGAACGTTGTGATTTCCCCCCTCATCTGAATCGTCTTGCTCGGAGGAAAGAAACGTGATAAGAACAATGTGCAGAGCTGATCCCAAGTGGTGATAGATCCAGCGGGGAGCGATTGCAGCCAATTTTTCGCTCGTCCCCCAATTGAGAAGGGGAAAAGATGCAATAAGATTGCATCCTCTGAGACTCCGTGTATTTTGAACTTGCATCCTCAGACTCCGTGTATTTTGAACGTACCAAAAAGCTCAAGGAAGTCTCTGAGGTGCTGATGGGGATCCTCATGATTTCCACCCATGAATTGCTTCTGATAAAGCATGTTGATCATTGCTGGCTTAATCTCAAACTCTTCTCTCGCAACAGCAGGCATCCTTATGGCTGTTTGTGCGTTGTTCATGTCAGCACCACGTAATCCCTGAGACGACGTGGTGGAGGAGCTTGTGGTTCTCGCGGTTGAGGCGCGAGTGGCTGTTGTTGCATATGCCCCAAATTACCAAGAGGTAACTGAAGCTGTTCGTGGCCGTTCTGATTATCATATCTTGTTGATCTGACGGCTCTGTGTTACCTTCTTCCTTGACCTTTCTCAGTAGTCTGCAAGTTCGCTCGATCTCTGGGTCGATTCGGAGTAGACTAGAAGCGCCTTGAGACCTGGTCATACACCGACAAAGGACAAACGAATGGAATTAGGTAGAAAGAATCGAAAGAGAATAAAAACAAAAACAAAAACAAAGCAAGAATGACTCTAGGCTCGAATCTAAGACGCGTTGACAATAGTCCCCGGCAACGGCACCAAAAACTTGATGTGTTCTCAAAGTTAAATAAATAACCTAAACTACCCGCAAGTGCACGGCACGTGTGTAGTACTTCAGGTGTCGATCCCACAGAGACTACGCAACACAACCTAAACTCTAACTGTGAATCAAACTTGCTAACGAACGAAATATGGTTTGAAGAATGAAATACTAAAAGTAAATAAACAAATTAGTTCTTAACGATGAGACAAACGTTCTAGGAATCCAGTTTCACCACAAGACTACCGAAACCGACAATCGATCTATCTATCATGCAATCCCAGTTAAGTTATCTAAGGCAGACGATCCTAACATGATATTTACCCTCTCTCGAGGCATAGACACGTAATCTAGTCAAATTTCCCCCTACTTTCGTGGCTGACACATTGAACTAAACCCATAAGATCTGTGATTCATCCGTGTTACCCTCAACCGTTGCTACCCTACTTTCGTGGCCTAACCTCGGTTGTTCTAAACCTGATCTTCTAGGACTAGAATTCTCATTTCGGTCCTTCTCCTAACCCCTAACACATGCATCTACGTGGCCATCGCAAACACAAGTAAATTAAACACTCAGATAAAGAATAGATAAACGAAAACGGGAAGATGCATTCAAAGATAAATCAAAAGTGGTTTTGGGATAGCCATGGCTAATCCCTTCTCCTAGAAAAAACAAACTACTCACTCATGCGTCTGTAAACAAAAATAAACGAAATAGAGAGTCTAAGGAACATGAAAACCAAACGAAACCGAAGTATGGGGTTGATCTCCAATGCTTCTCGTGTGCCTCCTCGCAAGAATCTCTTCCTCCTTCTCTACTCTCTCCTTAATCAAGAACTGAATAAAGCATGCTTGAATCTCGACCTCTGGCCCCTTTTATCCCTTTGAAGTCTTTTTCCTTATTGTATGAGTCCCCCACAAACTTCCATTTGTTTTAAGTCAAATTAACTTAATTGAAGTTGCATAAGATGGTCGCAACCCGCACGGGCGGTACAATTTACCCGTTCGGGTACGGTGCGGTCGGTCGCGCAGAAAACGCGATGAGAGTGGAGTACCCGCTCGGGCTGGAGGTGTGCCCACTCGGGTATGAGGCCCCGCTCGTGTATTTTTTTGCCCGAGTTGTGTGTGAATTTCTGCCCAAAATCGCCGTAGCTTTTGCCCGCTCGGGTGTGAGTTGTGTCCGATCGGGTGGTGGCTTTTCATGCTAATTCTCGTCCCGTTTGTCCCGTGATGATCCTCGATGTTGGTACTTAGCCTCGTGCATTTCCTTTATCTCCGAAATGAACCGAATATGCATAAAAACCTGTAAGAACATAAAAACACGAAAACAAGTAAAACGGATATGGAATCATACGTAAAGCATCACATAAATATCATAAACATCTCTAAAATCGTGCAAGAAATACGTATGAAAACGAGATGATCAAAGAGGATAAACAGGTTGCATAAAGATGGTCTTTTAGGCCATTTTTTATTATGAATCTTATGCAACTTGTGAGTCTTGTCTCACTGGTAAGATGACCAAATCTCCATTTAGTGGAACCGGAGAGAGAGCTACAGAACTCCTAGGACTCATACATACTGATGTATACGGACAGATGAGAGTTCAAGCCAGGGGTGGATATTCATATTTCATCACGTTCACTGATAATATGTCGAGGTATGGATTTGTAATCTTGATGAAACACAAGTCCGAATCTTTTGAAATGTTCAAGAGATTCCGCAGTGAAGTGGAAAAACAAACCGGAAAGAGTATCAAGGTGTTGAGATCTGACCAGGGCAGTGAATATTTAGTCATGAATTTGTTTATTATCTCCTCTCGGAACTCCACAACATAATGGTGTGTCCGAAAGGAGAAATCTGATCCATGATGGGGTTCACGGATCTTCCAATAAACTTGTGGGGTTATGCTTTAGAAGCAGCTGCTTATATCTTAAACAAGGTTCCCACTAAAGCAGTCTCTAAGACTCCATATGAGATATGGAAGGGACGGAAACCAAACCTGAGACACATCAAGGTTTGGGGTTGTCCGACCTTCGTTAAGAGACTTCAGCCAGACAAGCTAGATGCTAGGTCTGACAGGTGTAGGTTCATAGGTTATCCCAAGGAAACTATGAGATATTATTTCTACCATCCGTCTGAGCACAAAGTGTTTGTGGCTAGAACGACCTTTCTTGAAAGGGAATTCCTTGAGAAAGGAATTCATGGTAGGGAAGTAGTTCTTGACGAGATTCAAGAACCCAACGAACCAACACAAGCTCATGGACATGAGATGTCAAATGAGCAATTTTGGCTTGGAGATATGTTGTTAGGCTCCGGGGCTTCATCTTCAAATGTTGAAGTGACAGTGCATGTTCAGAAACAGGTTCAGGAACAAGTCCAACAAGATATCCCAGTGCAGGTTGAACCTGCTACACAGCCTTTCTTGAGAAGATCAACATGTTCTTGACGTGCACCTGACAGGCTTAATCTGATGGTGCAAGAGGACATGGTCGGTCATAGAGATGACGACCTGTTGACATTCCAAGAAGCCACACAAGGCCCAGATTCAGAGAAATGGTAGAAAGCCATGGAATCCGAGATGGAATCTATGAAGATCAACAAAGTATGAAATTTGGTTGATCCTTCAGAGACTTCCAGACCGATTGGTTGTAAATGGGTTTACAAGAAGAAGATTGGAGCAGACGGGCAGGTAGAGACCTATAAAGCTCGTCTAGTTGCCAAGGGGTATAGTCAACGAGAAGGGATTGACTATGAAGAAACGTTCTCCCCTGTGGCAATGCTCAAATCTATTCGGATTCTACTTGCGATAGCGACGTACAATGACTATGAGATTTGGCAAATGGACATGAAAACAGTTTTCCTTAATGGAGAGCTCCAGGAAGAGGTTTTCATGACTCAATCTGAGGGTTTCATGTCGCCAACTCAAAGTCATATGGTATGCAAGCTGCAGAGGTCCATTTATGGACTCAAGCAAGCTTCTCGAACCTGGAACATTCGCTTTAACAAGGCAGTTGAAAAGTTCAACTTTGTTAGATACAATGAAGAGCCTTGTGTGTACAAGAAGTTTAGTGGGAGCACAGTTGTCTTCCTTGTGCTTTATGTGGATGACATATTGCTCATAGGGAATGACATTCCGGCATTACAAGAGACGAAGTCGTGGTTGTCTGATCAGTTCTCCATGAAGGATCTAGGAGAAACAGCCTATATTCTGGGAATAAAGATCTATAGGGATAGATCGAAGAGGTTGCTTGGATTGTCACAATCCCAGTACATCGATAGTATCGTGAGATGATCCAACATGGAAAGTTCCAAGAAGTGCTATCTACCGATAGGCACTGAAATTTCTTTTTTTAGGGAGGATTGTCCTAAGACCCGGGAGGAAAGAGAACGCATTAGTCACTATTAGAAAATTCAAGATTAGGGACGGAATTTGGGGACCGACATTTCCGTCCCTAAATTTAGGGACGGATTATACACGGATTAGGGACGGAAAATGAAATTTGTCCTGAATCTGTCCCCAAATTTGGGTACAGAAGAGTCGTCCCTAATCTGCCCTAATTGCGGACCAATTAGGGACGGATGAGTAAGATGTCTCTAAATTGGGGACGGAAATTTCTGTCGTCCCTAAATTGGGGACGGAATTTGTTCCCATCCCTAAAATGGGGACGAAAGTTTCTGTCGTCCCTAAATTTAGGAACGGAAATTTCCGTCCCCAATTTAGGGACGCCTTAAAATCTCCCAGCGGAGGCCAACAAGCTAGAGCAAGAGAGAGACTCCATCAAGCTTGATTAAAATCTCCACCACCTTCCTCCTAGTGCTTGAGTTCCTCTTTCACTTTTCTTTTCTTTCTTCATTCTCTCTCATACTATCTTTTCTCTTTTTTTTTTCTAAATGGGTATTTTTTGGCATTTCACTTCATTTTAACTAAATGTATAGCTTGCCCCAGAATCAATTGCCCATCAGGAACATGAATTTAAAGAGGTATGTTTCTGGGTCTGGATTTTGCCCTATGTCTGGATTTGGGTTTGTAATATCACCAGAACTCCTAGACGCCAAAGTCTCTGATCCTTTTCATAAAATGCTCTACTATGCCACAATACCCCTTTTCCAACTATACATTCGGATCTGAAACGATGACCCCTAGGAAGAAACTGAAAAACTCCCACATACCCACTTTCTGATCTGACCAATGAACCCTAGAAGAAACTACAAAACACGCACAGACCCAGTTTCTTATTTGCTCCTAATCTAATCACGGTTCTCAATGGAAACATCTGTGGGAGGTTCTCACGGTCCAACTACACACACAAATCCAATTTGCTGCTCAATGCTACTACATTCAAAGAAGGAGGAGGAGATAACCATAAAAGCTTTGAAGGTTTGGACATTGCCATGCCCAAGGCTAACAAAACTGAACCAATTTGCTCTTCTTAACCCATCAAAATGTGTATATCCTTTTCTCACGAGAACTCCCTCCCCAGCTTCTGAATCGCACAATATCAAATATTTCCGTCCCTAAATTTAGTAACGGCTAATTTCCGTCCCTAAATTTAGGGACGGCTGCAGCGATCCGTCTCCAATTTTTAGGGACGAAAAATGGTTCGTCCCCAATCTCGGGACTGTTTGGGGACTAATTTTTCTGTTCCTAATTGGGGACGGATTGGGGACTGAAATTTCCGTCCCTAATTGGGGACGGATAGCATTTGGAGACGCGCAATTGGGAACTACCGCTGGTCGTCCCTAATTCGTCCCTAAACCTGTTTAGAGACGGATTAGATACGGACTTTTCAGTCCCTAAAACCTGATTTTCTTGTAGTGAATCGGTTTCCCTACGCTAGCACAGTGGAAGCCGTCATGTACTCCATGACATGTACTAGGCCTGACGTAGCCTACGCACTAAGTGTAGTGAGTAGATATCAGGCAAATCCTGGTGAGGAACACTGGAAGGTTGTTAAGAACATCCTTAAGTACTTACGAAGGACTAAGGACTAGTTCCTCATTTATGGTGGTTCTAACTTGGAGTTAGAAGGATTCACTGATGCGAGTTTTTCGACGGACAAGGATGACAGTCGGTCCATTTCAGGCTATGTGTTTTGTCTGAATGAAGGCACAGTAAGTTGGAAGAGTTCCAAGCAGACTTCTATAGCCGATTCGGTGACTGAAGCAGAATATATAGCGGCTTGCAAAGCGGCTAAAGAAGCGGTTTGGATGAAAAGTTTCATAGATGAACTTGGTGTGGTACCTTCGATAAAGGAAGTCGTTCCTTTATTGTGTGATAACATCGAAGCTATTGCTCAGGCAAAGGAACCAAGGTCTCATCAAAAATCGAAACATGTTCTGCGGAAGTTTCACCTTATACGTGAGATCATAATGCATGGGGACGTGCAAATCCAAAAGGTGGATGAAAAGGAAAACGCAGCAGATCCGTTCACGAAGGCGCTTGGGTCAAAGAAGTTTGACAAGCATAAGCTAAGGATCGGATTGAGAGAGATGACTAGTTGACATTAGTTTATAGACATGTAGCGAGTTGTATTTTAGACATCGATTTTATTTTAATAATATATGGCATTTATTTTCATTTGATGAGTTTTCATAAGTGTATGATAGAGTCCAAGATTAAATCTGAAACTTGACATTATGATAGAGATCATAATAAAGAGAGTTAAGTTTTGGTATGATTTAATCTGAATTGTTCTTGTTCGTAGGATCACTACTCGGATTACAGTGATCTGAAAAGAACAACATGTATATGATAAGTTTCTATGGTGATAGAAAACAGTAGATCTCTTTTGCTAAATCACATATATGGGTGATACACATGATGATGTGATCACTGAACTGACATAAAGGGAGAAATGCTTAATGGTTAAATAACCAATGAAATGTCATTAAGATTTCTCCAGATAGTTAGATAGTTAGTTTTTCCTTACACTACAAGAAAATAAAGATTTAGGGACTGCAAAATCCGTCTCTAATCTATCCCTAAATGGGTTTAAGGATGGATTAGGGACGACCAAGAGGCGTCCGCAAACGAGCGTCGCAAAATGATATCCGTCCCTAATCCGTCCGCTAATAAAGACGAAAATTTCAATCTGCAAACCCGTCCGTAATTGCAGACCACCAAACCGTTTGCAAACTGATGGAAAAAAGTCAGGAAATTTTTTTTAAAAAAAAATTAGGGATGGGCGGCCCGTCCGCATTTGCGGACGCCCAAGTCCATCCCCAAATTTGGGGACAACCCTTTCGTCCGTCCACAAAAATTAGGGACAGGCCGTCCGTCCCTAATTTTTAGAAAAATAAAAAAAATTAAAATTTAATTTAATTTAATTTAATTTTAAATGTTTTTATAAATAAAAATAATTAATTGGATTTGGGACGGTCATCGGAACTCGGAATCGTTGTTATCGATATTGGAATCGTCGTTATCGGAATCGGAATCGTCGTTATCGGAACTCAGGATGGCCATCGGAACTCGGGACGGGCGATGGTACTCGGGAAGGTCGTCGGAACTCGGGACGGGCGATAGAACTCAGGACGGCCATCGGAACTCGGGATGGGCGGCGGAACTCGGGATGGGCGGTGGAACTCGGGATGACTGCCAGAAATCGGAAGGTAAAGGAATGGAGAGAACGATTGAATGAAATGAACAATGGGTGTGGGATGAGATTTATAGATTTTTTTCGGGACGGTGGAGAAAAACCGTCTGTAAACCGTTCACAATTGCGGACGGAAAGAAAACAACTGTCCGCAATTGCGGGGCAACTTCCTCAGTCAGAGTTACGGGTGAAGAGAGGACGCTTTTAGAGCCTAGATCAATAGAAGAGGTAGATACGTGAATAGGCAAATTGGAGGCTGGAAGAGCCTCATCGGTAGATGATTCGATTTTAGGCCTCCTTCTCAGAAGTAGCGGATTCTATTTTAAAGCCTATCACTTCCCTACTAGATAGACTTTCTCTAGCTTCCAGCTAGCTAACCTTGACTACTGTCATCCCTTGCTGAAGTGAAGAGGTGTGACAGTGAATAGTAAGTTCTTAGGAGGGACATTGTAGGATCTAGCTAATCAATATGGTACTTTCTTTCTATCGAAGGTAATATAATAGGTTTTTGCATCATTAGAGGTAATTTGATAAGAGGGAATGAATATCTAAGGTCTCCATAGACGGCAAAGGTTACCAGCCATATGGGTAAGTTTCATACCGATTTTTTTAGTATACTACTGATTATTAAGACTTCCTATGCAAAAAGATGAAAGTAAACCAGTTATTGATATGGATAGCAGCTGATATGCGAGAAAGAGCTAACAGGGGCTGGATGAAAATCCTATACTTCAGTTAAGCAAAAAGAATTACTATTCTCGTAGTTATGTAGTTACTAGTTGATATCTACTTTTTTATTTGTTACCATAGTTATTACTATACGAGTATATAATAATAAAAAACTATACAAGAATAGATAAGGCACATCTTTTGAAAGAAGGGAATCTTCCTCAAACGGAGGTATTCTTAGTTCAGAGAATCGACTTGGCATGCTTGAAGTGAAGTTACTCACCTCCAAAGGAATGCGTGTCTCCTCCGAACAAAGTTATTTGGCATTTTTAGACTATATCCTCGATTCCTCTCGATTTGTAATCCAATACACAAATCAATTGGTTCCATTAAGGTAGCTATATGTTGTGTATTATCAACGATTTCCATAGAGGACAGTAAAATGATGTCTTGAGCAGTTATATATCCGGGACCTTGGACACAAATAAAATAACATGACTGATGTCACGAGCTCACAGATTGAACTAGATGAGTATGATACGTTCCATGACTCATGTTCAATCTAGACATCAAGGACAAAGGGATTAATGTACATAAATCACGAGATTGGTAATGTCGAATCATAATAAACATTCTCATTATATATCTCATTCATAAACATATAGACATTTTGAGTCTTTCACCTTGCAATCAAACGTTCTTTAGTAAAATAGATAAGGAAATCGAGCCAAGGACATACAAAGAAATGCAACAAAGTTATGAATGCCGATAAGTCGACCTAAAGCCATCCCCAAGAGGATATATGGACGTCCCGGATTAGGGACTATGACCCAGGGACGTCCGTAAATTACGGACGGCACTCGATCCCCGTCCCTAATTCGGGACGCCCTCGGTATCCATTTCCAATCTGTCCGCAATTGCGGACCGCTTAGGGACTGTTTCTCCGTCTGTAAATTTAGGGACGGATTAGGGGCCGATATTTTTTCCCGTCCCTATTTTGTCCCTATTTCGTCCGTAAATTTACGGATGGGCTGGTCAGTCCGCAAAATCCGTTTGCAATCTTCAAATTTCTAGTAGTGTTAGACCTGAGATCAGCATAGTAACTAGCATCTCATCTATTATTCTTGATTCTGGAGACCTAGTATGTTAGAGTACTAGTTGAATAGATATTGGGAATAATTAGATATTTGTGTAGTTAGTGACTGATCAAGATGGAATCCGTCAACTCTTGGTAAGAGTTTGAGCTTTATGTTGTCAGTAATCACAATGACTGTATGAATCTCTGACCAGAGTACATTGAATGAATGAAGAAAGGTGTTTCTTAAGTTCATTCATCAGTCAGTTGTGATTGACATGAGACATAGTTGATAATTCGTAAGGCTGACAGTTATGACCATGTCTAGGATGCATCCGAAGCTGTAAAGATGGAAGGAAATACTAACGTCAACTTCACCATGGTTCGTTTTGGGTAAGATGTTACTCAAATGAATAAGGATGTTGTTTTACGCTATTCGGTCGTTGGGGAGTGTTACTAGACGCCAACCTCGATTAGTTAATTAGTGGAGACTAATTGGCTACCTGTTTAGTGATGAACCTATGAGGTCACACGCATACGAGTGTCTCAGTATCTGCTTGTGATTGTTAGACAATCAGTGTGAAATGCTATTATATTCATCCGCTAGCACCGAAGAATATAATTGTATTTGGTTCTCTTTTGGGGTTAGTACATCAGATGTACATGCAAGTATGTGTATGAAGATACATATATTTGACTATTTGAAATATTACATAAAGGCAAGTGGGAGATTGAAAGTATTATGCCTTTTCTATAATATTTAAATAGTCTTGGATTTAAGTGTAATTAGTAAAAAGTTTAATAATTATTTAAGAAACAAAAAAGTAGGTTTTCGTTAATCAAAATTCATTTTTCAGAATCAAAACTCTAATCCCAAAACAAGAGAGAAAACTCGAAGAACGAAAAACAGTTTCGTTCATCGAGATATTCCGCATCAATCGTTGTAAGCAGAAATCTGTTCTCAACGTGGATACGAGTAGAGGACTTGCGCTATCAAGTCTTACATCCGACAATCATAACGTCCAACGTAACAGATATATTCAAAATTGTTTCTAATTTCGTAGTTCGTTAAAGCCCCGAAAAAAAAAACTAATCCGACTTGACTAGATCTTCAATCTGGGTTGTTAAAACACGCTTCCGCACCCGATTTGCAACCCAACACCAAGTGGGTTGATCCAGTCAAGTCCAGCCCATCATGTGATGAGTTATTTTAGGTTAGCCCAACCAAACTCATATATGGGTTGTAATTTTTCGAATCAATCCAATCTATCATAACTCGCTGTTTATATGGACTAACCCGTATACTGAAAATTTTTATATAATATTATAATAAATAATTTATGAAAATATCCATAAATTACTAAATATTCCAAATAAATGGCTAAAAATTCAAATAAAAATATTTAATCCTTTGAAAGTTCAAAACTTAAAAATAATTCATAAAAATATAGAGAAACCAAATAAAAATATAAAAATTCATATAAAAACAAGATTTAACTGAATATTTAGAACTTAAAACTTCAAAACATAATTTTCAATTTTGTGGATGGCTTACAATTATATTTTATGTTCTAAAAAATATTATAATTATATGTAACTAATATATGATATAAATTATATATCTAAATATTTTGAAATTTAAAATATTAAAATAATTAATAAAATATAGATAAACCAAATAAAATTCTAAAAGTTCAAATAAAAACAATATTTAACTAAATATTTTAAAATTTTAATCTTCAAAATATAATTTTTATCTTTATGGATGACTTACAATTATATTTTGAACTCTATAAAAAATATTATAATTATATATTATTAATAATATGTATATAAATTATATATAATAAATATATAATTTTAATCCAACTCGCGGGTTATGTCACAGCACATATGAACAATCCATATGAACTAGCTAATATAGAGCACATGAACCCATTTTTATATGGACGGGAAAAAACTCAACAAAAATCGCATTTGTATGGGTTAGATCAGGACCAATCCGTAGATTGACGATCCATTTTAAAACCCTTAAATATTATCATAATAATTGTCGAAATAATTTAAAATTCACATAAATTATTTTTCACATATTTATTCATAAATTTTTCTATCAATTAAGAGTAACACATGAACTAATATGTTACTTATAGAATAATATATGAATTTTTTTAATTTACTTTTAAATTGACTAATTTGGTTAATTTTATAATGTTAATGTGTATGGATCAATTTATAAATATTTTCAAAGGTTTATATATTTATTATAGAAATATTACGTTAATTAATAAATGTATAAATAAAAATTAATTAATATCTCTAAATATTATAATAATACATATATACATACTATTAAGTGTTTATAGTTGCTCTTGTGATTTGTATCAAATCGCAACGAGGTGTTGTCAATCTTTCATCTCAACTTACCTATTTATTTATCACTCAAATCATCCACAATCCCAACCAACAATTACCGCAATTGTCCACAATCTTACTACAACACAACGATTGAAGCAGTCCCAAATATTAAAAAAAATAAGTATTTGTATCATAAAATCCTCAAAATTAAACATCATAGTATTTCAAATGGGTCGTAATCTCATTAAATGGACCCACTTTTCGATAAACAAGAGAACAAATAAAACCAAACCGGCGGGTCACTCCATCGAAACAAACATAGAGCGCGACCACTGCCTAAACACTAAAAGTTTCATCATCATCGGACCATAACAATCATAATAAAGAAAATAGTTATGTTCATGAAAACTGAATGTTGGTGGAATAAGACTGTCCGAAGGACCAAGACGACGGAACGACGTTGTTAAAGACCCGGGTTTCACCGTCCGTTGTCGTGACGGTGAAGGAGAGCGATTGACCGTTGAGAAAAGCGTTGGATTGCCAATTGGCTCCCCAGTTTCGGGACATGGCCATCCAACCTGTCTTTGATCCCTTGATGGAGACCGATCGTATGGAACCAGCTCCTCCAACGTTGGAGATCAGTACAAGTTCGAAGTAATCTCTTCCGTTTATGCTGAATCTCACCCCTCCTTTCTTGTAACAGGGGACTCTGTTTTCACAGTTCATCATCATAATGCTTAGATTCACGAATTTGATGAAACATATATGTTTATGTAAAGACTGAAAAGATATGTAGGGAGATGAGTGAACCTTTGGAAAAGGACAGGGACGATGCCACCGCGGTAGATTCCGATCTTTTCCCAAGCGGGTTGAGCCATGTCGAAGTGTTTGAGCGGCGGATTGCACCAACCGCCTGCGTTGTTGGGGAGGGCGAAGTTTGGTGGACAGAAATTAGTGGCCGTAATAACCACGGAAGCTCCCTTTCTGCACCAACGAGGGTCTGCAGCGTAATCACATGTGACCTTGTAGCACTCACCG
>CM071860.1:53936133-53952125 GCA_036759665.1 Gynandropsis gynandra | reverse complement strand
TAGCACTCACCGCCCGACGCTCCATCGTTGAAAAGAGCTGTGCTCAGTGCGGCTGTCATCGTCCCGTACCCCGTCGAGTACAGGTTACCGTAACCACATGCCCCTCCTGCAAAACCAACCCTTTTATCAGTTATGTTTTTCTGGTACCGCACTGAACAAGACTCCAGTACTTATCTCGGCATTTTCCGGTTTAATGCTAAAACCGGGATGTTAAGAAATTGCTTAGTCAAGATTGAATCCTAAATCCACTTCAAGGGATCATTCGTGATTTGGTAATATATGAAACTAATGTCAAGTGATCCAAGTGATCATTTGCATTGGATAAACCTTGCTTTCAGTGCTTCTTGAGACGCTAAACTACTGCTGATTTTGAAGCAAACCGGTTCCTTTTTTGCTTTGATTCTTTGGTTTTTTGATGAAAAGAAGTAATTCTAGAACCGGAGATGAGACATAATCAATGTTTTTTATTATAAGAAAGGATTTAGAATGTACCCATGGTTCCTGAAGCGTCGCTGCCTCCATAGAAAGTGGCATGAGCATTGGTTAACCCCGAAGGCGAAAACGCATCAACGACGGCAGCAAGAGAGCAAAATCCGATTAAAACAGCGAATCCTGGGAGAATCTTGGCCATAATATCGACTCGAATAAGAGAAGGAGGAGGATGAGAAGAAAGAGTTTAGCGGATGCTTGAGTTGAAGGAGATGGTTCTTTAAATAAGGGTGGGAAAGTCTGTAGTAACAACAAAAAACCTTACATGTGATCTTATCTTCATTTTCTTGGGCATCTTCATTGAATTAATACCTCAATTTAATTTCTTTCTTTCGTTTATTATAATCTTTAATATAAAATATTCTCTTCATTTCTTTTACTATTTTAAATGTTCTTTTATGTTCTATGTTTCTTTGAACTGTAAATTTATTATACCATTAGAATACATAAATCGTAGCGTAGGCGTTTTAAGAACATAATATAATTGAAAATGGTGGATGATTTTCGAAAAAACTGTTTATTATGTTGAGTTTATATATTAATTATTATAAAATTATTTATACACTTTACATATTATTAAACGAATATTAAGAATTTACTTTAGAGACGATTCGAAAGATAATAGTAACAGATTACCGTATTTATTAAAGAAAAAATAGATAAAGACAAAGAGAGTCGTGAATCAACTCCACGTTAGTTCGTGGTTCATCAGTCTTAAAGTCACATGGTCTCCCCAACAGGAGGCGTGCATTATTAGCAACATGCCAAATTGCTGTTTTCTCTTCCTCTTTAAAAATATTTATTTTATTTCATTTTAATTTTATATTTCTACTGAAGATCACCGTCGTTCCTCTTTGCTAATTTCGCATGCATATAAACACTTTCTCAACAATTATTTATCTTTATTATATTATCTCATCTTCTACTGCAAAAAAACCCTAGACTCTAATATTTTGGATTCTCGCATGTTCCCTAGATCTGAGAATCAAATCTGATATCAAATATTTACTCATTTGCAATAATAATAATAATGATGATGCTGATGTAAAGCAATAACTTGCCATGTCAAAGCTATATTGCAATATCTAGGCTTGACATTTAAATGGAATAAGTTGACGGTTGAATCTTATCTCGAAGAGTTCCAGGAAATATTGCTGATTTTGTGATGATAATTGGGATTGATTAATGAGGTTTATTATGCTATTAATTACTAAATTATTGATATTATTAAATAAAAAGAGACTTAGTTTGGAAAGACAAGAACAAATTGATCATCATTTCTGGTTCTTGCACATGTCTTGATTTTGACGTTAAATGAGTTTGATGCCATGTATCTATGTGTGTGTAAGTGATATATATCATATATATACATATATGGGTATACAGCTGAGATAATGTCGATTTAATTACTCTTATTGCGTTGTCGAGATTTTGACAACAATGTGATTGAGACAAATAAATGAATTGTTCCAAATACGTCACATGATATGTTCTCAAGCTACGGGTCCCCAATCACAAGTCACTCCACTCATTCATCACTCTAGCTTTTTCTTCTTATTTTGTTACATAAACAAAAAGTGAATTTTTGTTTCATCTAATTTGAACAAATCTAAAACTCATGTACAATAATATTAGCAATTGGAATAAATCATGGGCGTAACAAAAAGCATTTTCCAAGGCATCGTTCATTCAGCAACGGCGTTGTTCATTCTGCAACCATGGAACGGAAATATCCCTAAATGGATAACGTAAGCCAAGTGCTTAAGCAAGGAAGATCCACCAGAAAGACTTAGAACCATGCCACATAAGAAGAAAGACAGTTGAATCCTAATGTCCTTAACAGAGATAACACAGCTGAGATATCGGAAACGATTGTATTACCGATGTTTGATTCAGAAATCGTCGTCATCCTCCTCGGCCATGTGCTTTGCGAGCTCTTCTTCCTGTTGCTTCCTCTCCCTCCTCTTCTCATCGCTCTCCTTCTCCTTATGTGTGTTTGGAGGGAACCTCAACGCTCTCACTGCCTCGTTGTGCATGTTGAGGCAGAACGCGATTCTTGAGTTAAACGCCATCTGGGGTTCGTTCGTGGAGTAGATGTCCCCAGTCTCCTTGGACACCATCCAGCCGTTCTTGTGATCAAGGATCGCATCGATGGCTCCATCACGGATGGCTTTGGCCACAATGCTTTCCGCGTCTGCTATTGGGTTCGCAGAGTTCAGCCTTAACTTCTTGGCGACATCGTCAAGGGAGATTCGAGAGTAGGATATGCTGATGTTGCGCAAGCCAGTTCTGATCACATTGTGTCGGAGTCTGACTATCAGATTGTGGGTCCTGTCTTTGGCAAAGGTGTCTGCGAACCTCTCTTGCACGGTCCTAAACAGCTCCAAGTCACCAATCCTCACAGCCTGTGAAATTCAAACCGACCGCTAAGATTAGCTTACACTGTGTCCAGCTTCAGTGCCCTATCTAACAGTTAAGATAGGACATGTAAGTGAGATTTAGAAATTGCAACTCACATTGGTAAGTTCAAAGTATGGCCGCAGAGCCTTCTCCATTCCCTTCTGAGTGAAGATTGATCGTTCAGGTATTTCACCCAAAAGCAGGCGTACTAAAACAGCCCACTTATTACATTGGATTCTGAAGGCCCGAGCCGCAACAGGTGCTTTTCTAGCAGCCTGAAGAAGACTATCTTTTGCATCGGTATACTCAAGCTGGATCGTCCGGATCTTCCCAAGGTAAAACAGATACCTACAAAACTGCAAAGTATAGTGGGAGATGAACACTTCTAGCCAGGAAATATATGGTCCTTTGTGCATAAAACATTGAAAATATAACCGGCAAAACAAAATGAAGGTTCTCATAAAGCAAAGAAGATGAGTTACATGACAGATTCAAGCGGAGATAAAGGTGGGCAAGTTTGGAAGTATAAATAAAAATTGAACCGAACGAGTATCCGCGCAAATGAAAGTGTATGACTATACATATAAACATCACTTAGCTGCATAGATTATTGCAAACACAAAGCCTGTTATCTTGACAAGTACCATAGCAGCATCAAGCAAAAATCAATATAACATACAATCTAATACATCACAACAAAGTAGGGTTCGTAGATGTTATAGGCAAGAAACCTGTTGGTTTGAGTGCGCCTCAAACCGAGGCGCTTTTGATCTCAGCTTCTCTGCTTGATCATACAGGTTGTAGTGTAGGTAGTTGCGCAGCAACAGATTAAGAAGTGTTTCCTGCATTTAACATCATAACATCATATAATATGAACAAAAACAAAGTATGCAAAATTTTCTAACAATTAATATCGACGGATTTTCTAAACAACACACCTGACCCAACTCATCATGGCGTAATGTTGCAGAGTGATGCAAGGCGAGAAGAGTCCTGCAAGCAGAATCAAATCAATTAGATAATGACACACGAAATTTAATGATGATCTCTCTTCTCATAAAATGACCTCATGGAGCAACAAAATCATCCGAAGAGATTGATAGGATCAAGAACAAAATAAATGATCAATCTCTTAACTACTAACCCACGTATTTCGGCAAGATCACCAGTCAGCTCATAACTTAAAGAAAAGTAGAAATACAGTCTAGAAGCTATCACATCAATCGTCCTTCTGTTTACGCTCTTGAGACGAGCAATGCTTGCAGAAGAGCAAGCTTTGGCCTGAGAGACAGAAAAGCAAAGCACATTTTCAAATTTACACAACATCAAGATGGTGAACAAGTAGCTAATAAAACCCAGGGAAGCGTCAGTGACCTCATTGTACTTTTTCTGGTCAATCAGAAAAAGAAGAACGACCAAGTAGCAGTATATCTCAAGCTCTGCAGACATGTGCTTGGAAGGAGCTTGGGCAGCCGAGGATGCCGTATCAACTTCCATCTCGTGTTCATCAACCTACAACCAAAATGAGTAAACATGCCAGTCTTTAGAGGAGTTCCACAAAAATAACTATCACTACGAGGTATCGAACAAAATTCCCAGATCATGATGTCAAGATTGGACATACAAAGGGGCGTGTTACTCAGTGCAAGAAAAATAGAAATCAGTAGATGGCCATAGTATCAAAACAAAGTGAGGCGATGACTTAAGAAGTACGGTGTCATGAACGATTAAACCAGCATGATCAGTAAATCCATGAGCTCCATACAGAAACCCTAACAAAATGTCTCAGACCAATCAGCCTAAACAACATCAATTTCAAAATTCCAGTTTGTCGTACAAAAGCACCAATCATCGATCCATAACTGAAAATGAGGCTAAAAACTGATAGCTAAACAACTAGATGTGGCGTTGAATGCAATAAAAAAACACACATCATTCCGGAACCCAGGCCACTAAGCAGAACTATGAGGTGCATAAGAAATGGTTCCTAAATTGAGAAACCCAAAAGTCTAGAGCAAAAACCAAGTGTACCTTGGGAAGATGAGCAGAGAGGCGAGAGTGAGCCTCGGATCCAGGAACCAAAGCGAAATCAAGGAACGAAGAGAGCACAGAAACCGTGAGCTTCCGTCTCAGCCCCATCGTGAGCCGCACAGCACGAGCAATTCGACGAACCTCCTTGGTATACGACCCAGTGTCGATCAAAGATGCTATCTCCTTCAAATCTGCGAACAAGAAGCACTCATATTGTGAAACTATGAGCATTTCAGATCAAAATGGTACATTAAGAACCCTAGCATGAAGGAAGTTCTCGCAAAAGTGAAGAATCGGGATCGAGGGCTTACGCTGCAAAGTGGAGGTAGCACCGGAAACCACGGATTGCGAAGGAGTTTGATTGTCTTTCATTTCCACGTCCTGAGTCATCTTTGCCTGGAAATCTCTGCGTTCATCACGAGAAAATAGAAAAAGGGGGTTAGGGTTTTTGCAGAACTGAACTAAGAGATCGAAACCGTCCGGATTCATTGGAACTTCCAGAAATTACATGACTGAGACAGAGGAGAGGAGAACAAACTCGATCGAACAGATCTTCGCGGAGGAGATAGAACACGACAAGGTGTGTAGCTGAAACTAGCTTCGCTAATATGCTTTTCTTCTCCAGTATCTGTCTTCTTTTCTTATTGTTCAAGACAGATCCAATAACAATTATATTTGATAATTTTGAAACATTAACAACACAGTCGTTGTAGTATAGTGGTGAGTATTCCCGCCTGTCACGCGGGTGACCCGGGTTCGATCCCCGGCAACGGCGTTCTTTTTAACTTGTTTTTGCTAGTATAATACGACATCGCTTTAACAAACAATGTGGGAATATGAACAAGGATTATGTCAATGTATTTGGAGTTCTAATTGATTTAAGAGTTCAACTACCTTAAAGCGTCTAGATGCTTTTGTACATTAACGTGCATGCATATATGCAGATCAAAATCCGATGGACACGACCGGCGATTAGAGCTAGAGAGTCAAACCCACATTATATTATAGAGAATGACCCAAGCACGTGGTATACACATAGAATATCAGTAATAATTGTTTTTTTTTATTATTAGGGGTGATATATAATGAAATAAAAACAATTAAAACCAATATATCAAAAATATAGTATTAAAATGCAAATATTTGTGTAAATGTTTAAAAATTATCTATGATAATAATATTTATGATTGTTTAATTTAATTGTTGTTTAACAAGATAAATGAGATAAACACTGAAAAAACCCTTTATAAATTCGATTGCACAAAATTTGTATTTACAGTATTTATTGTAGAGAAATATATCTCGATAAATACAATCATAATAGATAAAATCAAAAAATCAAAATTAATTTCGAAAGGTGATAATATTTAATTAAAATTATTATAATATTGAAATACAAAAATTAAATAAAAATTTTGATTTTTTTATAAATGTTAATATTCATTAATTTTCATTTAGATTACTAAAACTCTATATGGAGTTGTTCTACCTTAATAAATGAAAGATTATATCTTTCTCAAGAATAAGATAATACATGTATATGACCTTACCTTCCTCTCGGATTGAATATTAGACTATAGAGATAATTATACGGATAATTTGCCCGAGCCTAAGCGCTAGAATTACTTCAACCGAGCAGAGCAGATAAGGAAGGACCATGAAAGAGTTGGACAATGAAAGAATCAACTGTTCCAACAAAAAAAAAGGGTTAAGCTGTCCAACTTGTATTTCGCCTAAAACTTAAAACTACAAAACGAAAGGGGGAAAAGAAAAAGGATGCCTCAGTGGTTCTACCAAAAACAAAGACGATGCTTGTGAAAAAAAAAACCAATGAACATATGTGAAAACCTAATGGCTCTTAGCGAGCTCAGTCACGGATTCTAATTTAGTGAATAGATGAAAAACAGACCAAAGATAACTATGCCAACATGCTTTCTCTTGATGGACAGGCTGATGAATATGAAACATGCATAAGGCAAGGCATCCGATGACAATTTTGACTCAGGTTGACGCCTGGATTGGCGGCCCGTTAGAGCTGTTGAATCCACCACGGCCTCTTCCACGGCTTCCCCTTCCACGTCCACGCCCTGCCCAACCAGACATTCCTAACTTTTAGAGATTTGTCCTCAATTAATCTGATCAAATTGCCCAACACTTCATACTTTAAGAAATGAAACATGCGTTAGAAGAGATCATACCACGGCCTTGAGGAGGTGCTTCGTATCCATAACCCCCATCCTGTTGTGCCTCATATTGTGGCCCATTGTATCCTCCTCTTCCACGACCACGAAACCCACGTCCTCTCCCACGACCTCTTCCCCCACTATATGCTCGGTTACGATCCCAACCCCCATCTTCATAATCTACATTCACAAACCCATTTCCTGACATAGAGGGAAACAAAGGGTACATCTCAATTAATCTGATCAAATTGCTGTCCATGAGATGAAAGTAAAAGCTCGGTTGAAGAATGGATCTTAGAAACTGGAAATCAGGGATGAGTTAATCAGAAACTCAATTTCATAAATCATCCTACCTCTGCCGCTTCTTCCCCTTCCTCTGCCCCTCCCTCCTCTGCCTCTAGGCGACCCTTCTGCAAGTCCAAAAGGGTACTTATAAACCTGCCGGGAGCTTCTGAGAAAAGTTATTAAGAGCAAAACCAGTGATACCTCGCCCTTCATAATCGATTTCAGCAGATGGCTTCACCAACTCAACTGGAATTGGTTGCTGGTACCTGCACAATCAGTTAAAAATACAAAAATAACTTTAAAAATTGTGTATCTGACCATGGAAACAGGGACATGACCCTATATGATTTCAGATTACATTATTTATAGATCTGAATATTACTACTAGAAACAACAACCTATCCCATTTAAGTTATTTAATGGCAAGCTACATCTTCCAAAATTTTATTGTTTGAAGCATAAGATATACGAAAACTAGGTACAAGCAAGCAAACGTTGAAAATTTTCAGAAATAAAAGAAACTTACCCAACTGAGGATGTATTCAGCTCGTTCTTGGATAGGGTTATGGTTATCATCGAAACATGCCTCGTGGTCTCCAATCTTCCAAAGCAATCAGCAAAGAAATAAATAGCATATCAGAGTTAAGGTCAAATTTGACAAGGTAACATGTGCTTCATCTTAAGTAAAACCATTAGATAATAAGGTCTAGCATCCCCTTACGGAAGAAGGCCTTCTTCTAGAGGTTCCCATGTGTCTGTAATGTCTGTGGATCCAATAGATGTAATCTGATGAAGACCAGGAATCCTTCTCTGCATTATAGGTAATAGCATATTTTAAGACAATCCATCATCAGAACCTTCACCGGTTTATGGTTCAGAAAGGTCAAAAACTGTAAGTACCTTGATCAGCTCCACAATGGTTACAGTCTTATTGATAGCTCTTCCCATTGCCTTGAAGACAATTTCATTTGAACCTTTTTCCTGCATATATGAAGCTAATTTGAAAAAATACATAACAAATGCAGAGACAAGAACCGATTGGCATTGCCAATCTCAACTCGACAGAGACACAAATCCGGAAAAGAAGAATCAGAACTATCTCTGAGAACATCAATCTGCCACCAGATAACAAACAGTGAACCAATAGTTTGCCATTCCAAGAAAGGCGAATCCAAGACAATATGTTTTTAATCAATTCTACAGGACAAAAGCAAAAGCTTTTAAGCAGCTAAACATAAACAAAAAGCATCATTATGAGATTGATATCCTACGGCATTACTGATTCACCTTTTCTGAACTGCCAATTAAATATAGAGCAACTCAAAATCTATATTACAAAATGAAAACAAAATCACATCTTTCCAACTACTTACAACCCAAAAAGGTAGCTTTAAAAAATTCCAAATCTTTGTCGCGGGAGCAGATAAACTCATATTCTGCTATCCAGAAACCCCATAATATCTCCTAAGGCAACATAAGCAATCCCAAAACCCCTCTAATCAAAACCAAAGACGACATCTAGCATATACAAACTTCAGATTATACAAGAAAAACTTCAGATTCACCAAAGGACGAAGAAGTAACAGATTCCAAGAGACAACAAATCACCTGAAGCAGAGTCATGGCGTAGGTGATGTAGTTTCGCGCCCTGCCTTGACTAGTGATACGAATCTCATTCTCATCAATCGGCGTGTCCACCTTCGGCTTCTCCACTCGCTGATATCGGTCCATCTTTAAAAAAACCGCCGGGAATAACAACACAGAATCAGTACACGAAATGTAACTCCATTAAATACCCATCAACATTAATGAAGAACATAGACGAAACTAGGGTTTTTCTTCACGGAATGAAGAGATTTCATCGGATTGTTCCATTGTTATCCGATTACTTTACCTTGTACAATGTTTGTGCTAGGATTTCCCCGGAACCCTAGAAGATTCAAAAGAAGCGAAAATGGTGGTTTTGGCCTTGTGCAAGAGCCCTCTTTTTCGGCCTCGTTTCTGCTTTGACGCCCTAATAGCTGTTTCGTTGCAGGCGCTTCTCTGATATATAGCAGCCGCACCGCTTCTTCCACGCACACCCCATGCACTACCCTAACCGGTTTCCGGTTCGATACTCTCCTCCAAACCGAACCGAACGGAACCGAACCGAATTATTCTAAAATAGAAATCGGAAATTTTACTTTATATAAAGATTTGTAATTTATGGCTGGTAACGGGAGAATAAACCAGATGGGTTTATGGAATTCAAATGATGTTCGGTATAGTTGAACCGGACCCAGTACCATTAAATTGGTTTAGATTGGTCCAACATAATAGGATAATCTCCAGGAAGATTATCCAACCGCAAAAAGGGCGTAGGAAAAAGTCTTAAATGATGAAAAAAAGGTTAAAAATATATTAATATTTTTTCCAAATCCCAAATCTACACGTTATTTATAGAAATGTTCTGGTATATTAGGCATAAAATAATAAAAATGGAGGATTTTATTTTATATATTTGCCAGTTGGATGTTATTATTTTTGTTATTTTCCCTGCGAAATTATTAGTAAAGAAATTATATAATATATTTTTCTAAACGAAAATAATGACTCTTGGCAATCGCAATTCCTATAGGAAAACATGTGTTATTGTTATGATTTAAATTGCTAATTCAACTATTTGTTACACTTTTCACTGCCAAATTGTGTATCTAGTGTTATGTTCAAGGATTGCATTATTACTCACGTGAGTAGTTCCATAAGGATTTTGATTAAAAAAATGGCAATGAGTATTGTGTATACCCATCAATCAAGTCCAATGTTTCGTAAAATGATTACCAAATAAGGTATCAGATGTAATAAAAATAATCACATACTAATTTTTGAATTTATAACAAAATTGGAAAAAAAAGTGGGGGTACATTTGATTTTTTTCATCAGATTATCTTTACGATATTAACTATGTTTTATACGTGTCGAATATAGCTTGTTTACTCGACCTTTGACCAGACATTTTACATTTGTTAATTTTTTACCATTGCATTGCGTTACAACGGTTGAACGTAGGTTAACCATCAATTTCTGTATATAAATATAGAATATATATTTATTTTTCGTATTTGGTCCATTTTTTTTCGATATATGGAAGATTACCGTGAAACATCATCTCCTTGAATCAACACAAAAAATAAATATTTTTAGATATTATTTTAAATTTGTACTATTATTTTATTATTAAAATTAATTATTATATTTTTATTTGTTAATTTGAATTCTATTCTAGATTTAAAAATAGTAAAGGTAAAATCTATAATTTTTTTTTCTGAAAGAAGATTTAAATTGCTAAATCAATTTAACAACCAAATTATGTATCTAGTGCTATGTTCGACGATTGTGTTATTATTCAAGTGAGTAGTTTAAACAAGGATCTTGGTAAAAGAAATTATTGGCAGGGCCGACTCAATTAGAGAAGAGATCATGTGCAATTAAATTAAAATTGATCCTTTTGAAACGAAATATTTAATGCTAAAAATTTCTTTTACATGCAATAAATATTTACAACATAAATTTGAAAATAACTATTCTATTTGCATGTTTTGAAACGAAACAGTCGATCAAGCTTTCCACATCTAAATCTCTAGGAGACTGCTTTCAATTGCCATCAAAGCTAGAGTTTATACATGCTTGAACGCTGTCGTGTCTAGTTCCTTTTGCACTAACCGGTAGAATTTGACGAAAATCACCTCCAAATACAATTGTCTTGTCCTAGAAAGGTTTATTTTTTAGAAAAGGATTTATTGAACCCAAAATATCTTTAATACTTTTATCCAGAGCTTCGAAACAATGCTTATAAACCATTGACACCTCATTCCATATTATAAGTTTCGTTTGTTTTATAAGGTCCGACAAATTTGTTCCTAATTTAATATTACAAATTGACTCTTCGTTAACATCTAATTGTATTCCAAAGCGCGAATGGGTTGTCAATCTCCTTGCAATAAAAGTGATGCAATGCCATTTGAAGCAAGGTTTAGAACAATTTGTCTACGGGATCTTATTGCAGCTGATAGTGTCTTCCATAAAAAAGTTTTTCCTATTCCTCCATGTCTATTTAGAAAAAAACTTGGCCTATGTTTTGGTCCACTGCATTTATAATTTCGTTGTAAGCTAACCATTGTTCAGATGTAAGCTTTGATCTAAGATTGTTAAATTTAGTGTCCATTTCTTTTTTATCATATGATAATTCTTCATATATCAATCTATTCAATAATGATTGATTTCCAGCCTCCTTGAGATATGACGTGGAAGGATATTGCTTTAGAGATCGGTTGTTTTTTTGTAACAACAATTCAATTTCTCCTATTGTCGTGTGACACATTATAGCAGAGTATGAATGAATTCTCAAACCTAATAATTTAAAACGGCGTCTGCATCTGTACAGTATATCATCACTTAGTAGTTCCCATGTAGTAGACCACACATGTTCTGGACATGAAATACATTCTGTTGTTATTAAAATAACAAATATTGTTCGTAAATATGGGGGAGATGCCCAATTGCTTGCTTCTTTTATTGTATTTATATATTCGTCCGGAAATTTCGTCCCTAAATTTAAAATTTCTAGTAGTGTAATGCTCGACACACATCTTTAAATGTTTGATGTAGAATACCATCGATTGTGCGAATATCTTCAAACGAAGTTGGGCCACGCGTTTTATTTATTAACATTCCTAGGTAATACAATTCTCCAACACCTGGATTGATATGTTGTAATCTGCCATACGCAAAACCGCGTTTACGCAATGTCCACGAGTGGAATTTTTTATTCCACACAAATTTAGTAAGGAAATCACAGTATGTTAATTGTTGCGCTTCGAGATACGAAAAATTGCATTTTAACCATTCGGTAAACATTGTTTGTTGGGTCAATTTGTTCGATGTTATTTCAGGTAACTCATCTTCTTCATCAAGTACTACGTTTTGTTCACCGGGCAAATGAAACTTCAACGTTTCTGCATGTATACTTCTGTAAAGGATGTCGAATTTAAAAATTCTCTAGCAAGCCTCACATCCTGAAACATAACGACAGCTGTAATAATTTTTAATTTCATCAGGATAGCTCTGTGTGTGCGGTTGTTCAGAGGACATTATTGTTGTCGCAATTTTATCAGGTCCTTTATTTATATATTTGAACAAATATTTTATTGCTCTTGTTTGATTGCATCATTCCAAATTCAAGATGGGCTCTGTATTTTAGGAGGAGGTAAGGATTGTACGGTACAATGTATCGATTATCTAATTTGATCCCCTTTTTTATGACAAATCTTCCATCATCAGGCCTTTTGTAAATCAGATATCCTTCATTGTTAATATATGTTGAGTTACTAAAATTTTTGGGGAAGTTTTTACTACATTTGCCCTTTTCCATGCACGATGAGTATTTGTTAGCAAGACCGCATGGTCCATGCACCATTGTTTCTTGAACAGTCGCATATAAAATAGAACTTGTGGAGTAGTAAGGGATCTGAGCAGATATGATGAAGTCAATATCAGCTGATGTTGGCATTTTTTACTCTCCTTTAAGAAATAGTAATATATGAGCATGGGGCAATCCTCTTTTTTGGAAGTCGATAGTGTAGATAACTGCAAATAGAGAAACATTTGTAAAATACAGAAATAGAGAACCAATTATAAATTACAGAGAAGTAAAAATTTGTTTTCTTTAGTATATGCAAATTACATGCACTAATTTCGCCCAGTGGTTTATTCCGCTTTAGGTTTGTTAATAAGTCGTCTAACTTGATTTTAAATAACCTACTCAAAAGATCATGTCTGTTCTCAGAAGTATCACAATGGTGGCATAAAATTCGTTGTAATTCAGGCCACTTAGGGTTGCATGTAAACGTCAAGAATAAATCAGGGAAGCCGAGATTTTTACATAAAAACATTGCACTTAAATAATTTTGTTGCATATATCATGCACCACCTGTGAACGACGAAGGCAATATAATTTTTTTCCCAATTTCAGACGCCAAGTTATTTCCAGTTTGAACAGAAGCCTCTATTTTTTTGTAAGCGTCACAGCACAGCGTGGTTTGATGATTTTTATGTAGTAAATCCTTTCCGATTCAACCATGAAAAAACCATCAACAACAAACTGCTGAAAGAGTCTGCCTGAATGTAAAATATTGGACGATTCAGTATCTCTATCCTGTAAACGATATGCCATAAATTATCTTATACTAATCCGAGAACGGGGTCTTTTGGATAAGGTGGCCATTATTTGCAAATTTAAACCGACATGATAATCGTCTTCACCGTATGGAAATAACAATGGATATTGTAATAGAAGATAAGAAGGATGTAATTCATTTATTCGCATGTACTCGTTGCTATGCTTTTGAAGAATAACATCTCTGCAATTTAAGTTGTTGTCGAAATCACCCACTATCAGTGCAGCAACTTCAGTGGATTCAGGTAAATTATATACTCTGTCCTTGTTTTCGCGTTGTGTGATTAAACGTAATTTCATATTGAATTGATCTGAAATAGCTAATCTGTCATGGGACATCCTAAATATCTTTACATAAGGATTGTGCTTGTCCAACATTCATTGTATGTTTTCAATAATGTCTCGCCGCAAATTATCTATACGCCGCGAACAATTGTCATGCGAGTAGCTATCATCAAATTAAAGTGATCGAATTAGTAAAACAGTAATATAAAGAGAATATAATTTGCGTAATGTATTGGTAGTATACCTGAGCATGTATTCTGTTGTCACACTCGTTTTCTGTATCATGAATATACAATTGAGCAAATTTTGCAGTGTTTCCTTCAGTTGGTAATAAATTGTCGATTCTATGATAATTTTGGCCATTTATTTTCAAAATATAAGGTTTTTTACCAACATTAATTGAAGTATCAATATGACCACTCATTGATGTAAAAGCAAAGATCATGTTATATGCACAGATATGTCTTATAAAATGTTCATGGTGAATATGTTGTCGGCATAGAAGCGATTTCAAATATAAAGGGGTCGGCTAATTTCGGCAACGATATTTTTCCTTTGGAGCTACATAAAATAAAAGTAGGCTCATTAGTGTTTCGACATTTTTTTAAACGTTCAGAATACCGTAATTCAGCATGGCAATATTCACATATGAAAATTTGGTCGCCAAGGTCTATATATGTTGATAATCCTGAATGTAGCAACAGTATTAAGTGAGTGTTGGTAGAAATCATATACGGAATATTGTAGAATGTATTTATGTTCTGTATATCGTAATAGCAATGCAATATAATTTAAGAAATACCTACCAATAGAAAGGCTTTCATGCATTGATAACCCGTTATTTAATGCAGATGTTGCTGGATGTCTGTGCAATGGCATTGAAAATGCAGAAGCTCTTACCTCTGATATACATCGATGCTGGAATAAGTTGTAAGATAGGTAGAACAACTTATTTAATACGGAGAAGCAGCTATTACAGCGGTTATAACACTAACAAAAGGCAGATATCTTTACAATAGAACGTCTAAGCAAAATATCCGGAAATAGTAACATACATAGAGCCAAGTTTTGCTACTAACAAAATCGAAAAATATTTTGAACATCACAACGGAAAAGCAGATCGATATCGATATCTCAGGGAGATACATTCATTCAGAAGGATCACATTGTTCTGCGTCCGAACTTGTTGATTTTACCTTAGATGCACTTGACTGTAAAGACGTTTGACTGGTAGTTTCATCTGCATGTCAGTTACCATGAGAGTGGCTAGTAGAGGGAGAACTTGGCACTAACCCCATGGAACTATGCTCAATAGAGAGCTGAGAAAGCTTGTTATGCGCAAGGAAAGGTTAAATATGGTGGTTAGTATTCAAAATTGTATACGTAAACAGTGCTTATATTAAATTCGTTAACTAAATAGGTGTGAACAAACCTGGGCAAAAGGCACAAAGGAGGGATGCTTTAGAAATAAAATTGATAATTAGTAATGAATTGTTGGAGAAATTTTATAAAAGAACAATAATTCATGTTACTTAAAGTATAATATACCCTCATAGAGATAGCGTGTAGTATGTCGTCGTTATCAGTTAGCCTGCTCACGCGGTAGACATACAAAGTACTTATGGCCATGATACGCGAAGTGGAAGACCGTTGGCTTTTTTGTAGAGGATAAACAGTGATTTTGAAAAGACAATTGCGGCCTTCGAGAGTTTTTAGGCTAGATGGGATTTCATCGGGGCTGATCTAGTTGATTTGGAAAACACAATGCCAATTCAAACAAAAAAAGATAACAGAATTTTCGAAATTGTATAAATGTGACAAAACATATCAGTACAATATACCTCTGGGTATTCGTCGCGCGCATCCAATGCTGAGTTACGGAGAAGTTGGACTGTTTCTTTGTCAAATATCATGAAGATAGCCTCGCCAGTATCATCAATGACTTTGACGTAAACGCGAAACCTGAAATAGTTAACAATAATATTGTTATATAAACGATTGTAATATCGGGTCTAAAAAACGAATGACAACAACATAATTATGTGAATTGATAACACGCAATCCGTTATAGTTTTTATATCATTCTTAGGTCTAGTTTAGAGTAG
>CM071860.1:53895479-53930964 GCA_036759665.1 Gynandropsis gynandra | reverse complement strand
TTGACGTGTGGGGGATAGATTTCATGGGCCCTTTCCCATCCTCGTGCGGACATTCCTATATCTGCGGTAGACTACGTCAAGAAATGGGTGGAAGCTTTGGCATGCTCCACGAACGACTCCAAACCAGTGACTAAGATGTTTAAGCATGTCATATTTCCACGTTTTGGAGTTCCGAGAGTTGTGATCAGCGACGGAGGTAAGCATTTTGTGAATCGCAACATAGATGGGTTGTTGAGAAAGTACGGTGTTAGACATAGGGTAGCAACGCGTTATCATCCTCAAACCAGCGGCCAAGTTCAGGTTTCTAATAGAGAAATCAAGTCGATTTTGGAGAAAACGGTCTCAAGGTCTAGGAGGGATTGGGCATTGAAACTCGATGATGCTTTGTGGGCTTACCGCACCGCTTTCAAGACGCCAATTGGAATGACTCCGTTTCAGCTTGTGTACGGTAAGGCATGTCATCTACCGGTTGAGTTAGAATACCGAGCTTATTGGGCGATCAAGGCATTGAACTACGACTATAAATGTGCCGCGGAGAAGAGGATGTTACAGCTTCAGCTCCTTGAGGAAATGCGCCTCGATTCGTACGAAAACGCGAAAATTTACAAGGAACGTACGAAGCGGTGGCACGATCGGCACATACTCCAGCGGACCTTTGAGGTAGGTGATCGTGTACTTGTTTTCAACTCACGTCCAAAGCTTTTTCCAGGAAAGCTTAAGTCACGCTGGTCCGGGCCATTCACTATTAAGAGCATCTCACCACATGGAGCAATCGAGCTAATAGGAGCAAACGGTGCATTTAAAGTGAACGCCCAACGCATAAAGCTCTACAACGCAAACAATACGGATATTGATCACGCTAAGTTCGCTCTTTCGGAGCCAACTCATGAGTAGAGCATTTCGGTCAAGCTCAAGACCTTAAACAAGCGCTTGTCGGGAGGCAACCCGATTGTTTCGTTTTTCATTTCGTTTTCTTTCGGACTATCTCTTTTTCTCTTCATATTGATATACTTGGTGGGATTGTATTTCTCTTTTTGGATTGTGCGAATCTTTTTCGCAGGTTCTTCAATGTCCATATCATCCTTGAAGAGGAAACACAAACACGGGATTGGAAGTTACACAAGGTGCACACGTTCCAACCCTTATTTCCCATTGTTTTGTTTACGATATCTTCTTAGGCTTTGAACACCGGGACGGTGTTTCATTTAAGTCCGGGGGGGTACTCGTCGAGTATTGTCATATGATTAGGATTAGATGATTAGGATTAAGATTAGATGTAGATTTTTGTTTTTAGGATAAACGGATGGATACCTAGCATAAATTTTCAAGTTTTAGTCATTATTGTGCGACCTTGTCGAATCATGAACTATAGTCTAGGTGTGTTTAGAAGACTTCTAGATTCCGATTAGTTGGGTAATTGTGCAAGAAGCCATGACTTATAGTTACATTCACCTCCTAGATCTCGGTACCAAGTATCATATCTCCGTGTATACCGACTAATCGATGCTTGTTGATAGATCTTTAGCGTTCATAAGATTCCACACGCTTATACTCCGCTGTCAACGATTCTCTCCTTGGATAAGTTTTAATCATTTTAGATTTTCATTGACATGAGTACATCGAGATCGATGGTTCGGGTCTAAGTGGTGGGTCGAGGCGCTACTCTACGTCCTAAGGGTTAGATTGATGCATATACGTCATAATGAAAAAAAAAATAAAAAATAAAAAAAAGAATGACGCATATCTTCACTCCGCTAAGGTTAAGAAACCTTATGAGTGTGCCATAGGCAGCCTGGGTCTAAGTAGAAAGCCAACCTCTTCGACTTCGACGTCCTAGGAACTAAGCGTGGAACCATAGAAAAGAAGAAAGAAAAAGAATAAAAAAAAAAGAGAGGAATAAGAACGAGAATGTAAATTCAATGATATCTCAAGCTTAGGAGAGTTGGTATGGAGAGCGCTTGGACGTTGTTTAGGAGCATGGACTAGCTAGGGTCATTGGTAGAATTGCATAGTTTAAGACTTTCGGTTGATAGAAGTCTGAACTTGGTACGCTTAGGCTTGCATTCATGTGACGCGTTGTTTTGCGTAATGTTGTATGTGCTGGTCTATGTTGATGATATTGTTGTTACAGGCAATTCCGCATCACGGGTACATCAGTTCATTGATGCCCTAGCCGCACGCTTTTTGATAACACGTAATCCGTTGTAGTTTTTATATCATTCTTAGGTCTAGTTTAGAATAGATTATTTATATTTCATTCATTTATTGAGTATATTCGAAGACTTTATCCACATTTCGTGTTGTGCATAGGAAATGAAGACACGAGAAGAAACACGAGTGATTTTGGCAATCTAACCCCGAAAACGAAGTTGAGTAACAAGGTTCGACTTGTTCAAGGCCATGGACTGAAAGTGAACACTCAAACACCGAGCGAAGGGAGAGAAACAACATTTCAAGACATGCCCGCTCGGGCATTGGAGGTGTACACGATCGGGCCATATTGCTACCAAACATCCCCGTAGCTTTGCACGACTCGGGCACTCAAGGTACACGACCAAGATGGAGTGCCCGCTCGGGTGGAATTGGAGTGCACGACCGGGCGATTTGTTGTCAATTACCCCCGTAGGTTTACACGATTCGGGCACTTAAGGTACACGACCAATGATGAAGTGCCCGGTCGGGTGCAATTGGAGTGCCCGCTCGGGTGTGTTGATGCCAAGAAATCCCCGTAGGTTCGCACGACTCGGGCTCAAGAATCACACGATCGGGCATGGTGCCCGCTCGGGCTCAAATGTGTGCAACACGGTCGGGCAAAGGGCTTGCACGAGCGGGTACACGCTGTGCCCGCTCGGGTCCTTGGATCTCAACGAACTTTCCTAAGATCTAGAACGGCAAAATTAAAAGGAAAATCAGATCTGAAGGAGAGCATTCGAGCCAGATTATATCAGAGGAGATAGAGAGACATTAGAGCAAGGAGAAGAAGGAAGAAGAGACGGATCTACGGATCGGGAGCGAGGAGAATCTACCGAAGACATCGGTTTATGAATAGGGAGTTATCTCTTTCCATATCTATGTCGAATCTAGACTTCTCTTGTGTTTCCTTTTCTGTATCTATGTCTGAGTAGATCCTTTGCCATGGGTTAGAGAGATTTGCTATGTTGTAACGAAGTCTACGCTTAATGAATGGTGGTACTTAATGCTTTCATTACCTGTACGCACTTGAATGAATGAAATTGGTATCTATCATGTTTTCAGATTTCATGGTTGTTTTTAATGCTTTCTTTACTTGTACGCCACTTGATTGAATGATCTTAGAAGCCTAATAAACCAACGCCAGGGCATTAGGTTTCGGAACTTAGCCATGATTTAGGGTTTAGCCGGTTTAGAATCTACGCCAGGTCAATCGGTTTAATCTAGGGATTAGGATAGCGGTCATAATGCGTCTATGCATGTAAGATACGCAATGGATACATTGGTATATGCATGCTAGATAGTGGACAAGTCTACGCCAGTTAGTTCCTATAGGAGAGCTTGAATTCCCTGGATTCATGATAGTACCTAGACCAATTATCTTTTTAGAACTTCGTTACTTCATTAGGCAAACTCTCGACACCCATGGTGCTTAGCCATAAGTTTATTCTCTTCGATTTAGTTTAGTTTAGCTTAACCACAATCCCAACTTTAGTCATCTCACACGTCTATTCAATTAGTTTAATAGCTCATTAGTCGCATTAACTCCTTGTGTTCGACCCTAGTTACTACACGGTCCGTATTCTTGCGGAAGCGTTAGTCTAGGTTTTTATAACTTGATATAACGCACATCATGAATGATCATAACAAATGCTCCCGTGATGGAAGGAATAATTTACTTTGGGAACGGGACGTCTGTAGTTGTCTTGCAAAAGTCGTAGTAGAAGCGACGAACACAAGCACATGCAGATGTATCATCAGCAATAGCTTTAACCTTTCTGGAAAGGTATTAAATCCTAAATAATACCAGCCGTCTTTGTCCAAAACTTCTGTAATTAAAGCAGGGACTATGCAAATCGTAGTCTGCATGGATCAAAACGTAATATCAGAAAATAATTCATTGGTATCTACCAAATGTAATTACCCGGTATCTAGAAAACATAATTAGAGAAAACGTGGAATGTACATTGGTAGCTTTTCCAAGATCCGTAATCGTCTTCACAGGGAACGCATTCCAGAAATCAATAGATTCGCTGGGCTATGGGTATAATGTTTTTTAGAGTATCATTAGAAGCACATGAGAAGCTAATTTTCAGAGCAATAAATTTGAAATTAACAGATAAAACTAAACATTAGATGTACGTATTAATGTCATGGAAACTGCACCAAGGAATAGATTTTAAAAATACATAATAGAATAATATACAGGAACCAATGCAATAGAATTGATCGTACTTTGATCTGTATTGAGAAATTGCTTGGAAATTTTGATCCGTAAAAATTTTACTGGAGAATTAGACATTTCAAATTGTACGACGGTCTGTAAACAGGAGAACACTTTAGTATGTAAGTGCAGAAAAAAATCTAAATGTAATATATATTTAATTATCTTTTTTAGAGATTTCAAAGCTTTTAAGGGACTAAAATTTGAATTTGTAAATACTGAAAGGTAGGAGAATGATGGGAACACAGATAACAATCTTGAAATGTAATTGTTGAAGTAAAATGTTTAACAAATCAAATATATAGAGGAAGTCAATATTAACATCGAAAATGCAACATGTTACTACAAAGGAAACCGATGTACAAGACAAAACGTAGACACATTTGAATATACATCCAAAAATAAACATTTCAGTAACAATGATATACACTTTTATTAGTAACATATTTCTACAGAGATCGACGAAGAAAACTGCTGCATAAACCCTGGAGAAAGGAAAACATGTCAACTGTAAACAGACTCATAAAAAATGAATGCATCAGCACTAAAAATGTCGGGGAAAATCAGTAGTTTCAAAATGCCTTACCGCCCAGGTCCGTATTTTGAACATTTGGAAAAGGAAGACCAACGGACTAGTCTGATGACCACGAATGGAATCATATGCTTGGTAGGCAAACCATTTCCACAGTGTACATTCCAATAGCGCAGAACTGCATATTACATTTTTCAATTACAGGATTTAATGCTTAATAACCGTTGTAAAATATTTCAATGCAAATGGAATAAAATTTAAAAAGCATACGCATGTAAAGTACCTAGCATCACAGAGTTGAAGCGTCAATCTCCTGCCTGTATGTTCTGCATAAGCAATATCCGTTAGTTCGCCCCCAGCCGTTACTTCGCCAATGACATCTGCAACGAGAAAGAAAGCGTATGAAGAAGTATCACAAATTTGATTTAAACTAATGGTACAATAACATATTCGATAATACCTTTCAGATGGTATAAGAAAGTATCAACCATAACTTACCGATGAGTACAGATTCGTCTGAGACACTTGAAACTATATCCGTGAATGGTGCAAAATTGAAGAAGCTGTCGGCATTTGATAAATCGACACAGGGTCTAACGACGGTAGTTGACGTAAAAACGATTTTGAAAGGAGGAGGTGATGCTCTATATTCGCCATGACTTCGGCTGACATTAAAATTTGCTATAATATAGCACGTTCCTTCCACAAGAAAACGCTGATGGCGATACCAGAAGTTTGACTTTACTGATCCCTGGATCCGGTTATCCTACAAAATAAAAAGACATCACCCATATAGAATTCGACGTAAAATATAAACGTTTAATGTAACAAAAGGAAAATATCGATGATCAAGGAATATACATAAAATTTACCCATTCGTCGCATAAAACTATTTCCCAGTTAGAAGTCGAGCGAGGCACCAGAACAACATCAAAATTCCAAACACGGATCATACGGACTCGAATCCTAACCGATATTTCATGCGTAGGACGAATATCAGTTAGAGGACAATACATGGTTTCCAACGCAGTTTCGGCTAAGCGGTTTGTCTCCAAATTCTTTAAACAGTAAAAACGATTTTAGAATGCACACATGTAAATTTAAAATTTAGTTATGTCATATATATAGGCGTCTGAAAATACCAAGCATTAATAATCTGTATATGGTTTACTTAGCTTAGTCATAATAACACACGGTATTAAGAACACACGTATTCAATAGCTATGACACATATGTATTACCTAGGTTTGGATAAATTGTAGGTAAACTGAATCAACATAAATTAACCTAAAACATGGACACGTAACCTGGTAGACTACACAGGGAAAAACACATCAGCTGTCTAGCCTAATGGCTGGGAAATAGGTATACAGGTAGGCATACACGTATTTTGCTGACAGAGATACTTTCCACGTCATCATGTTATAAACATTTATTAACATCTTATACATCGATGTGGAGAAAATTCCAAACAGTAGATATTTAAAACACTAATGAGCCGTAATAAGTTGAAATTGTTATATATTCAATACACCATGCAAAGTAGTCCATTTCAGATCCAATCAGCCATAATGCTCCATAACCCAAACTAACTATATGTATGAAGAGCATAGCCCAAAACCATGTAAAGCCCAAATAAAAAGAAATAAAACCCGACGCAGACATCGATAGCATTGTATGAGTGATGTATACAATGATATAGAAAGAACCCAATCAAGCCCACAATAACCTAAAAGCCCAGCGAACAATATCGTAAAGCCGACATAAACATCAATCCCATAAAAATCCAGAAATCCTAATCTTAAAAGCCTAAACAAAAGCCCAAATGTAGGCCGGTCAGAAGCGGCCAAACCCAACGGCTGAAATTAAATGGTCGGAAGCGCTATTAAGCCGAGAGGTAGTGACGACCGTCGTGAACAAACAACCCTTTAACGCCGGAAAACAATTAAGCAAGGATACATGGAAACATATGGAAATACATAATACATGCAAGCGAACAAAATTTCAGAGGAGAACGAAAATGTTACGGAAACCCTTGAAAAAATCCAAAATAACCAACGGTTAAGGACATTGGAAATCGATTGCATCCCCTATCTACAGAGGCTCCTCACCGGAACTCCAAAAGGAGAACGAATACACGACAAATAACAGCCGATAAAAGGAAGGAACATATGAGACACAACCAAGGAGACAAAAACATGGAGAAAACCATAAGACAATTCCGTCAACACCCAAAAATGAAAAGAGAACAAAGTAGGTTAAGCGGCGAATCACATGAGCCAAAAAAAAAATATTGGTCAGACCCAAAAATATTCAAAAATGGCCGGTGGTTAGAAACTGCGAAAACATATAAACAACCAAAATCCAGGAGAAACCGAAGAAAACATTCTAATAAACCAAACAAAAAACAAAGGCCATAGACATATTTAAAAACCGACTGCATTGGCGACCCACAGCGACTCCTCACCGAAACTCCAGAAGGAGAACAAATCAACGGCAAATAACAGCCGATAAAGAGGAGGCACAAATCGCACGAGCCAAGAGAGATGGAAATATCGAGAAAACCCTAAATCATTTCCGGAGACATCAACAACTCACAATGCAAAACACATGTAAACGGTGGGAATCACCCAAAAAACAATAGAATCTAGGCTAAACACAAATGACGAACGAGAATGAGAAAAAGAAAAGAGAGAAACGTTTGAGGGAGGCTGTCGAAAGAAGGGCGCAAAGAATTAAAAGGGAGACAACCAAAGGGTTAAACAAACCCTAAAAAAACGGAGGATTGAGATTAATCCAGGGGCATCGGTGCCTAAATCCAGCCGCCCACTTCCAAAAAAAAGGCAATCGTAGGGTCCAGAATAAGCGTCGCATAAATGGCCACACGTGGCAGCATCTGGCGAGCCTCCAAACCGGGCCAGAAAATACCCGAAAATTCAACGTGAGAGGTGGCAACCGTCGATCTAATCCGGGCATATATCTGGACGACTGCCCGGGCGCCACGTCGACAGGGGCAAATTTTTTTCCACACTTGCCTTTTATTATATGTAAGATTTTTGTTAAAGCATGCATTTTAACTTATACTTCTAAAATGATATGAAAACGCATATACATGTGTAATTTTTAAAATCACATTTTTGTTAAAAAAATGTCCAAATAAATCTTGTTTCTTTCTAGCAAAGTCCAAACAATACTCAATTCTATAAATAATAATACCATTACAAAAAAAAATTTATGTGCGAGCGAGCGTATCTCACCACTATAGTTAAAAAAGTTCATTCAAATGATTTTTTATATTGTTTCTTTTTCAAGAAAAATATATAAATTTTACCTTTACTAGTTTTTTAAAATTTAGATCGGAAACACTGAAAATTTAAACCTAAAATAATATATAAATTTGTTTAAATTGACAAAAAATATATTAATTAATTTTAAATTATAAAATAATGTTTAAATTTATGATTAAATATATAAAAATATTTTAATTGTAATTAATTTAAATAAAAGTAGATGATGTTTCGGTAACGATGATATCCACACATCACACCATAAAGTATAAACCAAATACGAAAAATTAATTTATATTCGTATATAAAAGTCGAACACAATACAATGATATAGATTCGACAAAAGTAAAATGTTTGGTTAAAGGCCAAGAAAACATGTTATATTTGAAATGTATAAAATAACGTAAAAATAACTCAATGAAGAGATAAAATGCATCCCATCTCTTTTTTTTTTTTCAAATTTGCTACAAATTAAAATTTATTTTGTAAATTTTAGGAAAAACATCCTATTCTCCCCTTGAAAATCATTCTTTAGTCCTGTTCCCCCCTCGATTTTGACCTTCATCCTATTCCCCTCGATTTTTCAGTTTTCATCCTATTCTCCCCTTGAAAATCATGCTTTAGTCCAATTCCCCCCTCGATTTTGACCTCATCTTATTCCCCCCTCGATTTTCAGTTTTCATCCTAATCCCCCTTTTTTATTTTAATTTTGACCCGAATTTTTACTTAATTTTGACCCAATTTGACCCAAGTTTTACTTAATTTTGACCCGAATTTTTACTTCATTTTGACCCAATTTTCATTTTAATTTTGACCCAAATATGACTCAATTTTATTTAACTCAATTTTGACTCGATTTAATCCCAATTTATACTTAATTTTGACCAAAATTCGTACTTAATTTTAACTCGAATTTTATCAATAAATCAAGTTAATTATTCAATTTTATCAACTTACTTGATTTAATTGATTTCAAATAGAATTAAGTACAGTTTTTTTACTTGAAACCAAATTTATCCCAAAATCGACCCTAATTTTGATTCAATTTTAACCCAAAATCGATCCAATTTTGACCAAAATTATGATCTCAATTTTGACTCGATTTAATCCGAAATTTGACTTAATTTGACCCGATAAAATTAAGTATGATTTTTACTTAATCCATAATTTTAACCCAAAATCGACCCCAATTTTGACTCAATTTTACTTCATTTTAACCCGAAATCGACCCCAATTTTAACCCAAAATCGATCCCAATTTTGACTCAATTTTAACCCAAAGCCGATCCAGTTATGACCCAAATTATGATCTCAATTTTGACTCGATTTAATCCGAATTTTTACTTATTTTTTACCAGAATTTTTACTTAATCATAATTTGTACTTAATTTTGACCAAAACATTTACTTAATTTTAACTCGAATTTTAATAATAAATCAAGTTAATTATTTCAATTTAATCGACTTATTTGATTAATTGATTTAGATTAAAATTAAGTACGCTTTTTTTACTTGAAATTAATTTTAACCCAAAATTGACCCGAATTTTGACTCAATTTTAACCCAAATCAATCCAATTTTGACCCAAATTATAATCTCAATTTAATCCGAATTTTTACTTAAAATTGGGGTAGATTTGGGGTTAAAATTGGAGTCTATTTTGGGTTAAAATTAAGTACAAATTGGGTTAAATTTTGGGTTAAAATTAAATAAAATTGAGTCAGAATTGGGGTCGATTTTGGGTTAAAATTATGGATTAAGTAAAAACCGCACTTAATTTTATCGGGTCAAAATCGAGTAAAAATTTGGATTAAATCGAGTCAAAATCGAGATCATAATTTGGGTCAAAATTGGATCGGCTTTGGGTTAAAATTGAGTCAAAATTGGGATCGATTTTGGGTTAATATTGGGGTCGATTTCGAGTTAAAATAAAGTAAAATTGAGTCAAAATTGGGGTCGATTTTGGGTTAAAATTATTAATTAAGTAAAAACCGTACTTAATTTTATCGGGTCAAAATTAAGTCAAATTTCAGATTAATCGAGTCAAAATTGAGATCATAATTTGGGTCAAAATTGGATCGGTTTTGGATTAAAATTGAGTCAAAATTGGGGTCGATTTTTGGATAAAATTGGTTTAAGTAAAAACAAATCGTACTTAATTTTATTTGAAATCAATTAAATCAAGTAAATTGATTAAATTGAATAATTAAATTGATTTATTGTTAAATTCGAGTTAAAAATAAGTACGAATTTTGGTCAAAATTAAGTATAAATTGGGATTAAATCGAGTCAAAATTGAGTTAAAACTAGGTTAAAATTGAATCATATTTGGGTCGAAATTAAAATAAAAAAAAAGAAAAGAGAAAAGAAGAAAAGGGGGGGGGGGGGGGGGGGGGGGGGGAATAGGATGAAAACTGAAAATCGAGCGGGGAATAAAATGAGGTCAAAATCGAGGGGGAATAGGACTAAAGCATGATTTTCAAGGGGGGAATAGGACTAAAGCATGATTTTCAAGGGGGGAATAGGCTATTTTTTCTAAATTTTATTATATTTGATACCTTATTTGGTCTTCATTTTACCGAAACATTGGAATTCATCGACGGGTATACAATACTCATTGCCAATATTAGCGCCGGCTAAGGCCCTATTCAACAGGAGCCTTGGAACAGGGCCTCAGCTGAATGAGGGCCCAATATTTTAAAAAAAATTAGTTTTTGTTTTTTTTCTAGAAACCCTAATCTGGTGGCCAGCTTCTTTTTTTCTTTCTTTGGTGCCTCCTCCACGATTTTCCTCTCTTTTTTTGCTCTCTTTGTTCCCAATTTCGTCCCCACTCTTTCTTTTTTATTTTTTTTGTTTGTTCACGGAATCAAGGTTTCTTCCTCACGTCTCTTCGCTGGTATGTTCCCGAACGTCCTCTCTTTTTTTATTTTGTTGCGTAGTTTGATAGTTAGCTTCGTTGGTATTAGGGTTGGGCACGGGTCGAGTACCCGGATTTTTGAGGGTATCTGAACCCGAACCCGGACGGATAGGAATTTTCCTAGCCGAACCCGACCCGAGAGACTCGGGTACCCGGTTCCCCGGGCTCCGGGTACCGGTCTAATGCACCGGGTACCCGTGGGTACCCGAACCCGAATCTTAATTTAGGTTAAATGGCACATGGAGACGAGAGCACAGCCGACGGTGAGGAGAGAGAGTTTGAAAGCACATTCGACGGTGAGGAGGGAGACAAGAGCACAACCGATGGTGAGGAGAGAGAGTTTGAAAGCATAGGGAGACGAGAGCACAACCGACGATGAGGAGGGAGACGAGAGCACAGTCGACGGTGAGGAGAGAGAGTTTGAAAGCACAGGGAGACGAGAGCATAACCGACGGTGAGGAGGGAGACGAGAGCACGGTGAGAGAGAGCACGGTGAGACACTGAGACAAGAGCACGATGGTGAGAGAGAGCACAGGGAGACGAGAGGGAGGCGGTAGGAAGAAAAAAATGACATAAAAAACTTTAGGTTAAATGGCATAATTGTATCAATATCAATATATATGACTAATTATATATATCTATATAAATATACTCGGGTACCCGCGGATACCCGTTTCAGTTATTTTGTAACCCGAACCCGAACCCGAACCCGCGGGTAATGAGATTTCATTACCCGAACCCGAACCCGCGGGTTCGAGTAATTTTACGCGGGTTCGGGATGGGTTTCGGGTCGGGACGGGTTTTCCGGATAATTTGCCCACCACTAGCTGGTATGGTAGCTTATGCAGGGTTGGCTAAGGCCCTGTTCAACAGGATCATGGAACAAGGTCTCAGCTGAATGAGGGCCCAATATTAAAAAAATTAGTTTTTGTTTTTTATTTCCAGAAACCCTAATTTGGTGGTCAGTTTCTTTTTTTCTTTTTTTTGGTGCCTCCTCCACGATTTTCCTCTCTTTTTTGCTCTCTTTGTTCCTAATTTCGTCCCCACTCTTTCTTTTTGCTTTTTTTTGTTTGTTCAAGGAATCAGGGTCTCTTCCTCTCGTCTCTTCGCTGGTATGTTCCCGATCGTCCTCTCTTTTTTATTTTGTTGTGTAGTTTGATAGTTAGCTTCGCTGGTATGGTAACTTGTGTAGGGCCGGCTAAAGCCCTGTTCATCAGGAGCCTTGGAACAGGGCCTCAGCTGAATGAGGGCCCAATTAAAAAAAATAGTTTTTGTTTTTTTTTCCAGAAACCCTAATCTGGTGGCAAGCTTCTTTTTTTCTTTCTTTGGTGCCTCCTCCACGATTTTCCTCTCTTTTTTTCTCTCTTTTTTCTCAATTTCGTCCCCGCTCTTTCTTTTTGATTTTTTTGTTTGTTCACGGAATCAAGGTCTCTTCCTCCCGTCTCTTCGCTGGTATGTTCCCGATCGTCCTCTCTTTTTTATTTTGTTGCGTAGTTTGATAGTTAGCTTCGTTGGTATGGTAGCTTATGATATCTAAGTTCCCGATAGTTAGCTTATTTTGAGTATGTTTGATTAGGCTCGGTTTTTTGCTCTGATTTTGAGATAGTTTTGAGTGATGTGAATCGAATGATTTTCGGTAATGTTTGGAAGAAAATGTCACTCTGTTAAGTTGATTTTCAGTTATGTCTCTCTGTTAAAAATTTTTTTTTGTATGCTTATAAGTTGATTTTCATAATGTTTTAAACTTTTACAAAAAAAATTATTATTGACAGATCTTTAGTAGTGTGTTATACTAATAATTTTTGTTTTATATATACAGATTGAAGATAATCATTCCATTCCATTTGAACCAAAGTCATCTTCATATCTCATGTTATATTTTTTGCAATTTTAATTGTTGATAACCATGTTTAAAAAGTATGAATCGGGTTATGAAAAACGAAAGAAAAAAGAAAGAATAGAACAATTGATTCGATCTCAAAAAGGAGCCCTAGATAAATTTATCACTAGAGAATCACAAAACAATGATATAAAATCTAATGATTTATACAAAGAAATTGTTGTTGATAAAACTATTAGAGATAATAATGAGAATGATATGGAAATTAAAGAGAATTTAGGCTTTAATGAAACTAACAATGAACAATATAACAATGATGTTGTGTCTAGTGGTGGTGACAACAATTTGTTTGATATTTATGATCCAAAAAATTGGGATAAACTTGATTCAAAATCAATTGACATGTTAGCAATTAATGGTCCTAAAAGAAATTTATCTATTTAGAAAGGTCTGAAAGATAAATATTCAAGAAGATTTTCAAAAACATTTTACACAAGAATTTTATCAAACGGAAACTTGTGATAGAGAATGGTTAGTATATTCAAAGGAGCTTGATAAAATTTTTTGTTTTTGTTGTAAGATTTTTAAAAAAGGTCCTAGAAGAGGTTTCCTAGTAAATGAATGTCTTTGTGATTTGGCTCATCTTAGTGCTCGGTTAAGAGAACATGAAACAAGTATAGAACATATGTCGAATATGATAACTTGGATTGAATTACGACTTAGATTTCAACAAAATGAAATAATTGACAAAAAAACTCAAGAAATATTCAAAAAAGAAAAAGAATTTTGGAAAAAAGTTTTGTATAGGATTACTATAGTTGTAAAATATCTTGCAAAACACAACTTAGCATTTCGTAGAAAAAATGAAAGACTTTATCAAAATAATAATGGGAACTTTTTATGACTTATAGAGATGTTAGCAGAGTTTGATCCAGTGATGCAAGAACATGTTAACCGTATTCACAGCGGTAGTAGTAGTCATCAACATTATCTTAGTCATAGTGTTCAAAATGAATTGATACTTTTGATTGCTTCGAAAATTAAATCTAAAATCATCACAAAAGTAAAAGAAGCAAAGTTTTTTTTTGTGATACTGGACTGTACTCCAGATGCAAGTCATCAAGGTGCGTTGATTCTACTTCAGATTCTTTTAAATTAGAAGAATTTTTTTATTGAATTCTTGAAAGTTGATGATACAACTGGCCAAGGTCTATTTGAAGTGTTGCAAGATGTGTTAAAATCCTTAGATCTTGATATTGATAATGTGAGAGGTCAAGGATATGATAACGGATCTAACATGAAAGGAAAAAACCAAGGTGTACAAAGAAAACTTCTAGATATAAATCCTAGAGCATTTTATACTCCATGTGGCTGTCATAGTTTGAATTTAATTTTATGTGATATAGCAAACACTTCTGTAAAAGCAAGAGATTTCGTTGGAGTAGTTCAACGTTTGTATACATTATTTTCTAATTCTACAAAGAGATGGAATATTTTGAAAGAAAATGTGAAAGGGTTAACTCTAAAAGCATTATCAACGACAAGATGGGAAAGTCACGTTGAAAGTATCAAAGCTATAAGATTTCAAATAGCTGAATTACAAGAAGCTATACTACAAGTAGCGGATACTGATAACGATGCTAAAATACAAAGTGAAGCTAATTCATTAGCTATAAATGAATTAAGTAGTTTTGAATTTTTATTATCTACGGTTATTTGGTTTGATATATTGCATGCGGTGAATTTGGTTAGTAAACAGTTACAGTCACAAGATATGTTATTAGATGTTTCTATGGTTGAGATACAAAGGTTGACTTAATACTTTAGAAATTATAGAGAAACTGGATTTGCTAGTGCAGTGATTACTACGAAAGAAATTGCACTTGAAATTGATATTGATCCTGTATTTTATCCAAAACGTGTGATACGTAGAAAAAAACATTATGATGAGATTGATAGTTATGAAATAACATTGTCTCTAGAAGAAACCTTTAGAATTGAGTATTTCATATGTATAGTTGATCAAGCTATTGCTTCTTTGGATAAAAGATTTGAACAATATAAGTTTTATGATAATACCTTCGGTTTTATGTTAAACTCAACTAAGCTACTATCATTTAATGATATAGACCTTAAATTTCATTGTAATAATCTTGAAAATTCTCTTAAAAAGGATGATTTATTAGATATCAATGGATATGAGCTTTTTGTTGAGTTAAAGTTACTTAGAGAATTTTTACCAAATGAAAAGATATGATCAATTGCTCTATTAGAATTATTGAAACAGTATAATTGTTTTCCGAATGCAATAATTGCGTATAAAATCTTATTGGCTATTCCAATTACTGTTGCTTCTGCAGAAAGAAGTTTTTCGAAGCTCAAATTATTGAAGTTTTACTTGCGAACCACTATGTCACAAGAAATATTGAATTGATTTCGTACTTATGGAATTTTTTGTCGTGTATTAAAATTAAATTAAAATATGCGATTGTTGATCCCCCAAATAGAGATGGATTGCAAGCTTTTTCAGATTGGGTATTGCAATTAGGAAATGGAACTTTAGCTCAGCCTAACGATGGCGAAACCCTTATTGATGTACCTAACGACCTGCTAATCATGCAAACATCGAACCCAATTGAAAGTATTGTAAACCATGTATATCCAAATATTGAAACCGAATATCGAAACGCTTTTTACTTTCAAGATAGAGCGATATTATGTCCGACAAATGAAATTGTCAATGAAATAAACGAAATACTTTTACAAAAAATCCCTGGACATCCTAAAGAATACCTAAGCTCTGACTCATTATGCGACAATAATTCCAATAATACTGAAGCATGTGAACTCTACAGTACAGAGTTTTTAAACAGTTTGAAATACCCAGGAATTTCTAATCATTGTTTAACTCTAAAGGAAGGAGCGCCAATTATACTTTTACAAATCATTGATCCAATGCTCGGATTATGCAACGAAACGACTTCAAATAATACAATTAGGTACCAATATTATAGAAGGTAAAATTATTACAGGGACTCATGCAGGCAATAAAGTATTCATCCCATGACTCCCATTAATCCCGACCAACACGACTCTACCATTCCATTTTCGACGGAAGCAATTTTAAGTTATGTTATGTTTCGCAATGACAATTAACAAAAGTCAAGGTCAAAGCATTAATCAAGTCGTCATATACTTACAAAACCGGTATTCAGCCTTGGACAATAATATGTCGCAGTCTCGAGAGCCAAAACCAAAACATGGCTAAAATTTCTTATTTTAGACGATAATGGCAAATGCGCAACAAAAACAACAAATGTTGTATACAAAGAAGTTTTTAATAATATTGAATAAAAATATGTATATTTTTTTTCAATCCCTTTCTTTACATGTAATTTTTAAAGATCACATACTCATCTCCACCTATGCGGAGCGCGGGGTTAATCCTAGTATATAATAAAACGCACAAAACTTTTAGAAAACAAGCACCATAACTTTTTTTTAATATACAATAAACACCATAAATGCTAAAAATGATATTTTACAAAGTGTCTAAAAAGGTATTATCAATAGTAACGGTAATAACGACCAAAGAGACTACAACTATAAGATGTATTTGATCATTTCAAATAAAATCTATAAGATCTATTTGGTCATTGACATTGAAAAATTCAAAGGGAAATTGTTTAGAAGACGCAAAGACCAAATGTCGACGAAGAATCGAACGAAGACAGAATTGTCACGTGCAATAAATTTCAAAAATCAAACAAAGAGGTTTATATCATGAAACAACCATTACATAAATTCTTCTATATCCACTCAATCTCAATAGGCTTCATGTGGATCATTTCATCAAATATTAGCAGATGCTACGACTAATGTGTATGTTCTTTAAGATACAATTGAAAACAATATAAAGACAATGTTGATAGATATTAAAAACTAAGCGAAACATATATTCAAAATAATACCAGTTTTATTTACGAATCAGTCTTTTTAAGTACACTTGTTTTTCATTACAAAGTATTTAAGACTTTCACAGATAATTCCCTCTGAGTTAGACCGTAAATAATCAACTTATTGTTTCTGTCTCTCTCTCTCTCACTTATATCTTGTATCTCTCCCAGTACACTTGCAATACCCCAATGATCAAAATATCACTTATTGTGGCACTCTCTCGATACCTAAACCTAGGTGTTTCAACTCCTTTTATATAGTATGTTTCCACATCTAATCTTCACGCAAATCCAAGAACAGATTATCTCGTCTTCAGCTTCATCTACTTCCTATCTTCTCGTTCTCTTCTAGTTTGACTTCTCCTATCTTCCAATTTGAATTTTGAAAATAATCGAGTCGTATTTCTTCTCATTGAGATTCTCAATAACCTGAAACTTAAAATAAATCTAAACCGAGTCGTATTTCTTCTCGTTGAGATTCTCAACAACCTAAAACTTTAAAATAAATCTAAAACAATCCTCAAATATAACATTAACAATCTCCCTCTTTTAATTCTTATCACATGAACACATATTATCATCGAAACATAAAGAATCCTCCTTCACAAATAAGCCCACACAGTTCACACAAAATTCAAATTTCATAAATAAAAAAAAGTTCAAAACATTTAAGTGCACTTAAAAATATAAATTTCTATTGATGCGAGCCATAGAACTTCTCAATTCTGACACAAAGAACTTATACTTATTAGATCTAGTAAGTACATTAGACCTAATAGCCTCTTTCTCGCTGCTTTACTTGCACTTGTAGTTGGACTCCTTGCATCTCCCTTGTTTATGTGATAAGAAATTTCAAACAAAAACAAACTTTAGTTCCAAATTCAGACTAAAAACAATTAAGATGGACTTAGTGTTACTATGATTTACTCTGAGTTAGCTTTGCTAACGCTTTCAAATCCATTTGAATGCGTTGAATCTCTGTTCTCATTCTAGCTAGCCGTTTTTCCAAATTGATGATGTTCTGTGTAACATCATTCTCATTATTTCCAATATCTTCAATAGCTAGCATCTTGTTGACATAGTGTTTTTCAAATATTATCTAGGGAAGAATCTTTTCTCTCTTTTCCTTTTCTCCAATAAGATGTGGAACTTGTTGAATAAGGATATTCTGGATTAAACATGAAAATGGCAAGATGAACTTCCTTGTATTTGACAGTCCAAGGCCAATGACCTGATCAAGAATAACCTTTCCAAAATTGACAGGAATTCCATTTCTTACAAAGAATAACAAGACTGATGTATCATGTCGGATACCATCTATTTTCTTGTTTGATATCCAGTTGGTTCTGCAAATCTTGTTTAAAAGAGCGTATTCCCAGCAGATCTTAGAATTTGAAATCTGTCTCGGCCAGCTCATTAGCTATTTTCCTATCAATTCTTGTGGAACTTGCTGAGCTTGCTGGAATTGTTGATTGTTTTGTTGGTACGTCTGTTGTCTTTGCTGAAATCCCGAATACTTTACCGGTTGAGTCGTTCGATACGAAAGATTCAGGTGATTCCTCCAATTCGGGTTGTAGGTATTCCCGAATTGAGTGTTTCCTTGCTGCTGGGCATAGTTCATCTGTTCGAAGTCTTCATGTACCATGCATTGATACGCTACATGCTCCGTATCTCCGCAATTCACACAATACATGGTGTTTGCTACGTTGCTCGTCGCTCTGCTCTGATTCGGCTCGTATAGGCATCGAGTGCTATTAGGCATACCTCTCGGTGTTGACCACATAGTTAAACAAATATTTAACCTAAACTACCCGCAAGTGCAAGGTACGTGTGTAGTACTTTAGGTGTCGATCCCACAAGGACTACGCAACACAACCTAAACTCAAACTGTGAATCAAACTTGCAACGAACGAATATGATGCCTCCTCGACTCTTAAATCCATAAACGATCCTCTAGCAGCGTTATCCAACGTCGTTCGGTGTTCATCTGAAATTCCGTTGTAAAAGGTTTGGATAACGTACCATTGCTGGAGACCATGGTGTGGACACATCTGTAGAAGATCCTTAAATCTGCCCCATGCTTCAAACAACGTTTCTCCATCTTTGCATCTAAACGTTGTGATTTCCCCCCTCATCCGAATCGTCTTGCTTGGAGGGAAGAAGCGTGATAAGAAAAATATGCAGAGCTGGTCCCAAGTCGTGATTGAACCAGCAGGAAGCAATTGCAGCGAAGTTTTCGCTCGTCCCCCAATTGAGGAGGGGAAGAGACGCAGTAAGATTGCGTCCTCTGAGACTCCGTGTATGTTGAATGTATCGGAAAGCTCAAGGAAGTCTCTGAGATGCTGATGGGGATCCTCGTGATTTCCACCCATGAATTTCTTCTGATAAAGCACGTTGATCATCGTTGACTTAATTTCGAACTATTCTCTAGCAACAGTAGGCATCCTTATGGCTGTTTGCACGTTGTTCATGTTCGGCACCACGTAATCTCTGAGGCGACGTGGTGGAGGAGCCTGTAGTTCTCGCGGTTGAGGCGCGAGTTGCTGTTGCTGCATATGCCCCAAATTACCGATAGGTAATTGAAGATGTTCGTGACCGTTCTGATTATCCATATCTTGTTGATCTGACGGCTCTGTGTTACCTTCTTCCTTGCCCTTTCTCAGTTGTCTACAAGTGCGCACGATCTCGGGGTCGATTTGGAGTAGACTAGAAGCACCTTGAGATCTGGTCATAAACCAACAAAGGACAAACAAACGGAATTAGGTAGAAAGAAACGAAAGAAAAGAAAACAAAAAGAAAAACAAAACAAAAAAGACTCTAGGCTCGAATCTAAGACGTGTTGACAATAGTCCCTGGCAACGGCGCCAAAAAATTGATGCGTATCAAAGTTAAACAAATATTTAACCTAAACTACCTGCAAGTGACGGCACGTGTGTAGTACTTTAGGTGTCGATCCCACAGGGACTACGCAATATAACCTAAACTACCTGCAAGTGACGGCACGTGTGTAGTACTTTAGGTGTCGATCCCACAGGGACTACGCAATACAACCTAAACTCAAACTATGAATCAAACTTGTAACGAACGAATATGGGATTTAAGAATGAAATACTAAAAACAAATAAAAAACGAGTTCTTAATAATGAGACAAAAGTTCCCGGAATCCGGTTTCACCACAAGACTACCGAAACCAACAATCAACCTATCTAATCATGCAATCCCGATCAAGTTATCTAAGGCAGACGATCCTAATATGATATCTACCCTCTCTCAAGGCATACACACGTGATCTAGTCAAGTTATCCCCTACTTTCGTGGCTGACACCGCTGTTACCCTACTTTCATGGCCTAACCTCGATTGTTCTAAACCTGATTATCCAGAATTAGAATTCTCCTTTTGGTCCTTCTCCTAAGTTCCTAAAACATGCATCTACGTGGCCATCGCAAACACAAGTCAATGAAGCACTCAGATAAAGAATAGATAGACGAAAACAGGAAAATGCATTCAAAGATAAATCAAAGTTGTCCCGGGATAGCCAAGGGCTAATCGCTTCTCATAGAACAAAACAACTACTCGCTCATGCGTCCGTAAACAAACATAATTGAAATAGATAGTCTAAGGAATATGAAAACCGAACGAAACCAAAGTCTTGAATTGATCTCCAGTACTCCTTGTATGCCTCCTTTGCAAGAGTCTCCTTCTTCGATTCTGTTCTCTCTCTACTCTCTCTCTTCGATTCAAAAATGAAAACTAACTCTCTCCCTGAACTCCCTCGACCCCTAGCTCATCTTCTTCATTTTCCTTCTTCTTTTCCTTCCTTTTCTCCTTGTTTTTCCTTTTTTCCGTTCAGTTCTTTTCCTTTTGTTGCAGCAACCAACGTTTTTGCTTTTTCATGAGTTTTCCATTCTTGATCAAGTTGCGCAACGCTTCCATTTCTTTCTCCAGCAAAATATATCTTATTCCTCTTCTCTAAAGTCGTTTTCCTTTTTGTATAAGTCACCAACAAGTTCCTTTTCGTGTTTAGATAAATTAACTTATCTGGTAGTTGCAGGTGACGGACGCGACCCGTGCATGCTGAATTTGTGCCCCGCACGGGCGCGACGCGCATGATCGCGATGAAAATAAGGCCTCCCCGCACGGGCTAGGGAGTGTCGGCGCGGGCTTGGATAACTTTGATTATGGGACTGCATCCTCGGCTGAAAATTTTCCGATAGATGTTGCGCATCCAACGCACCGTTGGGGTTTCTATACGAAATGTTTTGGCGATCTCCCCATCCGGTGTCGTATGTGTCTCCCACAAGCTGATTATTACCCATATAATTGAATTCCTCATAACCCCAAACTCTTTCGTCCCATGATTGCTCCGGGTAGTGCGGGAGATGTGATTCGGATAGGAGATGGTAGAATTCCTCTAAGCGCTGCATTGCTTAGCATTTGAATTAAGGCTCGATAAAGAGAAAATAAAAATGCAAAAAAATAAAATAAAATAACAAAGACTACGAAAATCTTAATCTAGCGAATTTCTTAATCTAGGTCGTAATTAGTCCCCGACAACGGCGCCAAAAATTTGATGTGCGAACTATCAAGCAATATAAATGCCTAATACTCACTTACCGCAAGAGTACGGATCGGTGTAATAGAAGGGTCGAACTCTTGGGATTAATGCAACCTAAGCTAAGAATACGACTAAACTAAGACGGGTTGAATTGATGGTGATGTGGGATAGATTTCTAAAATAGTAAAATGGATAATGACAGCGATGAGGAGACGTGAAAAACTTGAAATTTAAGAACACTATGGGTTTCGGATTACCGGAATTTGCAAGGATGTAACGAACAGAGGATCATAGACTTATCGAACTATCTTGATAACGGGGAATTCATGCTCATACATAAGGAATGGTTCTCTTGACACCTAAACCTCCTAACCATAACAACGTGAAATCCTTTCAACTATTAGAGTCATCAACTATACCTTCCAGCAGTGATTAACTCGTGATTACGGTAGCGTTAAGCACGCAATCCTAATTCCTAAGTCGATTAACCGACCGGTAAGATTCTCATTAATCAAGCTTAATCTACAATCAACTGTTCTGAATTCATAATCTAACTTTCCAGCTAAACACAAATTCCTAGATTCCTGAGCGGTCAACACAAGTATAAAACAATTATGATGTTGATTGTAAAACCGAATTTCAAGAAAGCTTCGATAAATCTAAGCATTAACGCATAATTATAAGCATCCATTACAAATCCGGCAATCCTAACCCATAGCTAGAGGCTTAGTCACTCATGGATTCCACTGTAAAACAAGAGAAATAAACCCTAGACATGATAAAGAGTAAGAAATACGATTCCTCGATCTTCCCTATCTTGTTACCGAAGTTCGGAGTGTTGTTTCTCTTCTTCTCCAGCTTCTCCTGAGTTTCTCCTTGTGTTTTTCAGTCCATCTCCTGGCCTGTGCATCGTCCTCTCTTCCCTAGATGGCTTCTCCTCTTTTTAATTTTCGTTTGAAATCCAAAACAGAATTTTCCTAGAACGGCAACCCGCGCGGGCTCATGCTCAATCCGTGCGGGCTCATGGTCCTCTACTAGCCCGAGTGGGTTACATGCCTCCCTGACTCGTGTTCTTCTTAATGAATGTGCAGCCCGCGCAAGGCCGCTTCCAAGCCCAAGCGGGCTGAGTTATCTTCTTGTTTTCGCTCCTTTCGCTCGATGCTCGGGTGTTTCGTTGATTCTGTGGCTTGAAGTTGCTCTGAATGGCTTGTAGCTCCCACTATACATGGTTGAATCCAAGAATCGACATTCTAAAGCTCGAATAGGCCTTGTCGCCTTAAAACCTGAAAATCAGCAAAAAGGGGGTATATAAAGGACGTTCGTGTCGGATTCATAACTCGTGCTATGCAAACTATACGAAAATGGTATAAATGCCTATCCTAAAACTAACACACACTACGTGTTATCAGTATCCTTGGTATAAACAATACCATAATTTGTTTCATCCTTCTTATATTTGATAATCATATTCATAACCATCAAATGAGATTTCTTAGGTTTTGCTTGATATCTGGCACAAATTCCTACACTTACGCACAAATCAGATCTACTTGCAGTGAGGTAAAACAGACTTCCAATCATGCTTCTGTAAAGATTTACTTCCACATCCTCTCCCTCTGATTCTTTAGTCAGTTTTGTAGTGGTTGAAATATGGTATTAGTTTACTTGCTTTGATTCATTTCAAATCTTTTGACCAGATTTTTTGCATATTTTCTTTGAGATATAAACAATCCTTCATTCAGTTTCTTCACTTGTAAACCAAGAAAGTGGTTTAGTTCACCAAACATACTCACTTCAATCACCTCTTTCATGGTTTGTACAAACCAATTCACTTTATCCTGTGATTTTGATCCAAAGACAATGTCATCAACATAAATTTGTACTACCAGATGAATGTTATCAACATTATGTCTAAATAAGGTTTTATCTACTCCTCTTTTGTAGTCGTTCTTGATTAGAAAGTTTGTCAGTCTGTCATACCATGCACGTGGTTCCTACTTAAGTCCATATAAATCTTTAACTTGTAAACATTATTTGAATTGTGAGGATCTTTAAAACCTTTAGGTTGTTCAAAATAAACCTCGTCTTGCAGAATCCCATTTAAAAAGGATATTTTAACATCCATCTGGAACAACATAAAACCAAGAGATCATGCAACTCCAAGTAATAATCTTATGGACTCTAATCTAGCAACGAGTGCAAAAGTCTCATCAGAATCAATACCTTCAACTTGTATGTAACCTTGTGTAACCAATCTCGCCTTGTTTTTAACGATTTCACCTAGTTCATTGGTTTTATTTTTAAAGATCCATTTTGTGCCAATAACATTCACATAAACTGGATAAGGTACTAACAACCAAACATCATTCCTAACAAATTGTTCTAATTCATCATGCATTGCTTTTATCCAAGACCATCATTTAGTGCATCACTGACACATTCAGGTTATGCCTGAGATGTAAAACAAGCAAATTTGATCATGCTATGATACTTTAGTTTGGATTTGCCTCGTGTTCTTCTACCATCTCCAATATTACCAATAACATCATCAATTGAATGATTTTGATGTACAGTTGTCAACTCCCTTTCACATCTTTGACACTCATTTCCATCATGATATTCTTCCATCCTGCTTTCGTATTTGTTTGTCATTAAATACACTTAAATTGTCACCTTCTATCCCAGAATTCTCTTGCAATGAATATGTAGAAATAAAAACACAACTTTCTCAGATAGATGATCTTCATCAAACACAACATTTATAGATTCAACAACTATTCTTGTTCTTAAATTATAAATTTTATATGCAATTGTATTAGTTTCATATCTAAGAAAGATTCGTTCATCACTTTTTGCATCAATTTTTTCAAGATATTCTCTGTCATTCAGAATATAGCAAGTACACCAAAAAATATGAAAATAACTCATATTTGAGCTTTTACCTTTCCGAAGTTCACATGGTGTTTTTGACATACACGATCGTACATAGACTCGATTTATGATGTAACAAGTTGTATTTATTGCTTCCGTCCAAAAACGAATTGAAATAGACTTTGCATGAAGCATAGCATGAGCCATGTCTTGAAGAGTTATATTTCTTTCTTTCAACTACACCATTCTGTTGTGGTATTTTTGGAGCAGAGAACTCATGTACAATACCATGTTTCGGATAGAACTTATGAAAACATCATTTTCAAACTCTCTTCCATGATCACTCCGAATTCGTTCTATATTTCCTTTTGTATTTTTCAATTACAAGAACAAGTAATGGAACAGTTCAAATGTATCATATTTTTCTCTCAGAAATTTTTCCCAATTGGCAAGGTTTACAAGTTTCAGATTTATTAAGATTTAGCTTAGGCATATCTCTAACAATGTTTGAGCTAGAAAACTTTACCAGTGAACGGTAATTGACATGTCCTAATCTTTGATGCCACAAAGACAACTTGTCTTCCATTGCTTTAAAACATATTTTCTTTTCACTCTAGATGTAGCAATTGTTTGATGACCTTTTACATGTAAGAACATATTTATCGTCAGAATTCATTACTAGGCATTCCTTTTGATTGAACTGAACCTTGTGATGGATGTCACAAAATTGACTAATACTACTCAAATTAACAATCAATCCAACAACATATTGCACATTCTTCAGAAGGGATTGTCTAGGTGTATCTACATCTCCTTTTCCAAGAATTTTGCTTTTGTTTCCATATCCAAAGATAATGCTACTAGCGTTTTTGATTTCAACAAAATTTGACAAAAATTCTTGTATACATGTCATGTGCTTAGAACATCCACTGTCAAAATACCAAATGTTTGATTTATCTCTTTTAGCAGAAATGTAAGCTACATTGCAATAAAAGTCACTTTTTCATAACCATATTTGTTTTATTTTCGGTAGAGAATAATTACTTGAATCATACTTGAATTTCTTGTTGCAAATGAACTGTTTGTGCCCTCTTATTCCACATAAATAACATCTTGAAAAGTTGTTCCTATGATATTACATTGGAAATATTATTCTATAGTTATACCCATGATTGTAATGTCGATGTTTGAACCAAAATTTCTTTTGTTTACAATCTTCTTGAACGAATAGCTCTGTTTCTGATTTTCATACATTGTTGAGGCTAGATCTTTCGATTTTCCTCCGGATACAAACTTTATCTGAGAATTTCCTTTATTCCCAGTATATCCAGTTCGATGATTGTTTACTCTTTGTTTTCCTAATGAAAGTAAGTGATCAAGTTTTTCAGTGCCATTTGAGATCATTCTCAATTACTTATTTGTTTCTTCAAGTTGACTCTTGACTAGTATACTTCTTTTTCTTTTAGAGTTACCTCCTTTTGAATTTTTTGAAGTTATTTTTCTAACTTTTCATTTGTTTTAACCATTTGTATGTTCGGCTTGCTCATATTCAGCCACTCATTGTAGATAGTTTTCACATTTACTTCATCTTCTTCATTCTCAATCTCTTCAACCTTTTTGTCTTTATTTTCTTCAATTATTCCAATAAAGACAACAAAACTTGTTAGGTCTTCTTCATTACTTTCTTCAGAATCAGAACTTGATTTGTTGTATGTGATTAGTGACTTTCCTTTGATCACACTAGAATCTGCACATTCATTTCTTGTATGACCAAAAACTTTGCACTTATAACATTGTGTTTCTCGCAATCCCTTCAGAACACTTTCTCTCTTTGAAATACTTGGACATTCAGATTTAAAATATCCAAATCCCTTGCATTCATGACACTGAAATCCAGACTTACTTTCTTTCTTATTTCCTTGATCTTCATAGTTTGGCCGCCTAACTTCAGAATGTTCTTTCATAAACTTTCTAAATTTTCTGGTTAGCAGGACACCACTTTCTTCAAGATTATTTAACCTTGAGCTTTCATCTGTGACTTGAAGAATAACTCCTTTATTTCCATCTTTCGATGTATTCCCTTGTCCAAGTTGAAGCTCCAATTCATAGGTAGCTAGAATCCCAACAATTTCTTTAAAACTTGTGATATTTGTATTCAATGACATATTCATGGCTGCTTTTGAGCATGAAACTTTTTAGGAAAACATCGAAGTAATTTTTTTACCAACTTCTTGTATTCAAAAGCTTGGCCAAGTACCTTACTTCATTAGCGATTACATTCATTTTACTGCTGAATTCTTTGGCACTTTCATATTCTTCCATTTCCAATTTTTCGAATTGATAATCCAAAATATCAAGACGAGTTCTCTTAACATTTGAAGTGCCTTCGTGTCTAGTTTCCAATGTATCTCGCGCATCCTTAGCAGATTCACATTCTTGAGTTTTGTTGAATTCATTAATGTCTACAAATGAGAAAATAGCAGTAAGAGCTTTCGAATTGAATATTGAGTTCCTTTTCTGACTCGGTGTCCATTGATCCAAAGGTTTCTCCTTGACATTTCCATGTTCATCTATCACTGTTGGTGGATTCCACCTATTTTTATTGTACTCAATGTGTCTTCGTCGATGTCTCTTATATTGGCTCTCATTTTCTTTTTTCAGTATCCATAGTTTGAAACATGTAACATGATTGGTTTTCCAAAAGAGTATAAATCTCTTGGTCTTTCCATGTTGGTTTCTAGGATCTCAAACCAATAATTAGATTTTCTCAAAACTTTGGTTACATGTTCTGATACCAATTGAAAATAATAGAAAGACAATGTTGATATATATTTAAAACTAAGAGACACAGATATTCAAAATAATACCAATTTTATTTACGAATCAATCTTTTTAAATACACTTATTTTTCGTTACAACGTACTTAAAACTTCTACAGATAACTCTCCATGAGTTAGACCGTAAATAATCAACTTATTGTTTTTCTCTCTCACAATTGTATCTTGTATCTATCCGAATACACTTCCAATACCCAATTATCAAAATATCATTTATTGCGACACTCTTTTGATTCCTAAACCTAGGTGTTTCAACTCCTTTTATATAGTATGTTTCCACACCTGATCTTACCGTGAATCCAGGAACAGATTCCGTTGTCTTCAGCTTCATCTGCTTCCTATCTTCTCGTCCTTTGCAGTTTGACTCCCCCATCTTCTCGTTCTCTTTCAGTTTGACTTCTCCTATCTTCCAGTTTGAATTTTGAAAATAACCGAGCCGTATTTCTTCTCCTTGATATTATCAACATCCATAAACTTTAAAATAGATCTAACACAATTTTCAAATATAGCACTAACGACAATATTCTCATAATATGTATATATTGCATAGAGACGTCAATTTGGGTTGGGTTTAGTGGGTTAACCCAATCCAGCCCATTTAAAATATAGATGGGTTCTTAATAAATGAGTATAAATCTATATGGTTTATTGGATATAAAGCCCATTTTGCATTAAGCTTAATGGGTTTTGCTCATTTAACCCGATTTCATCCAATTTTAACTCGATTTCACTCAATTTCCCCCGATTTCACCTACTTTCAACCTTATTTCACCCAATTTTAACTCAATTTCACCCAATTTTAACCCGATTTCACCTCATTTTAACTCAATTTCACCGAATTTTAACTCGATTTTATCCAATTTCACAGGATTTCAAATTTATTTCATCCAATTTTAGTTCGATTTAACTCGATTTCATCATATTTCACCGAATTTCAACCTGATTTCGTCAAATTTTGACTCAATTTCGTCCAATTTTGACTCTATTTCATCCAATTTCACCGGAGTTCAAATTTATTTCATCCAATTTTAACCCGTTTTTTAACTCGATTTCATCACATTTCATCGAATTTCAACCCGATTTCATTCAATTTTGTCTCAATTTCACCCAATTTTAACTCGATTTCATCCAATTTCACATGATTTTAAATGTATTTCACCCGATTTTAACTCGATTTCATCATATTTCACCGAATTTCAACCCGATTTCATCCAATTTTGACTCAATTTCACCCAATTTCACACAATTGTAACTCAATTTTATCCAATTTCATCGGATTTCAAATTTATTTCACCCAATTTTTACTTGATTTTAACTCGATTTCATCATATTTCACCAAATTTCAACGTGATTTGATCCAATTTCACCCAATTTTAACTCGATTTCATCTAATTTCAGCGGATTTCAAATTTATTTCACCCAATTTTAACCCGATTTAACTCGATTTCATCATATTTCACCGAATTTCAATCTGATTTCATCCAATTTTGACTCAATTTCACCCAATTTTAACTCGATTTCACCAAATTTTATTGAGTTGAAATTCAATGACATTGGCTGAAATTGGGCTGAAATTCGGTGACATTGAGTGAAATCGAGTTCAAATTGGGTGAAATCAGGTGAAATTGGGTGAAATCGAGTTAAAATTTGGTGAAATTGGGTTAAAATTGGGTGAAATCGAATCAAAATTAGATGAAAATGGGTTGAAATTCGGTGAAATCAGGTTGAAATCAGGTTAAAATTCGTTAAAACTTAATGAAATTGAATTAAAATTGGATGGAATCGGGTCAAAATTCGCTAAAGTTAGATGGAATCGAATTAAAATGGGATGAAATCGATTTCATAAATTATTGTTTTGAATATTGAAACATTAATTATAATATCTATTGTATATAAGTATATATCATAACTGATAAATGATAAAATATATATACAAAATGTTAATTATATGAATAAACCCGTTAAACCCGTTTAACCTATTTAACCCAACCTATATAACTTCATTATTAAATGGGTCGGGTTGAATCCAATCCAATTATACTATATAACCATTTAATTTTAATGGGTTGGCGTCTCTAATATTGCATATTGAGAACTTCACCCATGTAGTAAAACACTAAATATGGTCGAATTCTTGTATATTTATATCCTTTTCACATGGGAACACACGGACAGAGTGCAAATGAGTGTGTTTTAAACTGCAGAAGCACTGCGATCAACGCAGGAAGGAAACAAAGGTATCTTGTGTCTCTGTTTCTTCTTCTTGCACCAGAGGATCAATGATGTTTTTTAATCCTTCAAAATCTATGGGGGAACCGGCTTTAGGCAGCACAAACCCATTGACATAGTAGGTCGGAGTAGCAGAAACCCCTCTTGAAGCGCTATACTGCACAAAGAAAGGCACGGATACGAAGAAATGCGGCCATCGTGAAGATTTGATGCCAGAAAGAAAGGCTAAGCTATGTTGTATTATTGATATGGTCCTATCATGAATTCATATGGAACAAAATGCGAAAAATAGGCGATAGGATTCATCACTCGTAGTTCCTTGGGATGTGGCCTTCTAAAAGGCTACAGCCACTAATCTTTGTAGCGTAATCATGCAATGTAAACCATTTGTTATTCTCATCCATTCATGAACGAGAGGGATTGGAAAAGAAATGGGGTATCCATAGATCAAAGTTCCAATTAGATATAGGTAAGAAAGGAAAGCAGAAGGGATCACCTTGAAGGAAACCCTGGTGGCAAGATCAGATTTTGTGTCAGTGAAGCCAGATTTGAGGACAGAGTGATACGAGTTTCCCAGTGTGACTGTCCCAAGCTTGACTATCTCTTCCACAACTGCAGGTCTTGATATGAGTTGCGTTTGTGCATTGTAGAACAATGCCTGTTAAAAACAATTTTACAGAATAACATATAATGGCCATAAACAAAAAATAAATACAAAAATACTAGAGCCTTCGTTTCAATTGGCCGTGAAACAGGCAACAAAACACAATACGCTACTTGGGGAAAGGTCCATTCTCCTAGACCCCGCAAGAGCGGATATTAGCCAATGACTACTGAAGTCAGCTACGATATCTTTAGAGTATATTTCCAATATCTCGTAAGAAAAGTTCGCAATTTTAGAAAGTACGAGATTTACACCAACCAAACCTGATGCTTGAAGAACCCTTCTAGCAATTTGAACGTGGAATTGGCGTCCAAGGCATTCACAATGTGCAAGGCCCTAGAAGCTACATATGCATTGTCATGGTAACTGCAATTCCAAAAACAAGAAATTGAAACCTCATTTTGGGACTACACACTACATAAAACACACATGATTCAGAAGCTTAAGATAATATGAGTACCAACTTAGGTACAACCAAAAGTGGCAAGCGTGGCTTTACAAGAAAACAAGCAACCGAGGACTCACTATTAGCAAAATCATTGAACAGTTAATTGTGAACCCATATAAGATTTTACACCACTTTGATTCGATCCAGAATTTCTCGTTTACCAATCATAAAACTGAAATCTAAAGGAAAATCAACGAACAACAGAAATCAAATACTAACGGTAGAGGGAGGAGGTGAACGACAAGAGAAACGCGAGATCCGTAGTGATCAAGAACCAGTTTCAGTGGCGACCAAGCGTCTCTGCTGTCGGGACAGACCGGATCGAAAAACGCTTCGATGAGTATCGTCTCCGGGTCAACGACCCGACCCGGTGGGTACACAAAGCCATCGTGTTTCGCTGGCGGCAACAGCTGTGTCCGTACATCCGTACAACATAATCCTGTAATGAGAAGGAAAAACAAAGCCCTCCGAGTCATTGTCTCTCTTTCTCTCCCTATATTCTTCTATGCTTCTCTGGATTGTTTGCTGATTTAACATATCACATACGGAGAAGGTGCAACCAACGGCTACGATTGCTGGGACGCTACGCGACATTAATTCTCTTAATCTCAGCCGTTGGTTTCGTTTGTGCTGACGTGGCAGAATCTGCTCTATGTAGATTATATTTGGTTTACCTTTAAATAGATGAAGGCGGGAAAGCTAGGAATGACAAAACAAAGTTTGGCATGTGTTGGAGAAAATTTCTCAACCTGTCCCTTCTCCATCGATGATAAATTTTCTTATATTCTTTGGTTTTTGCTAATATTTGTCAAATATGGTGATTTGGGGCTTGTGGCTTTATTGTTTCGTCTTATGATTCATTGCAGTATATAGTTTTTTTAATTGATTGTGGGTTTTAATCTCGAACCGAAATTCTGGTTCGGTAGGATTACGAGTAATGTTTCATCTAATAGCATTACTAAGTTTTGCCCCGTTTCATGTTTTCCAAGTGATGTTCGTAAATGTTTAAGTGATATCAATGAAGAGTTGCAACTTTGTGTTCGTCTCTCTTCGCCTTAGGAGCGGTTATTTCTAGTTCTTTATATATCCCATCAATGAAGAATTAGAGGGCATCACAAAAAAAAAAAAAATAGAAAACATAGCAATGAAAGCCATAATTTAGCGAACGAGAAACGTAGTATATCGGGATCATCAAAGGAGGATTACCGTGAGACTAAGGGCTGCAACCAGCGACGAAGATAAAGGAAGGACTGATTTCTGGAGTGCTACGTATTGTTTTGCTCACATTTCAACCATGGATTCACAAGGCTTGTCTGCCATGGCTTAACATATTTTTATTTTTCAAAGAGTTACATGGTTTTAGGGCACTAAAAGAGATGTATTCTCTTCATATTGGTCTAGGGGTTATTTAGGATTGTTTGGGGTTTTCTGCATATTGCGTGTTTGTGTTTATTGTGTACGTTTGTATGTTGATACTAGTACGTGTTAAACTTATGATTTATTATCTGTATTAAACATGATATACTTTCGACATGTTGAAGAATATATCATATATATATATATATTACTTTTTGTTAAGTTCTATTTGTGCTCTATGTGTAAGTGTGTTTATGTGTTTGTTGTTATCATATCAAATTTTTAGAACAAAAAGACATACAATTTTTGTATAATGTAATGGAATTAAAAATTATAAGGGGTTTAAAACTTCTTTCAGAATTGTGAAAGAGTAGTGAGTGCAATGGGGATAGTTTTATCTATTCATAGTAGAAACGACGAATGAACAAAAATATTTCTGTGTGTTTCTTTGACGCAATTACAAGATGAATATATAAAAAATGAGAAGTTTAATATAATTGGTTAAGATAGGAACAAACAGATATGGTTAGCATACAATCCGCACAAAAATATGCAACTCAATCGTTGACTTTCCATAACACCAACAACTGAATCGTTCACTTTCCATAACGCCCCTCTCAAGTTGGCGTGTTCGCTCAACTTGCTCAAGAACACATGAACTCTTTGCATTTTGGTAAAGATATCAGCTAGCTGTAATTGAGTAGAAAAATGTTATGTAGTGATAACATCCTCAAGAATCAAATCCCGTATAAAGTGACAATCGACCTTTATATGTTTTGTACGCTCGTGAAATACTGGATTAGAGGTGATGTGAAGCGCCGTCTGGCTATCACAATAGAGCCATATTGGTCTACTATGAGAGACACACATGTTTTAAGTAATGCCTTGAGCCAAATGAGTTCGCATGTAGTCATGACCATAGACGATATTCCGCTTCCACAGACGAGTGAGAGACCATATTTTGTTTCTTTGTTTTCCACGAGATCGATGAAGAACCAAGCTAGATAAACCATCCCGTCAAAGAACGTCGGCTCAAAGGACATCCGGCCAAATCAGAGTCACACTACCCATATACATGTAGATCTGAATCCGCTCGAAGTAAAATTCCCTATCTTGGATTACCTTTGAGATAGTAAACCATGCGAAGAGCTACATCCTAATGATCACGACGCGGAGCATGCATAAAATGAGATAAAATATGAATGAAGTATGAGAGCTCTAGGCGAGTGACAACCAAGTAAATCAATCGGCCAGCGAGCTGACTATAAGTTTCGGGATCCTTGAAGAAATCACTAGCCGTGGAAAACAAATGATGATTTTGATCCATGGGAAAGGCAGTCGGGTTGACACCGAGAAGTCTGATTTTGAAATTATATCTAAGACACATTTTTGTTGACATAAATAGATATCCGCCGAGTTACGTGCAACACCAATGAACAAGAAATACTTAAGAAGCTCAAGATCTTTCATGTGAAAATAGGATCCCAAATATTTATTGAAAGCATGTATGAAAACAAAAGAATTATCCGTAATGATCAAATCATTGACGTAGATCACGACTTGTAGAAGGAACCGCTGACGAAGAATGTAACAACGAATGGTTAGAAGGCGACTGAATAAAACAATAAGATCTAAGGGAATGAGCAAGATTTGCGAACCAATAACAGGGTATTTGTTTCAAGTCGTAAAGAGACTTCCGAAGGTGACATACATGGGAGAGGTCCGTAGGCTGAAAACCGAGAAGAAACTTCATGTAAATCTCCTCATAGAAATCACCATGGATAAACACATTGCGAATGTCAATCTGATGTACTTTCCAATCTCGACCAGAAATGACAGCGAGAAATAGCAAAACCGTGACTAACTTTACCGCCGGAGCGAATGTTTCTTCGTAGTCAATGTCCCCGACTTGATTGTTCTCGACAATAACCAAGTGCGCCTTGTACATTCAACCGATCAATCAAAACAATATTTTATGTTGAACACCTATTTACTTCTGATCGTTTTCTTTTCCGGAGGTAAGGGTTCAAGTGTCCAAGTATCGTTAGTCTGGAATGCATGAATCTCGATGTTTTTTTTCCATAGCCTATTTCCAATTGTTGTCGGTTAGTGCTTCTGGCTATGAGTGTTCATGACTTGTAGTAATGACGACAAGAAATGCAAAATGCTTTTGAGCAAAGTTCACACAACTCACATACTGCTGCATCAAAAATTCATTGACGATGAATTAGGCAAGAAGGTACAAACTTAGATCGTATAAATAACAAAGTCACGCAGTCCACTGGATTGAACCTTTGGTCATTGACCTCGGCCCAATACCAGTGAAGACGGATCAGAGGCGGGCAAACTAAAGTAACATGGTAAGAGAATCAAGATTTTTCCTAGACTGACATGGACGGAGGCCCGAAGATGGTAGGAGACTTAAGAGGCAAGAAAGAACTCCTTGGCTCCTAATTGAGATGATAAAGATAAGTTATACGAAGAAGCAGAAACATGGGTTGTCGGGGACGTAACAAGGACCAAAATAAAACAAGGTTCATGTTCTTCTAAATCTGACCAAGACCATTCTCATAAAGACGGAAGCACAATATCATCTTTTGGACACTATGTCACCGAGGCAAATGGAAATTGTTCCTCTCTGATAAGTACATCTCGTGACACAAAGAATATGTTACGATTAAGATCATAGAAGCGCCATTCCTTTTTACCGAAAGGGTATCTAAAAAATATGCAACGATGACTTTGATTTGAAAACTTATCACCGTTGGTGTATTGATGATGAACATAACAAAAAGAGTCGAAGACACGAAATTTAGCATGGAAAAGCCTCCACCCGGTCGGGCACAACTCATGCACGATCGGGCAAAAGCTACGGCAAATTTTGTGCGCAAGTCACGCACGATTCGGGCTAGGAAATGCCCGACCAACTGCCTTGTACCTGAGCGGGCGCACACCATGCCCGATCGGGCACCCCTTGCAGCCACACGACCTGTACGTTCTGCCCTAGCCGCACCCGAGCGGGCACAATCAATGCCCGAGCGGGTCGCGACCCGAGAAACTAGCAAAGTTTAGTAAAATTAACTTAAAACAAAAGGGAACTCGTGGGGGCAATTAAGGAAACACTTAGACCGACTTAAAGTGCATAAAATGAGGCAGAGGACGACATTAGAGAGAGCTTACATTGAACCTTTCATTCAGTTCGTGATTGGAGAAGAAACTCTTGCGAGGAGGCAAGCAAGGAGCATTGGAGATCAACCCGACACTTCGGTTTCGCTTGGTTTTCATGTTCCTTAGACTTTCTACTTTGTTTATGTTTGTTTACAGACGCATGAGCGAGTAGTTTGTTTGTTCTAGGAGAAGGGGTTAGCCCTTGGCTATCCCGGAACCACTTTAGATCTATTTCGAATGCATCTTCCCGTTTTAGTTTATCTATTCTCTATCTGAGCGCTTAATTGACTTGTGTTTACAAAGGCCACGTAGATGCATGTGTTAGGGATTAGGAGAAGGACCGAAAGGAGAATTCTAGTCTTGGAAGATCAGGTTTAGAACAACCGAGGTTAGGCCACGAAAGTAGGGTAGC
>CM071860.1:53867418-53881405 GCA_036759665.1 Gynandropsis gynandra | reverse complement strand
TGGATGTCACCCGATCGCTTGGTTGAGCGGCCCGAGTCGTGTAAACTTTCGGGGCAAACTGGATGGATCAATGCCCGAGCGGGTATACTTCTTGCACCCGATCGGGTAAGGCTACCCGATCTCATTGCCTTTGTGCCCGGGTCGTGCTGGGTGTGCGGCTAAAACCCCGTAGGTTTTACCCGAACGGGTGGATGAATAGTGCCCGACCGGTCACCCTTGTCTCCTTGTAATTTCTCTTTTCCGCTCGTTGCTCGGGTGTTTCTCTGGGTTCTGGAGCTCGTTCTTGGCTCTGGGTAGATATTTCTTTAATTCAGGTGGTTTTGAACAGGAATCCTTCATTTTTAGCTCATTTAGGCCTTGTCACCTAAAAACCTGAAAACCAACAAAACGGGTGTGTGAAGCTCGAAATCATATCAGATAAGTACATGTATACAAGGAATATAAGCGAAAATGACTCTAAAACCTATCCTAATATTGATACACTTTCAGTGTTATCAGGCACCACGACCACAAGAGGTTCTATCGGGAGGTTCAGAAACAGATCCTCGTGAGCATGTCAACGAAATTTGTCTAAGGGATTGTATGACGGTGGATCAGCCTACTTCAATGTCTCAAAGGGATGAAGCATCTATCACAGAAGCGGAAACGACTGTCAATAAGTTTAAGGAGAAGCTTGATGAGAAAGAGGAGCCAAAGTACGTAAAACCAGATCTGAGGCCACCTCCATTGCCATTCCCACGACGTCAACGCATGAAGACGGTAGATCAGCCAAGTCCCTCGATATTTGAAAAAGGAAAAGAAGCTAACACGGCAGCGGATAAGGCTACGGACATTGATAAGCATGAGAAGAAACCCGAGATGGAAGTAGAGTTGAGCAGCCGTGCGCTATCGATTTCGTGTTCCCCGACAACACCTTTGAGAATTTAGCCGAGGAAGTTTGTGAGGAATTTTGGAATACGGATTCCCTAGATATGAATTTCATAGCAGCTGGAGAAGGATTATACAAGGCACCAAACGAGCTGCTTGACAACAAAAAGAAGAGGGAATCCCCCGACCGGGACTTCCGCACAACCCGAGCTAAATGTGGTGCAAATCAGTACATAAACGACCCCGAGATGCCGAGAAGCTACACGTCAACATCCAACACACAATTGGAGCATTGACAAGGCACCCAAGATGAAGATGAAACCTTCACCACAAAGGCTCACGCACCAAAAATTTCTGGAGACGCTGAAGGAAACAAACGATGAACGCCTAACCGGTTTCATGGAGTACACAACCGGACGTATGGACAGCTTGATAACGCGTAAAGTGTATCAATTTTAGGTTAGGTATTAGTATCATTTTCACATATATTTGCTATACCCAATCGAGCACACTATGCACGCAAGACGCTACGCACACGACGACGTCGAGGACGTCCACCTGATGAGTAACATCGTGGTCAGGCTTGTGACCTTAAACAAGCGCTTCTCAGGAGGCAACCCGAGCCCCATATCCTTTAGTTATTTCGTTTTAGTTCTTTTGGGAGTTCGACTCTTATTCTTTTCACAAGCATGCTCCTTACCAACAACCCCGATGTATCGTACTGTCTCCTTTGGATTGTGTGACTTTTGTTACAGGTTTTCCACTTTGAAATCATCCACAACATAAAGAAAGACGCGTGCGCCCAGCTACATCAACTCGGGACAGCAAGCACACATCAGGTGCACACGTTCCTATTTATAGGATTTTTCCCCGAGTTTTTGCGTGTTAGTCCTTCTCTTAGGTATTGAACACCGGGACGATGTTCCGTTCAAGTCTGGGGGGTATTCTTTAAATTTCATGATTGTGATTAGGATTTAGATGTTGAGTTCTTCGTTTTGTTTTTTTAGGATAAGACGGACGGATATCTAGTACGCAAAATTTCGAACTTTAGTCACATTATGCAACTTTGTCGAATCGGGAACAAAAGTCTAGGTTTGCTGAAACATACCTTTAGATATCGATTAGATAGTGGTCGTGCATGAATCCATAGCCTATAGTTGTATTCCTTCCCTTAGGCTTCAATATCAAGCACTTATATCTCCGAGCGTACCTTTCATTCCTTGTTTTGTTTCGATCATTATATTTCCACACACTCACACTCCGCTGTCAATAGACTAAGTTCTTTAACTTTTTCAGCCCTACATTGACATGAGTGCATCAATATTGATGGTTCGGGTCTAAGTGGTGGGTCGAGGCGGTTTTCTACGTCCTAAGGGTTAGAGTCGATGCGTATTCACACTAGTTAATCAAAAAGAAAAAAAAAAGAAAAGGAAAAAAAGAAAAAATCAGCAAAAACGCAACCTCTTCACGCCGCTAAGGTTACGAGACCTTATGAGTGTACCAATTGGTAACCTGGGTCTAAGTAGAAGGCTGTCCTCTTTAACACCGACGTCCTAGAAAACGAGTTCCAATTTTCAGAAAAATGTGTGGAAACCGAAAAAAAAGAAGAAGAAAAAGAGAACCGGAAAAGAAGAAAAATAGTTGTCTTAAGAATGGTATCGAACTGTTTGCGCATTAGATAGGTATGGAGATTGCTTGGATGTTGTCTATGGGTTAGTGAAATGAACTCAGGACATGTGTAGGATTGCACGGTTAGTGGCTTTCGGTAGATAGGGGTCTAAATTTGGTGCTCTTAGATCTATGTTCGTGTGACGCGTTGACAAACGGGACGAGAATCGGCAAGGAATAGCCACTACCCGTACGGGTAACTCCCTAGCCCGAGCGGGCATTTGTTACGGGGATTTTGTCCAGCGAATTGTGCACGAGTCGGGCAAGAAATACCACGCCCGGGGCCTCAGCCCGAGCGAGCAGCAAGTCAGCCCGAGCGGGCAGCAGCTCAGCCTGAGCGGGCTGCCTCTTTTCCATCGCGTTCTTGTGCGATCTTCCGCGCCGTACCCCAGCGGGTCACTTACCCTGCCCGCGGGGGTCGCGTCCGTCACCTGCATTTTCAAATAAGTTAATTTGACTTAAAACAAATGGGATTTCGTGGGAGACTTATACAATAAGGAAAACGCCTTTAGAGAAGAGGAATAAGTCATATTTCACTGGAGAAAGTATTGGCAACGTGGCCAACTTAATCAAGATTTGGAAAACTCAAGAAAAGGCAACAAAGGGAGGTGGCTGCTGGAAGGAATGAGAGGAGAGCTGGAGGGACGAATGAAGACAGAAATCAAGAGAGAAAAGTGAGCACACAGAGAGAAGGAGAAGGAGAGCAGCACACACACACAAGGGCGAAGGACGGAGCGAGGAGGCTGGAGCGTGGAAGAGCTATTGAAGACATCGGTAATAGAATATGGAGGGATCTTATTCTTTATCCATGTCTAATATAGTTATCTTTTGTGTTTCTTTTGCTGAGTTCATGTCATAGTAGGTCCACAGCCATAGGTTAGAGAGCTTGGCCGATATGTAACGAAGTCTTGTTCTTAATGCTTGGTGATTCTTAATGCTTTTGTTCTTGAACGCCACTTGAATGAATGATTTTGGTATTTGATCGTTTTCAGATTGATTGGTTGTTTTTAATGCTTTCGTTCTTGTACGCCACTCGAATGAATGATCATAGAAGTTTAATGAATCTACGCCAGGGGATTAGACTTTGGAACTTAGCAATGATTTAGGATTTAATCGGTTTAGAATCTACACCAGGTCGATCGATTGAATATAGGGATTAGAATAGTGGTCTTAATGCGTCTAGTAGGTGAGATACACAATTGGGAGATTGGTATACGCATGCTAGATAGTGGACAATTTTACGCCAGTCAGTTCCTATATTAGAGCTTGAATTCCCTGAACTCGTGATAATATCTGAGACCATGATCTTGTTAGAACTCCGTTGCATCATCGTGCATCTCTCGACACATGTGGTATTTAGTCATTGAGTTTATCCTGTTAATTAGTTTAGTTTAGTTTCGTTCACATTCCCATCATTCATCGATTTCACACGTCTTATTTATTAGTTTACTAACTTTAGAGTTGCATCGATTCCTCGTGTTCGACCCTGGTACTATATGATCCGTATTCTTGTGGAAGCGTTAGTCTAGGTAAATTATTACTTGAGATAAACCACATCAAAGCTTGATAAAAACAATCAAACATCAATAAAAGCCAAGGTAGAAAGAGTTCAAAGGGTGATACTGTGCTAGTGCTTATAGATATTTGTTTGGAAAAGACAGTGGAATGGTTCAATAGATATAGGTTGAAAATAGCTACTGGTAATGATTCTCAAAAGTTAACAACGTATGTTGAGAAAATGTTACATAAACGGTTTGGACAGACATCCAAGATTGAGATTATTAAATTGACCAAGCTGAGCGATGACTACGAGGTTGATGTTGCGTTCAAGTTAAATAAAATTAACCTAAACTATCTGAAGTGCACGACACGAGTGTAGTACTCTAGGTGTCAATCCCACAGGAACTACGTAACACAGACTGAACTCAAACAAGTGAATCAAACTGGCTATGAACAAATATGGTTTTATGATCAAATAACTAAAAGCAAATAAACTACCGAGTTCTCGACCATGAAACAAATACTCTAGGTTACGGTTTCACCACAATGCTCTCCATAACCAACAATCAATCAATCTAATATGCACTTCCAATCAAAGCACCTAAGGCAGAAGATCCTAATATGATTTCTACCCTCTTGCAAGGCAAAAAAAACATGATCTAGTCAATCCACCCTCTACTTTCGTGGCTGATACCTTAACCAAAATCCATCAAGTTCTGTGATTCATCCGATTAATCCTCAATCGTTACTAGTCTACTTTCGTGACCTAGTCTCGATTGTTCTAAGTTTGAATGTCCGGGATTAGAATTCTCCTTTCGGCTCTTCTTCTAAGTTTCTAAAACATGCATCTACTTAGCCTTCGTAAATACACGACATATAAATACTGAGATAAAGAATAGAAAAACAAAAATAGGGAGATGCATTCATAAATCAATAAAAAGAGGTTTCGAGATTGTGATAACACGTAATTTGTTATAGTTTTTATATCATTCTTAGGTCTAGTTTAGAGTAGATTATTTATATTTCATTCATCTATTGAGCATATTCGAAGACTTTATCCACATTTCGTGTTTTGTGTAGGAAACGAAGGATTGAAGAGAAACACGAGTGATTATGCAATCTAAACCCGAAAACGAAGCTGTGTAACAAGGTTCGGCTTATGCAAGGCCACGGATGGAAGCGAGTACTCAAATACCGAGCGAAAGGAGCGGAAACTACACTTCAAGACATGCCCGCTCGGGTGGATTGAGAGTGCCCGGTCGGGCTGAATCATTCAAGAAAACCCCGTAGCCTTACACGACTCGGGTGCTCAAAGGATATGCTCGGGCATAGGTGCCCGCTCGGGTGCATTAGGAGTGCCCGCTCGGGCTGATTCATGGCAGAAAACCCCGTAAGTTTGCACGACTCGGGCTGATGAAGTACACGGTCGGGCATGGTGCCCGATCGGGCTCATTTGTGTGTGCACGATCGGGTAGGTCACCTGCACGATCGGGTAAAGAGAATGCCCGCTCGGGTCCAGCGTTCCAACAAACTTTCCTAAGATCTAGATCGGCAAAATTAAAAGGGAAAAATCAGATCTAAAAAGGGGGGGCGAACCAGAACACAATCAGGGGAGATTTGGAGACATTAGGGCAAGGAGAAGAAGGAAGAAAACGACGGATCTACGGATCGGGAGCGAGAAGAATCTACCGAAGGCATCGGTTTATGAATAGGGAGTCATCTCTTTCTACATCTATGTCGAATCTAGACTTCTCTTGTGTTTCCTTGTCTGTATTTATGTCTGAGTAGATTCCTTGCCATGGGTTAGAGAGATTTGCTACGTTGTAATGAAGTCTTACGCTTAATGAATGGTGATGCTTAATGCTTTCATTACCTGTACGCCACTTGAATGAATGAATTTGGTTTCTATCATGTTTTCAGATTTCATGGTTGTTCTTAATGCTTTCTCTACCTGTACGCCACTTGATTGAATGATCTTAGAAATCTAATAAACCAACGCCAGGGCATTAGGTTTCGGAACAAAGCCATGATTTAGGGTTTAGCCGGTTTAGAATCTACGCCAGGTCAATCGGTTAAATCTAGGGATTAGGATAGCAGACGTAATGCGTCTATGCATGTAAGATGCGCAATGGATACATTGGCATATGCATGCTAGATAGTGGACAAGTCTACGCCAGTCAGTTCCTATAGGAGAGCTTGAATTCCCTGAATCCATGATAGTGCCTTAGACCAATTATCCTTTTAGAACTTCATTACATTTTTATGCAAACTCTCGACACCCATGGTGCCTAGTCATAAAGTCTATTCTCTTCGATTTAGTTTAGTTCAGCTCAATCAAAATCACAACTTTAGTCACCTCACACGTCTAATTCAATTAGTTCAATAGCTACGAAGTCGCATCAATTCCTTGTGTTCGACCCTAGTTGCTACACGATCCGTATTCTTGCGGAAGCGTTAGTCTAGGTTTTATAACTCGATATAACGCATATCAAGTTTTTGGCGCCGTTGCCGGGGAATTGATTACGGCTTAGGAGTTAGGAAACTTTTAGATTAGACATTAGGTTTTTAGGAGTCTTGTTTGTTTCTTGCTTTTTCGTGTTTTTGTTTGTCATTTCGTTTAGAGTCAAGTTCTTTTGCTTCTCGTATCTCACGTGATCTTTGTGTTTGTCTTCTTTTTCTTGTGCAGCTTAATTGTGCATGAGAAACACCGGAAAAGCGGATCTAGTTTTCGACCCCGACATCGATAGAACGCTCCGAAAACTACGGAAAGAATCGAAAGCTAGTGCAAGCAATTCAGTTGATAACACGCAAGCACATTTGGATTTTCAAACCGAGGAAGTGATTGAACAACCGTTTGTTGAAGAGCTAATGGCCGAACGTCAAGATATGAACGTTCAAAACGCGCAACGAGTGCAACCGGCACTGACCTATGGATCATACACGGTCCCTAGGCACACGCAGCTCTTATCTTGCATTGCAAGAAGAAACGCCCGCGTAGAGCTTCAACCGGCATTTATTCAAATGCTTGGTAACGCGGCGTTTAGAGGGAGACCAACCGAGGACCCAAACCAGCATCTCACTGATTTCAAGATGCTATGTCGAACCATAAGGGCTGGAGATGGGGTATCGGATGAGGATATAATGCTAGCTGCTTTCCCGTTCTCGGTGAAAGATAGAGCACAAGATTGGCTATATTCGCAACCAGCGAATTCTATTGCGTCATGGGATCAGCTAGAGGAAAAATTTATGACGAGATTCTTCCCTCAAAACAAAGCTCAGCTAGCCAAGAACAACATCAACACATTTGTGCAAGGGGCAGCCGAGAGTTTGTATGAAGCGTGGGAGCGATTTAAAGGCTACCAACGCCTTTGCCCACATCACGGTATGGATCAAAGTTACCTCATATGCAACTTCATGCAAGGTTTATCGGACAATACGAGGATTTTGATCGTAGCCGCTGCTGGAGGTTCCTTAAGCAACCTCACCTTCCCACAAGTCGAGGATCTCATAGATCGTATGGCTTACGAAGGAAATCAAACCGCCGGAGAGTATAATCGCAACACTCCAGCGAGAGTAGCTAACGTGGATAATACGCGATCCATATATGCCGAGTTAGCGGAAATGAGAGCTGAAATGAGAGCTGAGATGAAAAGTGAATTCAATGAGCTCCGCAATATGATGTCCGGAATGAATCAGCAAGAATATTATGAGCAGCCGGATGAGCAAGGAATTCAAGGGTACGAAGGGGTGAACTATGTGAGCAACGCCCAACCTTTGGGTAATACCTACACACCCGAGTGGAGGAATCACCCCAATCTCTCGTACAAGAATTCCGACGGTGCATTCAATGCACAACGAGCATCGGGAAACTTTCAACCGCGTTTGATGCAACGCAATCAGAATTTCCAGCCGAGGACGCAGCCCCAAAATCAGAATTTTCAACCACGTGCGCTTGCTCCTCCGCAACAAGAAGTTAGACCCGATATCACATCAATGCTAGCTCAAATCATACAAGAGCAAAAGAACCAAGCCAATGATATAAGAGCGTTGAGAACAAGTCATGAAGAGATGAGAGCAGAAAATCAAGAGATGAAAAATGAGTTTGTGGAGGTGAAAACGCATCTTAAGATCTTGGATACTCAAGTCTCACAACTCGCTGCACAATCATCACGACCGCAAGGAATTCTACCGGCGCGGCCGGAAGTAAATCCTCGTGAACACGTCAATGCCATATATCTTCGGAGTGGCAAAGTGGTGGATCAGCCCACTCATTTGATGTTTGAGAAGGATGAAGTGACTAGCACAGCAGTGGAAAATGGCAGCTACGTTGAGAAGCGAAAAATGAAAACCGAGGAAGAGGAAGAGCCGAAATACGTGAAACCGGAACCAAGACCGCCTCCTCTCCCATTCCCACAACGTCAACGTAAGAGACTGATTGATCAAACCATTCCCTCGACATTCGACGAAGGTGAATCATCCAACAAAGCAATGAAAAATGGCAGTGGCAGCAAAGAGTACAAAAGTAAACCCGAGGAGGAGGGAGAGCCGAAATACGTGAAATTGGAACCGAGATCACCTCCTTTGCCATTTCCTCAACGTCAACGCAAAAAGGATGATGACGCTCAATTCATGGTGCCTAGCCATAAAGTCTATTCTCTTCGATTTAGTTTAGTTCAGCTCAATCACAATCACAACTTTAGTCACTTCACACGTCTAATTCAATTAGTTCAATAGCTACGAAGTCGCATCAATTCCTTGTGTTCGACCCTAGTTACTACACGATCCGTATTCTTGCGGAAGCGTTAGTCTAGGTTTTATTACTCGATATAACGCATATCAGATTGCCATGGGCTAATCCCTTCTCTTAGAACAAAACTACTACTGAGACATGAGTTTGAAGCAAAACATCATGAAAGAAATAGATAGTCTAGAGAGCATAGAAATCAAACAAAACGAAGTCTGAATTGGTTTTCAAATTCTTCCCTGAATATCTCCTGCTCTACGGCTCTTAACGGTGCCCAAGAAACGAGAGAATCCCTCCTAAAAGTTATGAAATAAACCAGGGGACTCCCCTCGTGAAAATTCAGTTCAAAACCGAATAAGAAAACTTGCTGCTTATGTGCTCGACCGGGCTTGACAATATGCCTGACTAAGTTGCCTTTCTTTCCTTTTTGTGTAGACCGCGTCCCTGTTTCATTTTCCTTCTAACGACATGCCATGTTTCCTTTTCTTTGTTGGGTTATGCACCCAACAGGACACAACAAGCAGCTCGATCCGACATTTCTTCAAAAGGGCGATCGACCAGGCTTTGCATGCGCCCGACCCATGCATTCTCTTTGGTGCATTGTTCTGTTTGTGAGCCCGATCGGGTTGTCTGATGTGCTCAGTTGGGCACTAGACTTTAGTTGCCCGAGCTCTCTTCTTCCATTCACCTGGTCGTGCTGCTGGATTTGTGCTCGGTCGTGCGTATTGGCATGCTCGACCATGCATGTCCCCTGTCTCGGCAGTTCATATCTTGCTCATTTCTTGTCAGTTTCTCATCCCATTTTCTCCATTGTGATCCTCGAAACTCGTACTTTGTCTCGTGTTTGTTCTTTTTCTCCAAAACGAACCAAATACGTCTCAAAACCTGCATGAATATGTGAACACGAAAAGAAGTAAAACATATACTAAATCACACATAAACATCACAATTATCATCACGAACATCTCTAAAATCATGCAAGAAATGTGTACGAAAACGAAATGATTAAAATCCCCCTGACTTGAATGTTTTCTTATCCCTAAGCAAACGTAAACGTGGAACACATGGGAGATACAAAAACAAGAATTCCCCTTTCTCTTAGAGACACCGCCAAAGCAGACCTAATCGATCAACTAACAAGTTGTGAGCATATTCAGCCTATTACTTTTCAATCTTCATCCTAGGTTCACCATGGCTACCCACGGGAAAGAAAATTAAAGGAACACCAAGCAAGATGCCACAACTCTCTCCACCAAAAAAGACTTCAAACAAGTGTTTAACATAGAATAAAAGAGGATTCTTGTTTCCTTTATGAGCTTCTTTATTCTCTTTTTCTTATTCCTTTTTTATATTATGCAAACACACTAAGTTCTTAGGACGCCCGATTTGAATGAATCCATCCTCTACTTAGACCCAAGCTACCATTAATGGTATACTCTGGCATCTCAATCAAGAGAACATCGAAGTATATGCCCTTTTTTTATTATGCCATGCCCTTAGGATGTAGAACGATGATCTCCAACCCACCACTTAGACCCGAACCATCGAAAAGATATCAAGGTCGATGAACTTATATCGATTTTAAATCATGCTTTTATCATTATTTCTATCGACAACGGTGTGTTAGTGTGTGCTCCGATCCTGCAAAAACAAGCTCATTTTCATATGATCGAATTACCCTCGTAAAAAATAAGTAAAGCATCGTCTACACAAAGTATAATCATCTGGATAGAGAGAATGAACAAGAGAACCACACGTAACACTAGGATTCCCAAAGAACTACAACTTTTTCGCTTTTCAACCGACTAATAAGCTCTAACGCTTAGAAAAACTAAGCTCAAACATGCAAGATATCACAAAAAAGGACAGCTTTTTAAGCATCCTAGGTTCAGAATTCATCTCAAAACGTGGCACCAGACAAGTGTCTAGGACGATTCTGACTCAAGTTAACAAAATAAAACTAAAACTAAACTAAAAAACTACAAAACCAAAGATGAAAAAGTAAAAGAAAAGGAAACGAGATCACCTAACAAATGTGAGCTGCCCCCAGACTTGAATCGAACGACATCCTCAACGTGAAGCTCCGATGAAGGGTAAGAGAAGTGTGATCACGTTGTCTTTTTTTTTTTTGTTTTTTAACCAAAATCTAAGTCCTAAACTAAAGAGCTATGAAAATAAGAAAAGAAAATGCTGGGTTGCCTCCTAGAAAAAGCTTATTTAACGTCCGTATGCTTGACATCTCAATGCTTCATGTGTTCGCGACGGGTGGATTGAAAAAGGAAATGGATTTTCCGCTTTCGATGGGTTGAGCAGCTTGGTAGAGCTTCAGTCTCTGACCATTAGCTATGAACGTTCCATTTGTCTCGCTCCATAGCACCATTGCTCTATGCGGGAATACCTCTCGTACTTGAAAAGGACTAGACCAACGAGATCGTAGTTTGCCGGGAAAAGCTTAAGACAAGAGTTAAATAGTAGAACCAAATCACATGGCTGAAAGTCATGAGGGAGGATCTTCTTGTCATACCATCTCTTAGCGTGCTCTTTATAGATCTTAGAGTTCTCATAGGCCTCGAGTCGGAGCTCGTTGCGCACTACTGTCATTCCTCTTTTCTTTGGCACGACATGCATAAGGCTCACCCATTCGCTATCCGAGATATGATAAATGATACCTGCATCCAAAAGTTTTAGGATCTCCTTTTTCACTACCTCTTTCAAATTTGGATTCAGCCTCCTTTGAGCTTCGATAGAGGGTTTGTGGCTGTCCTCCATGAGAATTCTGTGCATGCATAATGAAGGGCTCATTCCCTTGATGTCGTCGATGGTGTATTCGATCACTCTCCTATGCTTTCTTAGGCAAGCGAGTAGGTTTCGTGTCTCATCTGCGTTCAAGTTAGAATTCACAATAACATGGTATGTTTCATTGCATCCAAGGTACTCATACCAAAGAGAAGAAGGAAGAGGTTTGAGCTCGAGTTTATGCGCCTTCTCTACTGCGAAATCAGCATGTGTTCTTTGTGGAATCTCCTCGTGTGGGGCATCCTGTAGTGCTTCGATGGCATTCATGAATTTTGTGTAGAGCTCGGCTTCTTCATCTGTGAGTTCTGCATCCCTGCAAACCTTCGTCAAGCATCTCTCAAGAGGGTCAGAAATACTTACCTGATAATCGTGTCATTTGTCAATTCTTCCAACAAGTCAACTATAAAAAAAAGACCTGTCAAGGAGGGTCCATTCATAGAGCTGGACAAGTTGAACTTTATCTTCTCGTCTCCGACACATAGAGAGTGCTTCCCTTGTTGTACGTCGATCATGGCACCTGCACTGGCTAAGAAAGTCTTATCCAAAATAATAGGCACCTTAGGATCTTGTTCTATGTCTAGTACAACGAAATCTATGGGTATACAAAAATTACATACTTTGGTGGGGATATTTTCAACAATTCCCACCAGATACCTTACCAGACGATCTGCAAGTTGTAGAGATATCCTGGTAGGTGATAACACGTAATTCGTTATAGTTTTTATATCATTATTAGGTCTAGTTTAGAGTAGATTATTTATATTTCATTCATCTATTGAGTATATTCGAAGACTTTATCCACATTTCGTGTTTTGTGTAGGAAACGAAGACTTGAAGAGAAACACGAGTGATTATGCAATCTAACCCCGAAAACGAAGTTGTGTAACAAGGTTCGACTTATGCAATGCCACGGATGGAAGCGAGCACTCAAACACCGAGCGGAAGGAGCGGAAACTACACTTCAAGACATGCCCGCTCGGGTGGATTGAGAGTGCCCGGTCGGGCTAATTCATGCCAAGCAACCCCGTAGGTTTGCACGACTCAGGTGCTCAAGGGACATGCTCGGGCATAGGTGCCCGCTCGGGTGGCTTTACAATGCCCGCTCGGGCCAATTCATCCAAGAAATCACCGTGCGTTTTACCCGTTCGGGCTGAGAGTCTACACGATCGGGCATGGGTGCCCGTTCGGGCTTGAAAGAGGCAACACGGTCGGGCAGAGTGGTTGCACGAGCGGGTGCATGATGTGCCCGCTCGGGTCCAGCATTCCAACAAACTTTCCTAAGATCTAGATCGGCCAAATTAAAAGAAGAATGAGATCTAAAAAGGGAGAAAGGAACCAGAACACATCAGAGGAGAAGGAGAGACACTAGGGCAAGAGGAAGGAGGAAGAAAAGGACGGATCTACGGATCGGGAGCGAGGAGAATCTACCGAAGGCATCGGTCTATGAATAGGGAGTTATCTCTTTCATTATCTATGTCAAATCTAGACTTCTCTTGTGTTTCCTTGTCTGTATTTATGTCTGAGTAGATTCCTTGCCATGGGTTAGAGAGATTTGCTACGTTGTAATGAAGTCTTACGCTTAATGAATGGTGATGCTTAATGCTTTCATTACCTGTACGCCACTTGAATGAATGAAATTGGTATCTATCATGTTTTTAGATTTCATGGTTGATTTTAATGCTTTCTCTACCTGTACGCCACTTGATTGAATGATCTTAGAATCCTAATAAACCAACGCCAGGGCATTAGGGTTCGGAACTTAGCCATGATTTAGGGTTTGCCGGTTTAGAATCTACGCCAGGTCAATCGGTTAAATCTAGGGATTAGGATAGCGGTCATAATGCGTCTATGCATGTAAGATACGCAATGGATACATTGGTATATGCATGCTAGATAGTGGACAAGTCTACGCCAGTCAGTTCCTATAGGAGAGCTTGAATTCCCTGAATTCATGATAGTACCTAGACCAATTAACCTCTTAGAACTTCGTTACTTCATTAGGCAAAATCTCGATACCCATGGTTCTCAGCCATAAAGTTTTATCTCATCAATCTAATTTAATTCAGCTCAACCACGACTCCAATTTTAGTCTTCTCACGCGTCTATTCAATTAGGTTGTTATCTCATTAGTCGCATTAACTCCTTGTGTTCGACCCTAGTTACTACACGATCCGTAATCTTGCGGAAGCGTTAGTCTAGGTAATTTATTACTCGATATAACGCATATCAAGTTTTTGGCGCCGTTGCCGGGGAATTGATTACGGCTTAGGAGTTAGGAAACTTTTAGATTAGACATTAGGTTTTTAGGAGTCTTGTTTGTTTCTTGCTATTTCGTGTTTATTTTGTTTGTCTACTTGTTTAGAGTCGAGTTCATTTGCTTCTCGGATCTCACGTGATCTTGTGTTTATCTTC
>CM071860.1:53850499-53863922 GCA_036759665.1 Gynandropsis gynandra | reverse complement strand
AGAATCTACCGAAGGCATCGGTTTATGAATAGGGAGTTATGTCTTTCCATATCTATGTCGAATCTAGACTTCTCTTTTGTTTCCTTTTCTGTATCTATGTCTGAGTAGATTCCTTTGCCATGGGTTAGAGAGGTTTGATATGATGTAACGAAGTCGTATGCTTAATGAATGGTGATACTTAATGCTTTCATTACTTGTACGCCACTTGATGAATGAAATTGGTATTTTATCATGTTTTCAGATTTCATGGTTGATCTTAATGCTTTCATTACTTGTACGCCACTTGAATGAATGATGTTAGGAGTCTAATAAACCAACGCCAGGGCATTAGGGTTCGGAACTTAGCCATGATTTAGGGTTTGCCGGTTTAGAATCTACGCCAGGTCAATCGGCTTAATCTAGGGATTAGGATAGCGGCCATAATGCGTCTATGCATGTAAGATACGCAATGGATACATTGGTATATGCATGCTAGATAGTGGACAAGTCTACGCCAGTCAGTTCCTATAGGAGAGCTTGAATTCCCTGAATCCATGATAGTGCCTTAGACCAATTATCCTTTTAGAACTTCGTTACTTCATTAGGCAAACTCTCGATACCCATGGTTCTCAGCCATAAAGTTTTATCTCTTCGATCTAATTTAGTTCAGCTCAACCACGATTCCAAATTTTAGTCTTCTCACGTGTCTAATTCAATTAGTTTAATAGCTACGAAGTCGCATCAATTCCTTGTGTTCGACCCTAGTTACTACACGATCCGTATTCTTGCGGAAGCGTTAGTCTAGGTTTTAAAACTCGATATAACGCATATCAGTAGGCTTGAGCTCTTCGAAGTTCATCCTCTTGTAGACCGAATATGGCATGAGGTTCACATTTGCTCCCAAATCACACAGGGCCTTGTCAATGTCGATATCCCCTATGGTGCATGGAGTGGAGAATTTTTCGGTGTCCTTCAATTTCGGGGCAGCTTGTTTTGGAGAATGGCATTGCATTTCTCGGTGAGTGCTACTGTCTCACTCTCTTCGATGTGCCTCTTGCTTGAGAGAATCTCCTTGAGGAATTTGGCATATGTAGGCATTTGTTGGATAGATTCCACGAACGGGATGTTGAAGTGGAGCTTCTTCAGGACCTTTAGAAACCGTCCAACTTTCTCTTAATTCTGTACATTTTGTCAAACAAAGATGAATCAGCGGAAGCGAGATAGAAACATTAAGGGCGAGCGAAAAATCAAGAGAATTAGAGAGAATAAGAATAACTATTTTTATCTTGTAAATTTTGGATACAAAGACACCTATTTATACAACAAATCCTAATAAATATAAAGCAGAAAAACAAGAAAAGTTCAAGTACAAATGCAAAGCACAAATTCAGATGTAGCATGCATGGGCTAGAGCGGTCAACAAGATATAGGAGACCGTATAGCCATAAATTGGTTTGACCAAGGGAGCAGGTCGAGGGACATGGGCCAGATCATGCAGGATGCGGCTGAGCAGGTCATGGGGCGCGGGCCGCGAAGAGTAGGACACAGAGAAGAGAGCGGGACACGGGTCATGAATATCCAGACATGGCCTTTCTTCTTAATATTTCCCCTCAAGCTTAGGCATTCAATAGCAATATAAGTGAAGCCTCATTAAATGCTTTTCAGGGAAAACCCAATTGGGACAAAAAACCCGACAAATGAAGAAGAGTACAATAGCTTATGAGCTCGAGGATGATCGACTAAGCTTGAACGCGATGCCTTGGGACTGAAGATATCAACGAGGCTGATCGGATAATGGAGATCTTTGCAAACTTTTTCACTTGTTGCTTTGGTGAAAATAACGGCTAACTGATCTGAGCTTCTTGTGTATGTGAATTCAATGACGCCATCTTCGAGCTTCTCTCGAAAAAAATGACTTTCAACTTTAATATATTTTTTCTTTCGTGGAACACTGAGTTAGAGGCAATGTGAATTATCATCTGATTGTTGTAATGAAGCATCGTGGCCTGCGAGGGTTCGAGGCTAATATCTTTGAGAAGAGCCCGGATCCAAATGAGCTGACATGTTGTATTTTCCATATCTCGGTACTCGGCCTCAACACTGGAATGGGAGACCATCGATTGCTTTTTGCTTCTCCAAGTGACGAGGTTCCCCCCAACAAAAGTACAGAACCCCATTGTTGATTTTCGGTCTTTGCGGTCACTAGCCCAATCTGCATCACAGTACCCGATTAGACTAGTGTCGTTGTTTTTACTCATAATTATACTTTTCCTAGAGTGTTCTTGATGTATCGGAGAATTCGGTCCACCATTTTCCAATGTTGTTCCTTCGAAGCATGCATATATACTCGCTGACCTGATTCATAACATAACACACGTTAGGTCTTGTTATCGTGAGGTATATTAGCTTACCGACAAGGCGCCTATATTGTTCTGTATCATGAAATGGTTCCCCTCATGCAAGTCTTTGTATTTTTCTTCGATGGGGGTCTAGGCCGGCATAGATCCGAGTTTACCTATTTCATTCAAAAGATCTAAAACATATTTTCGTTGAGAAAGAAATAAATTATCATTAGATCTAGTTACTTCAATTCCAAGAAAGTACTTAAGTTCACCTCCTTTATATCAAAAGTTCCTTTTAGAAAACGTTTAACACTTCCTATTCCTTTATTATCATCCCCTGTTATAATGATATCATCAACATAAACTACGAGAACGATGATACCGGCATTGTTTCGAATAATGAACATGGAATAATCAGTCTCACTCCTCTTAAAACCATACTTTCGAACATCATCATAAAGCCTAGTGTACCAAGCTCGTGGGGACTGTTTAAGTCCATAGAGAGCTCCTTTTAGTTTGCATATGATTCCTTTTTTGGTTTGGAGGCCCGGGGAGGTTTCATATAGATCTCTTCCTTTATTTTCACGTAAAAGAAAGCGTTTTTAGCATCCATCTTCCACAAAATCCAATTAAGGTTAATATCAATAGAAAAGATAATGCGAATAGAATGAAGTTTAGCAACAAGGGCAAAAGTCTCAGTTTGATCTTCCCCATGCTTCTGATTATGCCCTTGTACTACAAGGCAAGCCTTGTAGCGTTCTTCCTCACCATTACTCTTATATTTGTTTTTTTATACCCATTTTCTTCCAATGGGCTTCTTTTCTTTAGGAAGAGACACAAGGTCCCATGTTTTATTCTTTTCTAAGGCTGCTAGCTCCTCAGCCATGGCTTCCTCTCATTCTTGTTTCCCTTCATCTTCTATATAGGTTTGTGGCTCGATATCCCTGTCAATTTTACTAAGAAAAGCTTTATGATCAGTAGAGCTGAATGCCAACGAGCAAAAGTTTTGAATAGGATGTTCGGTTGCCACGCCATTAAAATAAGGTGTATGGTTGCCATGCCATTGAATAGGATTGTGAATCCATTGCGAGGCACTATCTCATTTAGAATTCTTCCTTCAACTTCATCGACGTCATGATCCTCATTTTGGTTATGATCATGGCTTTGATCTCCATTCAGGCCCTAGTTTCCTCCTCATGATTTTGCTCAGAAGATATGATCTTATCATGGCTTTTCTTGTTCTTCATTTTTTCTGAGATTCTTGATCTTTTTGGTCTTCATGATGTTGAGGTACACTTGGCAGAGGACCTGTTTCATTGTTAGATTTTGAAATTGAATTTACTAAGTTTTTAAGGGACAAATCTATATCATTTGGTTCCGAGATTCCTTTAATCTCTTCCCAGCTAATTTTATCATGAAAGCTGTTGTCTTCGAGAAATATAACATCTTGAGACACTATTACATGTTGAGATTTTTGATCGAAACACTTGTAGCCTTTTTGATTTACTGAGTATTCGATGAACATGGCTTTAGTGCTCCTTGGTTCCAACTTATTTTGCTATGAGTCAGGAACAAGAACGAAACACACGCAACCGAAAGTTCTAAAATACTCAAGTTCGGGTTTTGTAGAGTTTAATACCTCATAAGGTGATTTGTCCTTTAGAACCTTTTTTGGAATTCTATTGATGATGTGACATGCGGTCATGACCGCATCGGACCAAAACGTTTTTGGAACATCTCGATCAAACATGATAGTTCTCCAGACTTCCATTAGGTGCATGTTCTTCTGCTCGACCACTCCATTTTGCTGTGGAGTATAGGGACACGAGGTTTGGTGTGTAATGCCTCGTTCTTCAAGGTACCTACGAAACTGAAGACTAATATTTCTTTTGATCATGAGAAACACATGGAGTTGTCCAAACATCTAAATGGATCCGTTCAAAAAAGTTTTTATAAACCGAAATAGAGTTTAGAAAAACTTGTTTTATGTGCTTTCCTAAGATGCAAGCTTCACACTTTCATGTTTCTCTTTAAGGTCATGAAAAATGATACTTAGAATTTTACTATGAGGGTGGCCAAGTCTCGCATGTAACATAGAAACTTTATTAGAATTTGAGTTTGATAGAAACACGGACTCTGGATGACAATACATAGACTCGAGAACATAAAGACCATTGAGGAGCTTTCCTTTGTCGATTATTTATTTGCTTTTAATATCATGTATCCAAAATGAGTTAGAATCGAAACAAACATAGAAATTAAGGTCTTTTGCAAGCTTTTGTACATAGATAAGATTATTAGAAAATTTTGGAACGAAGAGAGCCCTTGAATCATGACCGAGAAGCTTAAGCTTCCCTGTTCCTTCAATTGGAACACTTTCTCCATTCGCAATAGAAATAGAGCCACCCGGAGGTTTTATATCTTTAAGCAAGTCATGATTTTTAATTATATGATTTGTAGCTCCAGAATCTATTATAATATGGTTTCGAAAAGCAGAGAAAGTAGAGATAACATTACCTCTTTCATCATCAGCTTTATTTGTTTGATTCCATGCCAGAATCATTTAGAAAAAACCCCTCGAGGTCTGGCTTGGAGACAAACTCAAACTCAGAGGCCATATTATTCTTACCTTGATTGTCACGGCTTCTGTTCTTCAAATGGGGGTGAAGAATCCAACAATGATCTTTTGTATGTCCTTTCTTTTTGCAATATTCACAAGAGAACTGATTTTTGAAAGGCTTGATCGTAATGGCTTGTACAGAGGTGCTTTTGGAGACATTAGCTTCCTCGGTCATTCTTTTAAAGAGACGATTTCCCTCTTCCATCCTTTTTATCATCATACAAACTTCGTTAAACGAGGGAAACTCGTTAAAATCACCCAAAGCCTAGTTAAATGTATTTCCATCTTGCCGTAGATTATTAAGGCCTTTTTTTACTTCATATACGTGGCTAAGAATTGATTCATTGCCAAAATCTTGTTTCAGCTCGTCCCAAAGCTCCTTAGGAGACTCTATGTGCCCATATGTATGAAGGATATGAGATTTGAGGGAATTTTGTAAAATAACCAAGGTAGTGAGTTTATTTTGTTCCCATTTTTCTGTTCCGACACTTGAATTTACTGGTTTCACATCCCATCCTATCACAAAACCCCAAAGACCTTGCATGCCAAGATTGTCCTTAGGAATCTTTGTCCAAATGGAATAATTGTTTCCGTTGAATGAGATTGAGATGCTTTTGGTCGAGTCCATGACAAGTGATTCGAGTAAACAAAGGGAAAAAACAAAGAGAGATTAAAAAGGTTGGACCGAAAAACAACTTTTGAAAGAGAACAGATTTCAAAAGAAACAAAATCAATAAAAAATTTTCTGAGACTCGATCACCTCTATGATACCATGTAGATTTTCTAAAATAAAGATGAATCAGCAAGCAAGATAGAAATATTAAGAGGGATCGAAAGATCGAGAGAATTAGAGACAATACGAATAACTATTCTCTTCTTGTAAACTTTGGATACAAAGACACCTTTTTATAAAACAAATCCAAAAAACTACAAAGGAGAAAACAAGAAACGTTCAAGTACAAATGCAAAGCACAAGTTCAAATGTAGCATGCATGGGTTGGAGCGGTCAACAAGACATAGGAGCCCACAGAGCCATAAATTGGTTTGACCAAGGGAGTAGGTCGTGGGACGCGGGCCAGATCATGTAGGACGCGGCAGAGTAGGTCACAGGAAACGGATTACGAAGAGCAAGACACGGGATGCGGGTCACGAAGAGCAGGACATGGAAAAGGGAGCATAATGCGGGTCACAAAGAGCGGGACACGACCTTTCTTCTCAACATATTCTTGCTGCTCACCAACCGTTGAGGAAACTGTATAGGAGGTTTGTACGCCGATGGAGCAACATATGACTTTTCTAGATCCGGTTCAGCCCCTTCCATGAGCGCAATGCCTTTGCCTTTATCCACACATTTTCCAGCAGCTTTCTCCTGCTCTTTGGGGGATAGGCTCTCAATCATATTCCCGTTGTGCAAGGTAATAGCATTCACGTGCTCGCTCGAGTTGAGATCAAGCTACCCAAGTCCAATAGCTTTCTCCTGCTCTTTGGGGATGGGATCTTAATCACATTTCCGTTGCGCAAGGTAATAACATTCATGTGCTCTCTCGGGTTGAGATGAAGCTACCAAAGGAGTTTTTCGCTACTCGAGAGGATAAGGCAGACTGTTGCGCTATGGAATTCTCTAGCATCTTCGTATGAATTTTGAGCTCATTAATCACTGCCCCATATTTGCATTGAGTTTGGCTTGAGTCGGTTGTTGTTGTCTTTGCTTCTTGATGAACTCAAGTATTACCGCCTCAAGGCTTGATGAAGGAGTCTGAGGAGATTGAGGAGCTTGCTGGAATTTTTGAGTACCTTGTTGGTACGGCTGCGTACCTTGTGGCTTTTGCTAAAAACCCGAGAACTTAATCAGTTGAGCCGTTCGGTGAGAGAGGTTCCGGTGGTTCCTCCATTTTGGGTTATAAGTGTTCCCGAGTTGCATATTTTCTTGCTGCTGGGCATAACTCATCTGGACCATATCCTCTTGCACTGTGCATTGATATACTACATGCTCTATGTCTCCGTAGTTTACACAATATATGACATTTGCATTCACGTAGAGACCCCTTGTCTTGTTCGACATACCCCTCGGTGTGGACCACATAGTGTGGCTCATGATAAGATATCGATCAGCTCATATGCCTCCTCTACACTCTGGTCCATGATTGATCCTCTAGCAGGATTGTCCAACGTTGTTATGTGCTCATCTGAGATCCCATTGTAGAAAGCCTAGATCACGTACCACTGCTTTAGACCATGGTGTGGGCACATCTGTAGTAGGTCCGTAAACCTTCCCTAAGCCTTAAATAAAGTCTCCCATTCTCTGCATCTGAATGTCGTAACTTCTTCCCTCATCTAAATCGTCTTGCTTGGAGGGAAGAACCGTGATAGAAACAAATTGCAGATCTGGTCCCAAGTAGTTATAGGACCCGCGAGAAGAGATTGCAACCACATTTTTGCGCGTCCCCCGATTGAGAAGGGGAAAAGACGCAACAAAATTGCATCCTTTGAGACTCCATGTATCTTGAATGTCCCAAAAGCTCTAGGAAATCCCTGAGGTGCTGATGAAGATCTTCATGATTTCAATCCATAAACTGTTTTTGATACAATATATTGATCATGGCAGGCTTGATCTCAAATTCCTCTCTAGCAACATTAGGCGTCCTTATAACAGTCTGTACATTGTTCAAGTTCGGTACCATGTAATCTCGAAGCCGACGTGGTGGAGGAGCCTGTGGCTCTTACGGCCGAGGTGGTAGCTGCTGCTGCTGTAACTGTGCCATATTACCAATGGGTAAGTGAGTCTATCCATTGCCGCCCAAAATAACATTCCGATCATCCATCTTCCCTTGATCGGACGACTCTACTTTCCTCTCTCCCTTGCCCTTTTTAACTGTCTTTAAGTTCTCTCGATCTCGAGGTCGATCTGAAGTAAGTTTGAAGTACCATGAGACCTAGGCATGCACTTGCAAAGGACAAGTAGAAGGAAATAAAAAAGAAATGAAATGAAAATAAAAAGCAAGTGTGACTCTATGTCCGACTCTAAAACGTCTTGACAAAAACTTGATGTTGCGTTCAAGTAAAATAAAATTAACCTAAACTACCCGCAAGTGCAAGACACGTGTGTATTACTCTAGGTGTCGATCTCACGGGGACTACGCGACACAAACTAAACACAAACAAACGAATCAAACTTGCTACGAACGAATATGGTTTTGAGATCAAATAACAAAAAACAATAAACTAATGAGTTCTCGGCAATGAAACAAACGCTCTAGGATACGGTTTCACCACAAGGCTCTCCAAAATCAACAATTAATCAATCTAATCATGCATTCCCAATCACAAAAACGCAAACGATCCTAATATGATTTTCACCCTCTTTCAAGGCATAAAAACGTGATCTAGTCAAGTTACCCCCTACTTTTGTAGCTGATACCTTAACCTAAACCCACAAAGTTCCGTGATTCATTCGATTAATCCTCAACCGTTACTACTATACTTTCGTGACCTAGTCTCGGTTGTTCTAAGCCTGAATGTCTGGGATTATAATTCTCCTTTCGGTCCTTCTCCTAAGTCCCTAAAACATGCATCTACTTGGCTTTGCAAATACACGACATTGAAATACTTAGACAAAGAATAGAAAAAAAATAGGGAATTGCATTCATAAATCAATCAAAAGAGGTTCCGGATTACCATGGGCTAATCCTTTCTCCTAGAACAAAACTACTACTCAGACATGAGTTCAAAACAAAGCATCATGAAAGACATAGATAGTCTAGAGAGCATGGATACCAAACAAAACGAAGTCTGGATTGATTTTCCAATGCTTCCCTGAATGTCTCTTGCTCGACGGCTCTTAACGCCCCCAAGAACTAAGAGAATCCCTCCTAACCGTTCTGAAACAAAACCTGGGGACTCCTCTCGTGAAAATTCAGTTCAAAACCGAATAAGGAAACTTGCTACTTATCTGCCCGACCAGGCTTGAGAATGTGCCTGACCGATCTGGCTCTCTTTCCTTTTTGTGCATATAGTGTCCCTGTTTCCTTTTTCCTTCAAACGGCATTTCGCATTTCCTTTTCTTCGTGTTAGGGTTATTGCCCGACCGGGCACACCAAGCAGCTCAGTCGGGCAATTCTTCAAAAGGGAGATCGACCGGGCTTTGCATGCACCCGAGCCGTGCATTCTCTTTAGGGCATTGTTCTGGTTTGTGAGCCCGATCGGGCTGTCTAGGGTGCTCGATCTGGTGCTAGACTTTAGTTGCCCAAGCTCTTTTCTTCCATTCACCCAATCGTGCTGTTGGATGTGTGCCCAGTCGTGCGTATTGGCATATTCGGCTGTGCATGTCCCCCCTTCTCGGCAGTTGATATCTTGCTCATTTCTTGTCTGTATCTCATCCCGTTTACTCCGTTGTGATCCTCGACACTTGTAATTCATCCTGTGTATGTTCTTTAGCTTCAAAACAAAGCGAAATTGTATGCCTCAAAACCTGCAGGAACATGTGGAGGTCTAAAGAGAATCGTTATCCTAACCCTGGTGAGACTTGAAAAAACCCTTCTTCTTCGAGACAAATCGGTTCAAATGCGAGCATCACTGATTTAGAATGTGAAAACCCACACAACGCTAACATAAAAAAAGGTTTATTAATTTGTAATACTGTATTATTTGTATTATGATAATGTCTATTTTGTTATAGTATTTTAGTTCGTTTTCGTAGTTAGTTTACCAAGCATTAAGCATCATTTAGTCCTCTTTTATCGTTTTCTCGTGTATTTGCAGGAAATGAAGACATCGAACTGAAACACGAGAAAATACGAGCAATTGCCTTACATCAACCCAAGAGCACGACCGGGCATGGAAGACAACATCCTGCTCGAATGATCACCATCACCAGCACAGCCGGACACACAAGGGACGTGAGGTGCCCGACCGTGCAGCAACACATAGCCCGCCCGTGCTCCTGAAAATGGCAACCAGCCCAACCGTGCAGCAACACACAACCCGCCCGTGCTCTTGGAACTAGCAACCAGCCCGACTGTGTAGCCATACCAGTCCGACCGGGCTTGTGAAGACAACAACTCATCCGAACGTGTAGCACAACTCGGACGTGTGTGGAGCCTGACCGGGCTATGCTTAGATGAAGTGCCTGATCGAGCTCACTCTTGTGCCTGGTCAGGCATGTTGAACTTTCAGGCACCAAAAAAGAAAAGGAAAGATTCGACCATGGAAAAACAATTGGAAGTTTACGACAGAAGAATGGAAAACACTCAGCCAAAGAGGAAAAGGGAGGAAAGAGAAGAGAAGAGGAAAGATAAGAGAGAGGAGAAAAGCAAAGCTTCATTCGGACTAAAAAACATAGAGACAAACATCAGAGAGAGTAGAGAGAGCAAGGCACACAAAGACAAGGATGGAGCGATAAAGCCGAATCGCGGAGGAGCTGCCGAAGACATCGGTACTAGAATAGGGAGTAGTCTCGTTCTTTATCCATGTTGAAGAAAGTTTTCTTTTGCATTTCAATTTCTAAGTTCATGTCGGAGTAGGTCCATAACCATAGGTTAGAGAGCTTTGCCGAATGTAACGAAGTATTGTTCTTAATGCTTTTGTTCTCTTACGCCACTTAAATGAATGATTTTGGTATTTGATCGTTTTTCAGAATGATTGGTTGTTTTTATTGCTTTCGTTCTTTTACGCCACTTGAATGAATGATTATAGAAGTCTAATGAATCTACGCAAGAGGATTAGACTTTGGAACTTAGCCATGATTTAGGATTTAATGGGCTTAGAATCTACGTTAGGTCGATCGATTGAATCTAGGGATTAGGATAATAGTCTTAATGCGTCTCGTGGGTGAGATTACACAATCGAAAGATTGGTAGTACGGACGCTAGGTAGTGGACAAGTCTATGCAGTTAGTTCCTATATTAGAGCTTGAATTCTCTGAACTCGTGATAATATCTAAGACCAATGATCATGTTAGAACTTCGGTTCGTTATCGTGCATCTCTCGAAATATGTGGTGTTTAATTAATTAAATTTAAACCGTTAATTAGTTAGTTTAATTTTATTTGCATTCGAAACACTCATTGATTTCTACCGTCCTATTCATTAGTTACTAGCTTCTGAGTTGCATCGATTCCTCGTGCTCGACCCTGGTACTACACGATCCGTATTCTTGCGGAAGCGTTAGTCTAGGTATTTTATTACTTGAGATTAACCATATCAAGTTTTTGGTGCCGTTGCCGGGGAATTGAATACGACTTTAGTGTTAGGATACTTTTGGATTAGAACATAGTTCTTTCCGGAGTCTTATTTGTTTTTCGTTATTTTTGTTTTGTTTTCTTTTTCTTGAGTCATTTTCTTTTATTTTTCGGAGCTCACACGTTTTCCTTTTTGTTTGTCTTTTCGTGTGCAGATCACTAGTGCATGCGAAGTATCGGTAGTGCTGATCTAGTTTACGACCCAGACATAGATAAAACACTCAGAGATTTGCGAAAGAAATCGAAAGCTAGTGCAAGTCAACCGAACAAGACACACCAGCCACTTTAGACAGCGAGCCCGAAGAAGTAATAGAACCAAAACTTGTAGACGAGAGTGAAGAAGAACAAATGGCAGAACGTAACAATCAAAATGCACCATGCCTTGTTACGCCAAAAATTCAAGCCGCGTTAACCTATGGATCATACACGGTCCCTAGGCATACGCAACTCTTTTCTTGCATCACTAGGAGGGAGGCTCACGTTGAATTAAAACCAGCATTCATCCAAATGCTTAGTAATGCAGCGTTCAGAGGGAGACCCGCCAAGGATCCGATACAACATCTTACTGATTTTTAAGATGCTCTGCAGAACTATCAGAACCGGAAAAGGAGCCTCGGATGAAGACGTCATGCTTGCTGGCTTCCCATTTTCAGTTAAGGATAAAGCACAAGACTGGTTGTATTCCGAACCGGAAAACTCTATACGATCACGGGGAAAACTAGAGGAAAAATTCATGACGCGATTCTTCCCTCAAAGTAAAGCTCAACTCGCCAGGAATCAAATAAAAACATTCGTCTGAGAGTTTATATGAAACGTGGAAACGTTTCAAAGGCTACCAACACCTTTGCCCACATCACGGCATGGATCAGAGCTATCTTATACACAACTTTCTGCAAGGACTCATGGATAACACGAGTATTATGATCATAGCTACAACTGGAGGCTCTTTGAGCAACCTCACTTTTTCACAAATCGAAGACTTGATTGATCGTATGGCAGATGAAGGCAGCAATGCCGCTGGAGAATACAACCACAACACTCTAGCAAGGGTGGCTCATGTGAACGACACCCATGCTCTATATGTCGATTTAGCCGAGATGAAGGATCAAGTCGCTGGGATTTACAATCTTCTATCTGAATAATCTCTTCAACAATATCCGGATGGAGAAATCACCCAAATTTCTCCTACAACTATCGAGAAACTTTTCGCCACGAGCAATGCAAAGGAATCAGAATTTTCAGCCAAGTACGCAGCCCCAAACCCAGAATTATCAGCCACGTGCGCCTTCTCCTCTGTAACAAGAAGCTAATGTCGATATTACGTCTATGCTAGCTCAAATCTTACAAGGAAAAAAAGATCAATACAACGAGTTTAGAGGGATAAGATCAAAACATGAAGATGTAAAGAAAAAAGTTGTGGAGATGAAGACATGAAGACACACCTAAAGATCTTGGATACTCAAGTTGCGCAACTCGCTGCGAACTCCACTCAACCACAAGGAGTTCTACCGGGGAGGCCAAAAGAAAATCCTTGTGAGTAGATCAACGCCATTCACTTATGGAGTGGTAAGATGCTGGATCAGCCCACTCATTTGACGTTTGAAAAAGGCAGCAACGTCGAATAGCATAAAACAGAGAAAGAGGAGTCAAAATACGTTAAACCCGAACCGAGGCCTCCTCCTTTGTCGTTTCAATGACGTCAAAACAAGAAGAATGATGCGGCTAAATTTGCAAAGTTTGCTAAGATGTTGAAGAAGATGCACATCACCATTTCATTCCACGAAGCGTTAAAGAAGATGCCTTCATACGCCAAGTTCCTCATGTTAGTATACAAGATCATAGATAATTTTTGAATATTATTGTCTTGTTATTAGTTTCCTTATTTGCCTCATCTATTGTACTTTAAATATGTAACCTTAACAATAATCAAGCAATCAAGAATCATTCCTAATTACATGGTATCAGAGCCCGGTTCGTCCCGATTTGAATATCCCGATGTTGGGCCCCCGATTGTGATGTCCACGCTCCAGGATCGAGCCTGAGCGTGAGGGGGAGTGTTATGTTAAGTTGTCCCACATCGGCTAGGACATGAACCTTGGGACTTGTATATATGGTGTTGGGCAATCCTAAACTCTTGAGCTAGCTTTTGGGATTAGTTAGGCCCAGCCCATATTTGACATGGTATCAGATTTCAAATTTTGAATTTCAAATTCCCTCTTTCTCTTCCCCCGTCGGCCGCCTCTCTAG
>CM071860.1:53833328-53843552 GCA_036759665.1 Gynandropsis gynandra | reverse complement strand
GCTACGTAGCATCTTGTGACAATTGCCAAAGGATGGGGAATATTTCTAGACGCCATGAGATGCCACAACAATAAATCCTAGAGGTCAAGTTGTTTGATGTATGGGGGATAGACTTGATGGGTCCTTTCTCGTCCTCATGCGGGAACCTCTACAGACTAGTCGCGATGGATTATGTAACGAAGTGGGTAGAAGCCTTGGCAAGTCCAACCAACGAATCCAAACTAGTAACCAAGATGTTCAAACGTGTCATATTTCCGTGCTCCTAGAACTAGCAACTAGCCCGACCGTGCAGCCATACCAGCCCGACGGGGCTTGTGAAGACAACAACTCACACGAACGTGTAGCATAACTCGGGCATGTGTGGAGCCCGACCGAGCTATGCTTAGATGAAGTGCCCGAACGAGCTCACTCTTGTGCTCGGTTGGCATGTTGAACCTGCACGCGCCGAAGAAGAAAATGAAATATTCGACCATGGAAAAACAAATGGAAGTTTACGACAGAAGAATGGAAAATACTCAGCAAAAAAGAGGAAAGGAGAGAAAAGGAATGAAAGGAGAAGATGAAAGAGAAGAGAGGGGAGCAAAGCAAATCTTTATTCGAATTGAAAATCGTAGAGACACACAGCAGAGAGACGTGACAAAGCAGAGAGAGTAGAGAGAGAGCAGAACGCACACGAAGACAAGGACTGAGCGACGAAGCCGAATCACGGAGGAGCTGTTGAAGACATCAGTACTAGAATAAGGAGTAATCTCTTTCTTTATCCATGTTGAAGATAGTTTTCTTTTGCGTTTCATTTTCTAAGTTCATGTCCGAGTAGGTCCAAAGCCATAGGTTAGAGAAGCTTTGCCGAATGTAACGAAGTCTTGTTCTTAATGCTTGGTGGTTCTTAATGCTTTTGTTCTTGTACACCGCTTGAATGAATGATTTTGGTATTTGATTTTTTTAGAGTTATTGGTTGTTTTTAATTCTTTCGTTCTTTTACACCCCTCGAATGAATGATTATAGATGTCTAATGAATCTAAGCTAGAGGATTAGACTTTAGAACTTAGCCATGATTTAGGATTTAATCAGTTCAGAATCTACACCAGGTCGATCGATTGAATCTAGGGATTAGGATAACAGTCTTAATGCGTATAGTGGATGAGATTACGCAATCGGAAGATTGGTAGTATGCACGCTAGGTAGTGGACAAGTCTACGCCAGTTAGTTCCTACATTAGAGCTTGAATTCCCTGAACTCGTGATAATATCTAAGACCAATGATCATGTTAAAACTTCGTTGCATCATCGTGCATCTCTCGAAATATGTGGTGTTTAGTTAATTACCGTTAATTAGTTAGTTAAGTTTTATTTGCATTCCAAACACTCATTGATTTTTACCATCATATTCATTAGTTACTAGCTTTAGAGTTGCATCAATTCCTCGTGTTCGATCCTAGTACTACACGATCTGTATTCTTGCAGAAGCGTTAGTCTATCTATTTTAGTCTATCTATTTTACTAATTCAGATTAACTATATCATATTATTTGGACTTAACCTTGGTTTACATCCTTTCATCCTTATAAATCGATAAATTTATCAAATTCATATATATTTTTCTTCATTGATGCAAAAGGACTACTATGACCATTGTGACCTTACGACCCATGCGACGTCTTATTAGAAATGTAATTTTCAAAAGGAATCAACACTACTATTAGTTTTGACCCAAAAGGACTGTTGTTACCTTTATGTTTTTATCTATTGTTTCACGTTGCAAAATAATTGACATTTGTGACATTAGTGACCATTGTGACCTTTCTACGGTTAATGACCTTCGACCTTTGTAACCTATTTATTGTTCCAGCGTTTCGATGTCAGACTCTTGTCTTTTTGAATGCGTACTATGTCTTTCTTCAAATACGTGTGTCTATGACACACTATCATCTGTCCATCCCATCTTTCTCCTCTCTTCGTCTTCGTCTCTAAAAAAATCTATGAAAAGTTCTCTATCGAAAATGTGTCAAAACCCAAATTCTCTGAAAAATCTTTATAACCATTGTGATTCCATCACGAATGTGATATGACGAAGGGCATCGTGTTGTCTCTGTATTGTTTAAGGTTGGGGTAATCGGTGGACTCGGTCTTTATGAAGTCACACAGAGTCTCTCAACGTTGAATGAGGGTATCATGTTGTCTCTGTGTTGCTTAAAGTTGGAAAAATCAGTAGACTCGCTCTTTACGTAGTCACACATAGTCTCTACAATGTGGAATGAAGGTATCATATTGTCTCTATGTTACTTAAGATTGGGTAATCGGTGGACTCGTTCTTTAAACAGTCACACACAATCTCTACAACGTTGAAGAAAGGCACCATGTAGTCTCTGCATTGTGATCTTTTGTGACCTTTTATTAGTTTTTATTATTATTGTTATTATTATTGTTATTTTGGGTTGTACACATTCTTTACAAATAAACTGAGCTCAATCATTATAACAAATAAATTGAGTTCAAACTTAAACGATACCCTTTCCATTCGCAAAGACATATGTAACAATCTTCTCATGCGGCCCAATATTGCGGGAATCCATCCGACTCATGCGACCCAATATGCAAATTTGTTGAGTTCGCATCTATTTTTCCTCATTATGTGAAAATCATATGACCCAATATAACGAGAACCCATTCGACTCATACGACCCAATATGAGTCACATGCGACCTTCAATTGGCATAAATGAGTATAACACATATTTAAACGTTGAAAATATCTTATTTTTCATGGTTTACGTCCTTTCATCCTTATAAACCGATAAATTCGTCAAGTTCGCATCTATTTTTCCTCATTATATGCAAATCATGCGACCCAATATCACGAGAACCCATCCGACTGATTCGACCCAATATGACCCACGTGCGATCCTCAATTGGTATAATTTAGTAGAACTCACCTATCCCACTGAACTTTTCTCCAAAATTTAAAAACATAACTACGTGTGTTCAAATTTGGTCACATGTTGTACATTATAACACTTTCTACCATTCCTTTGTTTCAATTTCAGACACCTGTCTTTTTGAATTCCAGTCTTTCCCTTTTTTTCGAATACAACACACATTCTCTCTAACTCTTATCATCTTCCATTCATTTGTTCCTCTAATTCTCACTATCTCCCGTCTTCGTCTCTGAAAAAATTTTGAAAAATTCTCAATCGAAGATGTCTCAAATCCCATATTTCTCACATTTCGTCCAATTGATTCTTCCTAGCTATCTTTTACACTACATTGTAATCTTCTCCATCTCTCTCTCTCTGTTACATGTAGAGAATGTAGAGATATGACTGTTTTTTCTTTTGCTTTTGTTGCAAGACATTCCGAGGAAGTTCTTCGATGAGAATATCGAAGGGAAAACGAGGAATAATAACACAGAAACTCTTAAATCGGATGTGTCTCACAAGATATGGGAAATCAAGTTGGAAACCCCTAGATTCATAGATGGATGGAAAGATTTCTCGAAGGATAATGATTTTCGAATTGGTAATTTTGTAGCTTTTTATCACGAAGGTCGTATGGTTTTTCATGTCACTGGTTTCAAAGAAGATTTGTGTAATTTGCAATATTCATCATCATCATCATCATGAAACATAGAAGCCCGTTCATCTTCTTTTTTAACGTACCTATTTTATGAAAACCGCCACACATTCTAATATGGCTGTAGATGTAGTGGTAAGTGACTACAAACGATTCATAATATATCACTTTTGTTCTTTATTCAATTTTTAATCATGTTTACTGATGTAACTTGGGTGACGGTGCAAAACCTTCTGCCAGGGTTTGCAAGGTCGAATGGTCTTATCGATAGAAGATGTAAGATAATGCTAATGAACGATCAAAGAAGGGCGTGGTCGTTAGATTTGAGGTCCCTTGAGTCATGGTGGTGCTTGCATTAGGGGAGGTTGGAGAAATTTTTGTCATGAAAATGGACAAAATGAGGGATGTTCCCTCACATTCAAACTCGTCTGTAATAGAGCAGCACATGGCTTCGGTTTCTCCCGCAAAAAGGTCTACCAATAATATTCTATTTCAAGTAATTATTGTTATGTTATGAAATATATGTTTCGGTATTTATTCCCTTGAACTTGATGTTATTATTATTGTGGATTTATTATTATTATTATTAAGTGCTAATAAAATAAACCGAGTTCATACACAATTCATAAAAACTGACCTTTGTAACCATTGCGACCGAACATTGTGACCATTGCGACCGAACTTTGTGACCATTATGACCGACCTTTGTGACCCATCTTTGTGACCATTGTGATTGATCTTTATTACAAATCTTTGTGACTGGCCTTTGTGACTATTGTGACCATTGAGACCGACCTTCGTAACATTTGTGACCATTGTGACCGACCTTTATGATCTTAATTTGTGACTGACCTTTGTGACCATTGTGACATTTGTTATTATTGTTTTTATTTTGGGTTGCACACACGTTGTACACTTAAAAAATATGAATCAAATTCAAACATAAAAAATAAACCGAGTTCAGGGATGAAATGATGGGAGGCATTTATCTTCGGGTACATCAATACTTACTCCATTCGCGAATACATCTGCAACAATCTTCTCACAAATGGAAGAAATGTTGTCGTCACAAATATTAGGGAAATTGTCCTCCTTTTCCGATAGAATGGTTCTATGTATTTGAAGGAGAAAACACCACAATCATTCGCATTATTCATTTTGTGACAGACTTTCATAATACTCGTAATGCCATATATCTTCTCCGAAAGTCAATGAATGAAATCCTCCGACTTGCAACATCTTGCGAAAAACTCTTCTTATAATCTCAACCACCGGATCGATATGCGTGTCTTTCAACCTTTTTTAGCAGTCATATACCGTGATGCAACGGCTCTTCAAATCCATTTTAATGGCTACCCAATGACAATGCATATATCGATTTACATGTGAAGGAATGTTAAGAACCAAGAGCAAGCCACCATAATCTACCATCGTCTTCGACGTGACTCTGAAGGTATATGTATCTTCCATAGTCCTTAAAAACATCTGACAGTTCTTCCATGTCCTCTTCCATTCACATCTTGAGCTATTTCATGAACAAAATATCAAAAAGAATAATTGTTTAACTCATATTGCGTTGGATAATTCTAGATGCGGTTATGCAGCTCCAACAACGCCTCATCCAATTGCTGTAAAAATTTGATGATAACATGTAATCCGTCGTAGTATTTACATGATTCTTAGGTTCAGTTTTGATTAGATTTCTTGGACTTTACCGACTTATTGAGCTTATTCGAGGATTTCATCTACGATTTCGTGTTTTGTGTAGGAAACAAAGACATGAAGCAATACACGAGTGATTACGGTAATTACACCCCGAAAACGTGATTGAATGACAAGATACAACATGTGCAAGGCCACGGATCCAAATCGAACACTCAAGCATCGAGCGAAAGGAGCGGAAACAGCAATTGATGTGCTACACGGTCGGGCATGGAAGAGGCCCGCTCGGGAAAAGTTGCGCAAATTATCCCCAAAACACAACACGATTCGGGCACAAAGTGAACATGGTGTCTGACCATGCCCACTCAGGCTGCAAAAGGGGACCCGCTTGAGCTCCAATTAGGACGGAAAATCACCGAAACAGAACACGACTCGGGCTATAGACCACACGGTCGGGTAAACAAGCCCGCTCGGGCTGAGAAGTGTACACGCTGGGCTTGCTTCCTGCACGACCGGGTGCATGTTGTACACGCACGGGCCGCCAATCTCGGAACTAACTAATTTGAGTGTTTGAACGGGCAATTAATGAGAAAATAAGCCATCTAGGGCTAAGGGACGAACGAGACACGAGAGGAGACACTCGAAGTCACAGAGAGAGAGAGAGAGAGATAGAAGGACGGAACGAGGAAGCCGGAGCGTGGAGGAGCTATTGAATACGTCGGTAATAGAATAGGGAGGGGTCTCATTCTTTATCCATGTCGAACATAGTTATCTTTTGTGTTTCTTTTGCTAAGTTCATGTCTGAGTAGATCCACAACCATGGGTTAGAGAGCTTTGCAGATTTGTAATAAAGTTTTGTTCTTAATGCTTGGTTGTAATATTTTATCGTTTCGGATTGATTGGTTGTTCGTAAAATTTTTTCTTGTTGGCCACTTGTATGAATGTCTATAAAGATCTAATTGCATTGGGAGATGAATTGAATTTCGGAACGTAGCCATGATATGAAGTCTCAATTGATTTAGAACCTTGGCCGGTCGGTTGATTGAACTTAGGAATTAGGATAGTGATCTTAATACATCTAGTAGGTGAGATTACACAATTGGGAGATTGGTAGTACGCATGCTAGATAGTGGATTTAGGCATCGGGAGAGTCATTCCCTAGGAAAGAGCTTGAATTCCCCGAATATGTAACAATATCTATAACCATGATCTTGTTAGAACTTCGTTGCACCATCGCATCTCTCGAAATTTGTGGTGTTTAGTCATTGAGTTTATCCCGTTAATTAGCTTAGTTAGTTGCATTTGCATTCCCATCACTTATCTATTTCACACGTCTTATTCATTAGTTTACTAGGTTTAGAGTTGCATTGATTCCTCGTGTTCGACCCTGGTACTATACAATTCGTATTATTGCGCAAGCGTTAGTCTAGGTAAATTATGATTTGAGATTAACCACATCAAGTTTTTGGCGCCGTTGCCGGGGAATTTATTACGGCTTTAGAGTTAGGATACTTTTAGATTAAGACATAGTCCTTTCCAGAGTCTTATTTGTTTCTTTTTCTATTTTTGCTTTCTTTTTTTGAGTCGAATTCGTTTACTCTTGGAACTCACACGACTTTTGTATTTTGTTTCTTTATCTCGTGCAGCTCACTTGTGCATGAGAGGTACTGGAAGTGCTGATCTAGTTTACGACCCAGATATCGATAGAACGCTCAGAAAATTAAGGAGACAAACGAGAGCTAGTGCAAGCCAACCGGTCGATAACACACAAGTGCACCTAGACCTCCAAACCGAGATAGGAATCAAACCACAGATTGTAGAAAAGAGCGAAGAAGAGTTAATGGCAGAACGTCGAGACTTGAACGCGCCACAAATGCAACCAAACGTGCCACAAATGCAACCATTGGTAACCTATGGATCATACACGGTCCCTAAGCATACACAACTCTTGTTATGCATCACTAGGAGAGACGCTCGCGTGGAATTATAGCCGGCATTCATCCAGATGCTCGGTAACGCAGTGTTCAGAGGGAGACCCGCCGAGGATCCGAACCAGCATCTTACTGACTTTAAGATGCTCTACAGAACTATCAGAACCGGAGACGGAATCTTGGATGAGGACGTCATACTCGCTGTGCCTTCCCATTCTCGGTGAAGGATAAAAGCACAAGACTGGTTGTATTCCCAACCGGCAAACTCTGTGGGATCATGGGGGCAGCTAGAGGAAAAGTTCATAATGCGATTCTTCCCTCAGAGTAAAGCTTAGCTTGCCAAGAATCAAATCAACACGTTCGTTCAAGGGGAAACTGAGAGTCTATACGAAGCGTGGGAGCGATTCAAAGGCTATCAATGCCATTGCCCACATCACGGCATGGATTAAGGTTATCTCATACATAATTTTCTGCAAGGACTCATGGATAACACAAGGATTCTGATCATATCCGCCGCTGGAGGTTCTTTGAGTAATCTCACGTTTCCACAGATCGAAGACCTAATCGATCGTATGGCTGATGAAGCCAGCAACACCGGTGGAGAATACAATCGCAACATTCCAGCAAGGGTAGCTAACTTGAACGTCACACATGCCTTATATGCCGAGATAGCTGAAGTAAAAGATCAAATCACTGGAATCTACAATATGATGTCCGAAGCGCATCGATCGAAATGCTTTGAGCAGTCGGAAGAGTAAGGAATTAAAGGGTACGAGGAGGTGAATTATGTGAGCAACAATCAGCCTCTAGGTAACACTTATAACCCTGAGTGGAGAAATCACCCTAACCTTTCGTATAAGAATTCTGATGGTGCATTCAATGCACAACGTTTAACGGGAAATTTTCAACCGCAGATGATGCAAAGAAATCAAAACTTTCTGCCAAGGACACACCCCCGAACTCAGAACAATCAGCCACGTGCGTCGGAGTCACAGCCAAACCAATCCGAAGCAGCCTCTGATATCAACGCCATGTTCACTCGTCTCCTCCAATTCCAAGAAAATCAAGGCAACTTGATGTTGGAAATACAACAAAGTCAGAGTAATTTGGTGAGGAATCAAGATAACACCAAAAAGCAGCTAGAGAGCTTTCAAACTCATCTTAGACAATTGGAGACGCAAGTTGCACAAGGGGCAGCACGACCGCAAGGAGTTTTACCGGCGCGACCGAAAGCAAACCGTCGTGAGAAAATCAATGTCATTCACTTAAGGAATGGTAAGACATTGGATCAGCCCACTCGTTCAACGTTTGAAAAGGGAGAATCATCTAGGACAGTAGCGAGAGAGGGCAGCAACGTCGAAGAGCACAAAGAGGAGGAAGAGGAGCCTAAATACGTCAAACCCGAATAGAGGCCTCCGCCTTTGCCATTCCCTCAACGTCAACGCAAAAAGAACGAGGATGCTCAATTTGAAAAGTTTGCTGAGATGTTGAAGAAGATGCACATCACTATTCCATTCCACGAAGCGTTGATGAAGATGCCTTCATACACCAAGTTCCTCAAAGACGTACTTACAAACAAGCGAGATGTGGAGACGAAACCGTCATGGTGACTAACTCGATGCTGCAGCCAAACCTACCCAAGAAGATGCTCGATCCAGGTATATTCGTGATCCCTTGTAAAATAGGAGATTATGAAATTAACCATGCACTAATCGATGTCGGAGCAAGTATAAGCGTGCTACCATTGTCATTATACAAAAAATTGGATCTTAATGGTAGGATGGATCTTCGACCTACACGAATGGCACACACCATGGCTGATCAAAGCGTTAGAATACCCGAGGGCATGTTGGAAGATGTGCCTTTGCGAGTGGGGAAGTTCTTCGTCCCGATTGACTTCGTCGTCTTGGATATGGAAGAGGATAAGAAAATCCCAATCATCCTCGGTATGCTGTTTCTTAATACGGCTAAGACGATCATACATTGTGCAGAAGGTAGACTCACGTTGAAGTTTGGAGATGAAGAAGTGGAGTTTAATTTCAACGACACGCTTAAACAGTCTTGTATGGTAGACTCGGTCTTCTACATAGACGTCTTAGAGAAGCTAGCCGAGGAAGTTATCGAAGAGTTTGGGAATATGGATTCTCTTGAGATGGCTCTTTTAGCAGCTGGAGAAGGACTTTATAATGACCCTAACAAAGTGAAAAATTACACAAATCTGCTGGACGAAAGAAATATGAAAGAAATCCCGAACACCGAGCTAGACACACTCCGAGTTTATTTGTGTGCGGTCCGAGCACAACAGGTCGTAACCCAAGAAAAAGATGGAATTTCGGACAATCCTTGTCAAGGAGACCTCTCAACTCATAAACACATAAGCACAGATCAAATGGGGAATGATTCAAGACAAGAAAACGCCATAAACCAGTGCACAAACCTCCACGCATGCCAGACAGATTCCAGCGCGCCTCAAGCAGCTTACAACGCTATTTCAACCACTTTCGATGTGCCTAATAACCAAACCAAGCGTCCAAAACCTGACTGGAGTGTTGGCAAAGCCCCAAAACTGGAGTTGAAGCCCTTGCCACAAGGGTTGAGGTACGAATTTCTTGGACTCGAATATACTTACCCAGTGATAGTAAATGATAACCTAGACGAATCCCAAAAAGCACGATTGCTAGAAGATCTCAGGAAGTATAGGGATGCCATAGGTTATACATTGGAGGATATTAGGGGACTTAGTCCAGCCCTTTGCATGCATAGGATTCACTTAGAAGATGACGCTAAGACTTCCATTGAACATCAACGTAGATTAAACCCGAACATCATGGAAGTAAATAAGAAAGAGGTCCTTAAGCTGTTAGACGCTGGAATTATATATCCTATATCGGATAGTGCGTGAGTGAGTCATGTACATGTAGTTCCGAAGAAAGGAGGCATCACCGTCGTCCCAAACGCGAACAACGAGATGATTCCGACAAGAACGGTCACGGGATGACGCATGTGCATCGACTACCGCAAACTGAATGCCAACACGCGGAAAGATCACTTCCCTTTACCTTTA